>WELA01013420.1:459983-516053 GCA_009602735.1 Mesotaenium endlicherianum | reverse complement strand
CTCTCTCTCTCTCTCTCTCTCTCTCTCTCTCTCTCTCTCTCTCTCTCTCTCTCTCTCTCTCTCTCTATCTATCTATATACATATGTATATGTATATTTACACGCACACACAGACACACACGCACACTCACACGCACACGCACATACAGAACCACGCATTCATTCCCAAGCTCCCATCCGGGGCCCGTCGGCACCATGCTCCTGGCCTCATGCTTGTGCGCAGGTGTACCACCTGGAGGGCGGCATCCTCAAGTACCTGGAGGAGGTGGCGCCGCAGGAGAGCCTCTGGGAGGGTGAGTGCTTTGTCTTTGACAAGCGCGTCTCCGTGGGGCCCGACCTGCAGCCGGGCTCCTACGGCCTCTGCTACTCGTGCAAGCAGCCCGTAAGCGCGGCCGACGTGCAGAGCCCCTTCTGGGAGGAGGGCGTGTCGTGCCCCCACTGCCACGCCTGGAAGAGCGAGCGGGAGAAGGAGAGGGCGCGCGCGCGCCAGCTCCAGGTCCAGCGGTGGGGCACCGTCGGCGGGCCGGACGGCGGCCGCCGGGAGCGCGCCATCGCCCGGCGCATGCACGGCAAGAAGAAGGCCCTCAGCCCTCGCCAGCTGCGACGCGCAAAGTCCGCTTGAGCTCTCCTCGACAATAAGAGCGCGGGAGCGTCCCCCCCTTGGTGGGGGGTGGCCGAGGGAAAGGGCCGGCGGTAACGACCAAGAGAGCAGGTTACAAACTTGACCACCCCGCGGAAAAGGCAGCTGCAGTGCCGAGAGATCTGGGCACCTGAAGGTGTAGTCTACTTGAGATAGTGTATTGTTGCATTATTGAGGAGGTGCTGGGGCACCGTTGCTGGTGTCTCCTCGACATGGCTGCATGTCTTGGTGTTGGTGGTGGTGGTGCTGCCAAACGGTTACTCAGGCTGTCGATATGGCCAGTGAGGGGTCCGTCTGACTTAGTGCGCAAGTTTGGTTGAAAAGCTTGGTTTAGGAGAAGGGACAAAGAGGCACGAGATCCTCCTTGTGTTTGTTGCGTAGCATTAAGTGGGCGTAAGGCCTGGGGAGGACATGAGGTGTGCATTATTTGGCTTTGGGGTCTCTTAAAGAGTGCACTGATGGAGTGTTGTGATTGCCCCTAGTTGTTGAGACCGAAATGATGCTCGAAGTGCAATATCAAACTTGGGTTTGGCCAAGAACGAACACTTACTTCCACAATTCTAATCGGGCAAAGGCCTTCTTGGCTAATAACACTCAAGGATGCGTTTTGGTACTGTCTCTTGCGTGGTCTCCATGTATTTGTGGAGCTTGCCAATGCGAGCAAACTTGTGCAAGATTCTCGATTTGTGTCAGTCGAGGGGCTTTGGTGAACGTTAGCTGAAGCTCAATGTAAATTTCTACTTTGAACAATTTGCTCCCTCGAGTCCACTTGGTGATTAATTGGCTGGGACTGCTCCGATGTGTAGGTTCTCAAGAAGATGACCCTGTCTGATTGTTGATGCTTCCTTTTGGCCCCACATTCGAAACAGTTGGGCTTCATGACGTATTCATATATTGTTATTCACCTGCATCTCATGATATTAGTTAAACATGTATCATGTATGTCATCAATTGCAGATTCATTGTTCATAGGTTTTGGGGGTGTTCCAAAAAGATTTCAGTTTGACCAAGCTTTTTTTTATGTATATTTCCATATCGAGAGCATGCCATGCTAAAAGAACATTCAAGTGAGGACAAGTACCTAATGGCCACAATATGGATATGTGCACAAGTGAGTTTCTAATCCTCATTCTAATGGTCCACTCCAGGGCCCATATCCTTGTAAATGGCTATGTCACAAAGGCAAAAGTTACACCAAGTGAACGTACGGAACCATTACGTTGGACCAGATTGAAGGGTATATCCATATTCTTGAGCAATAATAGTTTGGATGAAAATTTGACGTTATGCCTTGATTGCATGGTCTGTTTGATGTTTTCAGTTATTGACTATAAGTGAACAATGGCTTGCTACGCTCAATATAAGGATGCCTCAAGCAAAATTTGTCATACTCTTCACTCCACATTTGCACAAAAAGGTACATGCAGATAGAAACATCGCAAGTGTCAAATTGCCAAAAGTTGAGCTACAACCTTGACGTTAAAATTTACACTCCAAATCTACATAATGACCCACTCTAGCTTTCTATTTTGCAAATCCCAATAGGGATTGGGTGGGTAGTGAAACCAAGTCCAAAGTCACTAGGTTTTTGAAGTTCTAAAAGAATGTGCCTTACGGCAGGAGTGTGTATCCATCATTAGGTTGTATTATTGGGAATCAAGGTTTGTTGACAGTTCAGCCCAAATGCTTACTGTGGAGCAAACATTTTTCCAGGCCTGTATATCACTTGCAATGTCTTGCAAGGGATGACAAAAACAATATATTGTCAAGAGAAATACTCAACAAAGTTCGTCAAGTTGACCTACTTCATGAATTGATGTTGTGTGTCGTATAACTGTGAGGGTTGCGTATTTGTGGACTTACTACGTTCAAAGGCGATAGTCCATTGAGCTAGCAACAATCGCGGCGCGGACACAACCTTGGCCATAATGTGCTTCAAAGTGTCGTTATTACTCCAAAAAGACATGCTTGACCACAATATACTATTTTGGCCACAATCATAACAAAGTTTTACTTGTCAAATGAACAACAAGCAAGAGTTCTGCAACCAAAATTTTATTTTGAACTAAGCAATTGCAACATTGCACATGAATGTATTGGATTGATTACAAGCAAGCACTAGTGACTAAGATGACTATGTAGTCAAAAGGACAAGTGAAGGAAAATTAACATGGACATCAATCGCTAAAAGTCAAATTCTTTCAGGCATATTGAAGACGCCAATCATTATATTTAAATAAATTTTATGAATGAGGTGATCAAATTCATCCTTTGACTTGTGGGATCATGAATGCAAATAACTTTAGGAAACTCACATTACTTTTTTGTTGGAGTGGGTCTCGTACCACTTTCTAAAAGGTCATAGTACATCTCATGGTAGTGTGCACCTTTTACATGCTTACATTACACCCATATACTTTCCACCTTTTGTTTACCCTACATATGTGATTTATGATTGAAAAAATTGAAGATTAAACTTAATTTGTTCGGCAGAAGGCACGTACAACAGGTCTCTCATGAGTGCTTGATGGACACCTAAGGCCATTGTTTGGCAACTGAGAAGGATATAACAACCATAAGAACATCAGAAGATAAGAAGAAAATATGAATACATGTGTAATAAATCAGTATATTATTAAATACATTCATTCAATAAACTACTGTACTTAATTGCGTTCCGTCTGCTGAACTGTACTTATCATTAAGTGTAATGACTTAGACAACTGCAAGCTGAAATTCACTTAAGTCATCTTTTTGTTAGATTCTTTGACAGCCACTTGACCGCCTTGACCAAAACAAGCAAACTGCATAATAACGCATGTACGACATACCTATGCCAGATAAATGATTGGCCAAAGGACGCTTTGGGCGAATGGCGATTCGGAATGATGGGAGATGGTTGTGGATTCGGTTAGCCGAGGTCCTACAGACGTGGTTAACTCCCGGGTAGGAGGTGCCATTGCATTGCTGTTGAATGGTAAACTCATTCCATGTATATGTGCGTGATATGCTATCAACTTCAGCATTTCGAAACGAGGCCAACTCTCCATACAAACTTCTGAGATAATATTTGGATTTAAGGCTGCAAATTGCACAAATTGCTTACTTGCTTGCTTATGTATGACTTTATTGATCGCATGATTGATGTTCGTTTTCTGGCTCTCAACTATTGGAGATTACTTGCGCTTATTTGTATTGTTCTTTTGCTGTTTATGGAGTTTACTATAAAATACCATAATAACTACGTGTTAACTTAAAGATATTTATATAGTAAATTGCCTATTGGTAAGACGTTTCATTTTGATGGTATCAGAGCTCGTGATTGAAGTTCTCTTGAATATTTAGCACAAAATCTCAAGCAAGTAACACAAACAACACAAAAGTAGATCAGGGAGAGAATGTGGTTGATACACCAAGAACACTTTGGTGTCAAGCCCCCATTCAGCCACCTTTAGGCTGGATGGATATTGGTGGCACGGCATGACTAAGGTTGTGGCCGACGTCGTCTCCAACTGCACTCTTTGCGATGTTGCTCTTGACCCCCTTCATATTCCAAGGACTTTTCTAGTGGTGGTCGCTTGACTTGGCTGAAGAGTTGCTTAAGTCTCATTGAGGCAACCTCTACGTCTTGATGATGATTGAGCATACGTCCAAGTGGATTGAGCTCAATCTTTTAGACACAATCCATATGGCATCGTGCCCTTGATCACTACCTGGTATTGATGTGATGAAATCTATAGTAATGTGCTCCCAAGGGTACTCTAGAATATGCAAGGGTTGCGAGGTACCTCCCTTCTTTTGATTTGGTGTCTTGTTTTGCTCGCACACATCGCAATTTCAGACCCACTTCTTGATGTCCTTGTCCAGATTTATCCAATAGTACTCCCGCTTCAACACGCTTGTCGTCTTCTCGCTCCCAAAGTGTCCAACATATAAGCAATCATGATCCTCCGCAAGTAGTAAGTCTCGTAGCTCCTTGACGTCAAAAACCACCACTCTCTTGGAATCACCGTAATACCATATGTCATCCTTCTTCTGCACGCTTGAGTTGGACTCGGCTGCTTCACCATCAGCAAACTCCGTGTCCTCCTGATAACCTCTCTTAAGCTTCTCCTTGAAGTCCATACTCTCCTTGATGACCGAGACAGGTGCAAGGTCACACCCCCTGGATAAAGCGTTTGCAGAGATGATCTTCGCAGATAAATACTCAATCTTGTGGTCAAATTGTTGCAGAAACTTCATCCACCTTGTTTGTCTTGATGTCAACGTTGGATGCGTCATAAACTTTTCCAAGCTCTGGGTCGGTTTTGGTGTACACCTTTTGACCGCTCACATAGCATTGCCTGAAGTACTACTGAGTGTAATATCAGACTTTTAGAGTAGTACACAACTGGGCACAAAAAGGAAATGAAGGGGCCCAGCCTCTCTAATTTTGTAGTAATCAGTATGACTATACTTAAGTAATACACAAGTGCAGCCGATCAAACTTCACACGGAGGGGAGACCTGCAAGAGACCCAACACGACAACCACATATGAAGAAAAAATTACAGTGTCATAACATAATTATTGAGTCAGAAAGATGAGAAATTATAAGCGGAAATTATGAAATTTTCAGCTGCCCAGCATGAGCAGCACTGAAAACTGAAATATCTCATATATTCTCTAATGACAGATGGCGCCGTAGAGCATAAGGACTAGGAGGTCTATGCTTGTAGTAAGAACCCAGGAATAAGTAGTGACACAAATACCATATAATTAATAGTACTATTGCATCCAAGAGAGCAGTAATGAAAAAGTTAAGGATGAGAGAGGAGTCAGAAAGCCTACCTCTCCTGACCCACTCAAACATTCTCTAGCTTCCTCTTACTCTCTCTTTATGAGCTAAGTACATCATATATGAGAGGAACATATTGTGACATTGTTTCATGTACTCGGAAATCACACAACTTGCCTCACATAAATTAGTATTGTAGTAATATGTTGCGGTTGAAATAATGCCATTTGAACCTCAATGAATGAGTTTTGTGGCCTACTAGTGTCACGAACAGCTTGCTGGACATACGCGTAATATTCACAACAACAGCCAGACATGTAAAATAACCCAAACATGTTGCTTGTGAGGACCACAAATAAGATAATGAAGAAAGCACTTACGGTTATCATCAAATATTGGTGCAAGTGGCAAGCTCAAAATTGTAACTTGTTACTTGTATAAAGCATATATGTAGCTATTACAAACAATAAATAACATAGGCTTTACAGTGTAAGCCCGTGATGCCTAAGGTCATGTTGCTTGACTAGAACTTGCTTGCCAGCCTTACAACTATTCTCTAGCCACAAATGTGATAGCACATGCACACTTGGGGATAGAATCATGTTGCGCGCATCCTCTCCAAGACTGCCCACACCCCACCCCCAAGAAACATAAACACAAATAATAAATATTGATGCCATGGGGAGGCAAAGAAAGCTGTAGTAAAGTGGGATAAGCAGGCCATAAGGAGTCCTTAGTACCATGTAGCATAAAAAAGTTTTGCAAAACTCATACAAGGTAATACTAAAAAGCGTACACACATGCAAGAGGAAGGCTTAAAGAGTGTGTCATGTACGGACCACCCTAGTATGTTAGCAAATAACACCAGTTGCTCTGGCACGGAGTAGACGACCACGTGCGTGACGACTGGTGAAGGCATCCAACCTCCATACATAGCCACCTCCAGAGATAATCGCCGCATCGTCGTTGCAACGACAGCTTGAGATTGAGGGTTGCTGCATGTGAAGTGGATAAACAGCACAGCAGCAAATTCAAAAAAATTCAACAGGAGCAAAGAAGCAAAGGGGGACAGCACTGCAGCACAACAAAATTGTAGCACACCAGCAGAAGACAAGCACACCACTAAGAAGCACACCACAGCAGTATTGTACAACAGAACAAAAGCACAGCAAACCAGCACAACAGGAGCAAATGACTACATGCAAAGACAGCAAAGCAACAGAGGAGAGCAACAGCAAAGCCGTACAGCAACAAAGCAACACAGCAAAGCATCGCAGCATCAACACGTCACCTAAGCATATAAGACAGCAAGACACCAATGCACAGCAGCACAAAAACAACACAGCAACATAAAAACTTGACAGACGCATAGCACCAGCAAAGCAAACTCACAAAATTTGCAAATGGAGACAGCACACCAGCACACCAGCACAGCACAGCAGCAAGCAGGAGCAAAGCAGCACAACAGCCTAGCCACAGCAAAGCATGGTAGCAGATGATGCACAGCACAACAGCGCAGGAAATACCCACAGCAAAGGAGCAAAACACATCAGCACATTGGCAACAAAACAGCACTGTAGTGGAACCTAACAAAAGGAAGGTAGAGGGTAGCAGGTGGAGAACAGGCAGCAGCACATCAGCAAACCTGAACCCTAAAGTAGGTATACATAATTGTACGCTGGGGTTCTGAAGTTGTGAAGTACCTTATAAACAAAAATTGAGGGTGGAGGCAGGTTAGGATACAAAAGACATGACTAAGATACAGGGCTGCTTTCATGACTTCACAGAGACAGTGTGTTGTCACAGAAGCTAAAGGCACATGTGGATGTCATCTGAGTAGTTGAGTGAAAGGAACCTACACAAAATGGATAGGAATGGAAAAGTAAACGTGATAGAAGTTGAATAGACCTTCAGTGGTACTCGCCCACCCTTTGCCACAAACTCTCTGAATTTCTGCAGCTGTGACAGGCAGGTTCATCTCGTCCATGGCCGCAAAGACCTACAAGCACAGGAGTAAGTGAGGGGTATGAACTTAGCCGCCAATTTCATAGAATGAGTGATTATAATGTTCTCGCTAATTTGTTAACCTCAGCAATGTAAAAGCCACTATGTTGCTTTTGTAGTGGCCAACAACCTGTTGCTCATGTACTAACCTGCCGTAAATGTGTTACGTTATGAAAGTCAAAGAAAGCGTTTCCAAATTCATCTTCCTAAATCCTGAGTTTCTCGATTCCTGACATTGTACTTCTGCACAACTTCTAAACATGCGAAGCAAAAAAGGGTGAGCTTCATTACAATAGCAGAACAATCGTCGGCTAAGATCGAGCGGCTTCACTAAATTTCCCAAGGTGCTACTTGGAGGTTGAACGCCAATGCGAAGCACAAGAATGTCCATTAATTTTTATGACGTCGAGCACACGCGTGTGGTGGGAGTCCGTTAGTTTCTATGACACCGTGTCCGTTAGCACGCGTAGGGAACCAACGTGGTGACTTAAAAAAAGTAATTACGCCTCTCGTAAATAAAACGCCCCCAACTAAAAAAAACAATATATCAAAAGCGACTTATACTCGAATTTTGCCAAACGTGAATACGGAATACGGAAATTTGTATTGTACGGCCTAAGAGGGTTGTACGGGCAGATTTTTAAACTAGGAATTTGAGTGTAGATGAAAGAACAATTCCAATCAAGAATGACAACACCCCATTGGAGTGTACAACCCTTCTGAGCCTTACAAGTATGGCAGAAAAGTGTTCACGATCTGTGATGCCATTACTTACTTTTGTTAAGCAATCATAATCTATGACAAAGTCAAGTTTCCTGGTCAAAAGACACAAGTTGTACTAGACTTAGTGAGTATGCTACCTGTAGATACTTTCTTTAGTTTGGTTGTAGAAGGAGGCTTCACCTCACATCATCTATTTGCACCACTAACTGAGATGGGACATGCACCCACAGCTGAACTGCTGTTACAAATAGGAAGGACTATCCTGCTGGCATGTTGTGGATGAAGCCTGATTCTCACCCTCCAGGCTACTCTGTAGCTGCATACAATGAGCACCTCTCTATAGTTGCATGTGTATAGAATGATAAGAGACCTTGTGCATTTTTATCTACAGCAAAGGGGCTGGCTCCTAAAACTCAGGTTAAACGTGTTGGAAGAGAGAGAGTGTCCATACCAGCTCCAGACTTAGTAAAACACTATAACTTGTACAAGGATACAATTGATCAATTTGATGCTATGTGTCTAGCTAGAAACTATAGTACTAAGAGGGTGCTGGTGGATAGGAAGTGGTGGCATAGGGCATATTGGGGAATCTTTGATGGCTTGCTTACTAATGTGTCCATCTTGTACAAGATGGCACATCCTGACGAAGACAGGTTCGACAACTACTTGGACATCATAAATGTCATGTGCAACTTCAACCATCCTCATGATGAAGGCCTTAGCAAGGTGGTGACCCGGACTGCCCCATCTCTAGCTGCTCCAGGTGCAAGGTGGACTCACAGGCATTTTCCTGCAAGGTGGAGGACGTGAAGCGATGCATAGTGTGTTCAGCTGGCACTTTTTGGCATCGTGCACTGGCTTGAGAGCTCCTAAGGTTCACTTCATGTGTGAGTCTTGCAATGCACTCTTGTGCCCTTCTAAGTGCTTTCAGAGGTATCATACAGAGAGGCAGATATGCCACCTTGATGTTGGAGATAAGAGGGAGGTCAGGGATCAGGTGCAGAAGTAGGCGATAGTGCGCACTTTACGTCAAATTTACCAGACTTCTATACTTTGCTATACCAGATGCATTTGCATCTTGATATGTCTATAAAGAAGTAGTATGACTTTATTTAGTTTTCCTGAATTCATTGTATTTTTCACTTTGCTGAAAATGAAAATTGCTCCTGTTTGTCCTTGAAATATGTTGAAATGACTTATTTTATTCATTTCTTGATTAATTAAAGACACAAAATATACTTCAAAAAAAATTCTATCTTATATAGCATAGTCTTAAATTTCATGTTCAAAGACATTGTATTGAGCTTGATGGAGTGTGTTTTGTGAGCTGATAGTATATCTATTGTTGGGCCATGCAAAAAGCAGGGGGGCAAATAAGATCCCGATTCCCAAATGCTACAACTCCTACAATATTAGAGTTCTAAGTCTGAACTTTTGTAAGCACACTACTTACCCATATAGGCAACTCTGGCAAAAATCAAAATCTCTGAAATGAAGTCAATTGAGTGTGGTAGTTATCCAAAGTAAGCAATTTTGTCGATTGTATTATTGAAAACGTTTTGAAGTTATCCGGGCAGAATAAAAATGCTCTTGAAAAACAAAAAGCATAATGACCTAGACTGTGATATGACTTTCTAGAATCCATAAGAGACAAGTCATTTGGATCAATAATGAGCTTCGAGACAAAATTTTAGTGCATGTAGTTGTTGGGCCAAAGAGCATACATGTCGCTAGGCCATCTAGGTGTTAATCTTCTCAAAGGCTTGCTGCTCCTTGTCACCTCATAGCCACTTCTCCTGCTTTTTTCAATATGTCCGTGACCGGTGCACACACCTTGATAAATTCTTGAATGAAGCATCGATAATAATTTGCCATGTCGAGGAAGCTTTTGAGATGATGAAGATCAACAGGTATGAGCCAATCTCTGACTGCTTGCACCTTTTTCTGCTTTACCTTGACTCCTTCAGCTCCCACTGCGTGTCCCAGGTTATCAGCCTCCTTGAGATAGAAGTCACATTTGTTGACCTTCCTATATAGCTTCTGATCACTCAAGACCTCCAACACCTTTTTAAGATATTCCACATGCTCCTCCAAGGTCTTCAAGTTAATCAAGATGCAGTCCATAAATGCCACCACCAATTGGTCCAAGTAGGGTCTGAAGATATTGTTCATAAGTCCCATGAATGTAGCAGGTGCATTAGTCAACCCAAAAGGCTTAACTGTGAATTTGAAAAAACTATCGCGGGTCGTGAAAAGAGTCTTCTAAACGTCTCCTTCCGTAATCCGTACCTGGTGATAGCCACTCCTCATATCAATTTTTGAGAAATACTTTGCCCCAACAAGCCTGTCAATCAACTCATCCACTTGTGGAAGTGAGTACCTGTTCTTGATGAGGATTTTGTTGAGTGCTCATTAGTTGACACACATCCTTATAGTCCCATCCTTCTTCTCCCAATAAGATTGGCGCTAGATTGGATGAGTCCTTTCTCCAACAACTGAAATGAATCGACTTACCAAATAGGCGATTAACAATTAATAAAGATCTTTATATCAGCAAGTAATCTTTATGGTATTTTCCATTAACTGGTTTAACGGCAAAGGACAACACACTAGCAGTGAATAATACTCGTCAGTCAAATGAGAGTAAACTAGCATCAATAATGGAAATCAGTAAACTCACACATAAGCAAGGTTAGAAGACAGTGCGTATCAATGGCTTCTCGCCTTGGATTCAGATCTCTCTCAGTAAGCTGTAAAAGAGAGTTGGCCTCGTTTTCGAATGCCGAACTCGAGAGTAATGCCTAGCATATGCACATGGAATGAGTTTACTGTTCAACGGTCAGTGCGATGGCACCGCCTACCCGGGAGTTAACCACGTTGGTAGGACCTCGGTTAACCAAATCCACCGCCATCTCCCCTCATCCCGAATCGACATCCATCATAGGGATGTCATTTGGCGATTCATCTAGCATACCACACTTAGTNTTCATCTAGCATACCACACTTAGTTGCATATCGAGGCAGTTCGCTGCTATCGAGTACGGAAGTCAGCTGGCTGTCAAAGAATGTGTCAGCAAGCTGACTTAAGTTGACTTCAGCCTGCTGCTTTCGGCCGAGTCATTAAACTGATATTAATTATAAAGTCCAGCAGACTGATCGTTAACTAGAGTTCAGCAGGTTGAACTTAACTAACTATTATATTTAAATGAATATTATATCAACTAATATACTGATTCATTACAATCCCTCCAACTTATCATGTTGTCGCCTCGACAACACTAACACTAATATCAGCGTGCTGTCTCTTTCGTCCCCAGCCTACTGCCATGAGGAGGGAGATGTCCCTGAGGCCCTATACTCAGGGGAGCCAGACCTCTTCCTGTCTTGGGGTCTTCTGAAGCCTGTCAGAGAGGGAGGTTCCCTGTAAGGACCCCGCGGAGAACGCAGTAACTGGGCTGTTTCCTCCTGCACAGTCTGGAGGGAGGCAGCCTTCTCCTGGGCAGCCCTCAAACTGACAGGTACGTATACCGGCATCCCAGAAGGATGTTGCATGACATGAGCCAAGGGTACATGCCCTCTCTGCGAGGGAGATGCTGGCAGGCCTCTGGCTATCTCCCGAGCAGCCCTCCTGTCTGCCCTATCTGACTGGGTCTCCTTGCCTGGAGATGGGGTCTGTCCTCTGGCAGTCCCCAGCCAAGTGATATCCTCCTCTTCAACGAGTTGCTGCATGGCCAACCCCGTCTTCTCCCTTATAGGGGATCTGGCAGGCGTCAGGATGACGGTGGGGCTAGTGTCTCCTCCTCCTCGCCTTCCTCCTCGTCTTCCTCTGACTCCTCCACCTCTCCGTCCCCGGGTTCCTCTGAGACTTCTGGGGTCTCTTCTGTCAGCTGCTCCAGCTCTTCCCGAGAAAAAGAATATCCTACTGACCGTCCCCTTTTGGGTGCTGGTGGGGGCTGCTGAGTCCGGACCGCATAGAGGTCCTTTTCCCCCTGCTTACTTGCCCATTTGGCATAAGCGTGCTTCCCTTTTGAGAATGACTCTCGGGCCCTGCTTCTGTCCCCCTGCATCTCTTGGCTCATGCAGTCTCTGACTCCATCCAATCTTGGGTCCCAAGCCGCAATGTGA
This sequence comes from Mesotaenium endlicherianum, assembly GCA_009602735.1. Classification (NCBI taxonomy): domain Eukaryota; kingdom Viridiplantae; phylum Streptophyta; class Zygnematophyceae; order Zygnematales; family Mesotaeniaceae; genus Mesotaenium; species Mesotaenium endlicherianum. The sequence goes on along the minus strand of WELA01013420.1, from coordinate 503,786 downwards.
GGGGGCAATACTATGTTCCCCTTTAGGTCTGTCAGGAAATCCTCATCCGTCGCCCTGTCATTCTGCTGATCCCTCATGTTGATAGTCATCCATCGCCAATCGGTGGGCTTTTGGAAGAAGGCAGGGTCTGTCCTTTTAAGAGTACAAGGGTACCAGTGGCCTGCAAAGTCTAGCTGACTGGTTTCCCTGGCCACGAATTCCCAGCTCCTCCTCTCCACCTCGTTATACATGGCCTTGAACCTGTTATGGGGTGTTGAGTCCTTGAAGCTGTCCGCGTCCATGGGGATCATCTTGATGACCCTATCTGCCCCCCAGATACCAGGAATCAAGACAGCTCCTGTTTTGTTCACTTGGGCCATTGCCTTGGCCTCTCCGATTATATATCCTACCATCCGGGCGTAATCGTGGTAGAGGAGGAGCCCTGTGCCGACCTCTATATACTTGTCAAAGTTTTCGGATGTCTCCCCTTCCTTCTGGAGGATTTCCTTCTGCGACTCACTGCGACTTCTCTGGGCATACTTGAAGGCCTCCTCCAGTAGATCAAAGCCCTTGCCCAGCACTGTGTAGCGGTAGCTGCTGATTCTCCTCTGTTCTTCTTCTTCAGCCTGCTGCTTCCGCTTCTCCTCAGCTTGCCTCTCCTCCTCTGCTTTCTTGGCCTCCTCTGCAGCTTTTCTGTCCATTTCTTCCTGCCTCAGTCTGGCCTGTTCCTCCTCCTCCTTCTTCTTCTGTGCCTCCCGCTGTTGTTGGAGTCGTTGTGATTCTCGAGCGGTGAAGGAAGATGATTCGATGTCTCCACGGAATTGCAAGTATTCTGCATGTGCCTCTTCCGCCCTTCTCTTCCTCTTGAGTTCTGACTTTTGAGTCATCCTGCTCAATCATAAACACAATGCAATTAGTGAAGTCATGCCATCTTGCCGCTACTGAGTGCCCTTGATGAAGAGGGAGGCGATCAGGAGAGTTCCTAGAGTGGAATACCTGGTGTGAGTGAATGTAAGAAAAAATTGAGTTAGCGAGCAAGTGAGTGTGAGCGCAGGTTGAGTGTGTAATATGGTGATCAGAGAATACCACTCCCTCCAACTTAAATTTAAAGGTGGGCTGACTGTCACAACTGTCACTAACTGTCACATCCCCCTCCAACTTATATGGAGAAAGTACCTCCTGTCACCTTCCCGGGTCAACTAAAATGACTGTTAGGGAGGTGCCTCAGCCGCCCGAAGGTGGAACCGTTTCAACGCCCCTTTGGCATTGGTCAGCTGATCTTTAAATTCCCAAGTGTCCCCAGAGGCATCGTAACCTTTCCATCGGATGAGGTACTTCATGACATATTTAGACGATCGACGGACCGAGCGAGCGTCTAAAATCTCCTCGACCTCATATTCCTCAGGATCGCCGTGCCGGACCGCGGGGACCGGTCCCGGTTGGACAGGTAACCGACCTGTGAACAGTGTATCACCTTTGATGTATGGTTCCAGGAAGGAGACATTAAAGACCGGGTGACCCTTGTATTCAGCTGACATGTTCAGTTTGTAAGCATTCTGACCGACACGACGTACCACCAAATATGGACCGACCCAGACAGGGCCAAGCTTTTTCTTGACCACACCAGGGAGGTACAGGTGCTGAGAATGCAGTTTGACTAAATCGCCCTTAGAAAATGTCAACTGCCAACGGTGTTGATTAGCGTATTTTTGTTGGTTTTCTTGGGCTTTGTGCAGGTTTTATTGGACTTCTGACAGGTCGTCAGCAAACTCCTGAGTTAACTGGAGGGAGACCGGGTTGTCAATCCCTTCCGGGTCAGTTAAAGATTCCCCCAGTACATCTAAAGGAGACTTAGGGGCTCTACCCAGGCTGAGTTCAAAAGGAGTCTTGCCCGTTGACGCGTGCACCGCACTGTTGACCGCAAACTGAATTTGAGGCAACAGGTCATCTCAATTATCTTGTTTTTTGTTAATACATGCTCTCAGCACCTCCTGCAGAACTCGATTAGTTCTTTCAGTCTGTCCATCAGTNTGCAGAACTCGGTTAGTTCTTTCAGTCTGCCCATCAGTCTGAGGGTGGTTTGCTGTGCTGAGCAGCTGTTTGACTCCCATTAACCCCATTAAAGCTCTCCAGAACTTAGAGGTGAATTTTGAGTCTCTGTCTGAGATGATATTAGAAGGTAGCCCATGTTGGCATACTACATGGTTGTAAAACTGTCTCGCTGTTTCGAGTGCAGTTACTTTGACAGTTGTGGGGATGAAAATGACCATTTTTGTCAGTTTATCCACGACTACCAATATCGAATCATGCCCATTAGCAGTTTGTGGCAGTGTGACCACCCAGTCCATGGATATAGTTTCCCAGCGTCCAGCTGGGATGGGCAGCGGTTGCAAGAGACCTCCGGGTGGTGTGTGCCGAGACTTATTTCTCTGACACTGGTCACAGGACTTGACATATTTCAAGACCTCCCGGGGTAACCCCTCCCAATGATACTGTTTTGCCGGTTTGCCAACAGTTTTGGCCTGCCTCAAATGTCCACCCAGGAGACTGTCGTGAGCTTGACTCAGTAAGAGAGACCTTATTTCCAAATTATTAGGAATGACCAGCTTCAGCCTGCCTGAAGTGGTTTCAGTCACCCAGACCCCTCCCTTAAGCTTATACCCGAGTGCAGTAGCACGACACACACCAGTAGTGGGGCTGGGCTCAAATGTTGGGTCAGAAAGGTAGGCTTTCCTAAGTTGTTCAAGGAAGGACTTTTTCACCTTTAGTGAAGTGAGTGCACACAGGACTTTATCTACAGCATGCTGACTAAAGTTCCTTTCTTGCAAGTCAGGTCTTCTAGAGAGTGCATCAGCAGGATTCAACTTCCCTGGTTTGTAGTCGATCTGGACTTGGAACTGCTCCAGCATCTGGCTCCAGCGGTTCTCCCTCCTCGACAGCTTGGACTTCTTCTGAAAGTGAGTCAGAGCTAGATGATCTATAATCACCTTAAAAGCTTTACCATGCAAGTATGCTCTCCACTGTTTGAGTATATGAATGATAGCTAGCAGCTCTTTATCATGCACTGAGTAATTAATCTCCGCTGGATTAAATTTCATAGACTCATACAACACAGGATGCCACTCCTGCCGTACCTTACCATCCTTTGTGGTTTTGTCAGCAGGCTGCAACAAAATAGCACCCATGGCAAAGTCAGAGGCATCAGTAACCACCTGCACCGGTTTGCTGGGGTCATACACGGCTAGCACTGGGGCAGAACAAAGGGCATCTTTAAGGGTCTGGAAGGCAGCCTGCTGCCCTTCCCCCCACACATACCCTATGTCTTTCTTAGTAAGGTCAGTCAGTTTACTGGCCTTTGTGGAATAATTCTCAATAAATCTCCTATAGTAGTTAGCCAACCCGAGGAAGGATCGAACTTCGGAGACCGACTGAGGTACTGGCCAGTCCCTTATGGTCTGGACTTTCTTAGGATCCACACTGATGCCCTCTTTACTGACAACGTGGCCTAAGAATTCAATACTTTCCTTAAAGAAATCACACTTGCTCATTTTAGCATATAAGTGATTTGTTCTTAGAGTGTCCAGGACTGTCTTTAAGTGTTCAGTGTGCTGAGTTTCATCTTTAGAGAAAATTAAAATATCATCCAGGAAAACTTGCACAAACTTATCCAAATAAGGTCTGAAAATGTCATTCATAGCACCCATGAAGGTAGCAGGAGCATTAGTCAATCCAAATGGCATCACGTTGAACTCATAGTGTCTATAACGTGTGCGGAAGGCAGTCTTGTGTTCATCCCCCTCAACAATTCTGATTTGATGATAACCACTCTTGAGATCTATCTTACTGAACACCTTAGCGCCAGATAGGGCATCAAGCAAGTCCTCGATCCTGGGTAAAGCATACTTGTTCTTTACTGTAATTCTGTTCAGGGCTCTGTAATCCACACACATCCGCACACTGCCATCCTTTTTCTTAACAAATAGGATGGGTGCGCCGTAAGGTGATTTACTGGGAGAAATGTAACCATTTTCCTCAAGCTCTGCAATCTGTGTTTTCAACTCCTCGCTCTCCACATAAGACAAGCCATACGTGCGTTGCCAAGGTGGCTGACTCCCAGGTAATAGATCAATCCTATGATCTACTTCCCTCTTAGGGGGTAGTCCTGGAGGCACATTAAATACATCAGTGTACTGAGCAACAATTTTTGCAGCAGTAGGGTGCTCCGGAGGGCTTACCTTTTTCTCAATCACTTCTTCAGGTTGAGGAGGTACCTCTCTTAGCAGCAGACAGAACATTCTGTCTTCCTTCTGGTTCCAGCTTTTGACGAACTCCATTGCGTTCAGCAACTTGCATCCTTCTGAAAGCCCCTTCTTTTCCTTCATTGCCATCCACACAGGACAAGAGGAAGAGCACTGGTGGGTGCCAAGTCAGTCTGCCCATCACTGGCTCCTCTCACTTTAACTGTACCTCTGCTCCAACACACTTCAGCTTGATGTCTATTAAGCCAGGACCTGCCTAGCACGAGATCATAAAAGCCAGTGTTGAGTACCTCAAATGTAAGCGTTTCAGTTAGAACTGCAATGCCAGAACCTAACTGGACCTCAATAGGCTTGGTTATAACTCCTCCCGGGATACTTGAGGCATCTCCAAGGAATATTTTTCTATTCCCTTGGGTGACAGTAGGCAGCCTTAGCCGCTTAACTAAGTCCTTGTGGATAAAAGTATGTGACGCCCCTCCGTCAACAAATGCCCTCACCTTCCTACCTGCAATCATGCAATGCAGTAGGATAGGGGGGACTGTCTTTTCCTGACTTTCGCATTGTTCTCCTGACGTAGCAAAGAAATGTTGGACATCAGGTGGAACAAGAGCATCCAGAGTGTGCACTCTCTGGACGTCTATATTGCTGATGGTCTCCTTTATCTGGTTGTCAGGCATGCATAGTGAATCCAGTTCAGCAGGACCCATAATACCTGCTACGAGGGCAGCTAGTGACGACTCACTATCTCTAGCATCCTCACAGTCAGTAGACTGGATTACTGACTGTTGCTGTCTTTTAAAGGCTGGTCTTTTCTCTCGACCTTAGGCAGGTGCTTGACCGGACACTGTTCTCTGTAGTGGCCTTTCTGCTGACAATGGTAGCAAGTAGATTTTGCTGAGGCTGGTCTCGGCTTAGTCCTACCACCACCCCTTCCATAGCCACCTCGAGAGGGACCACCTCTACCTCTAGACTGAATAGCATTGTACTCATACTCATATTCATCACCCTGATTATCCTCAGCCTGGTCTCCTTCAACTGCATTGTAGGAACCGTGGGGCTTTTTGACAATCTTAGACACCAAAGCGTTACTCTGGCGCTTGTGATTGAACTGCTGCTGATCCCAGGCGTCAGCATCCTGGATCAAGTCAGCCAGTTTCTCATACTTTTTCTCAGCAAAATGACCAGAGACCTCGGATTTCAAGCCATACCTGAAGTATGCTATCCTATACCGTTCTGGCAAATCAGGCTGCTTCATCATGTTCTCTTGGAACTTTTGAGCAAACTCAGCAACTGAAGTGGTCTGCTTCAGTGTCAGGGAGATCATCGCATAGATAGCTTTCTCCTGCTGGTTGATGACATCAAACTTCTCATGCAACTTCTCGACAAACTCTACCCACGTAGGGTCACCGAGTTGCCGAGCCTTACGCTCTTCCTTCCAGTAAAGCCACCAGTCTGCGGCACTGCCTTTCAGTAGCGCACCGGTGTGCCTGACCTTCTCGTAATCTTGCAGTTCTGGGTAGTTCTCCAGCCACTGCTCAACATCCGCGAGAAACTTGATCAGGTAATATTTTCTGTTTCCCTCAGGATCATAGTCCTGGGGAGGTTTCGGCTTGGGCTTACTAGGCCCTCGGCCACCACCACTAGTGGTGTGAGACCCCAGTTGGTCTCTGTCCCGCAGTAGGGACATTATGATTCTTTTGTCCTCCTGCTGGGACTGATACATGGTCGCCATTTGCGACTGCATCTGAACGAACAATGCTCCCAAGTCTACACTCTGGGGTGGTAGATTAGCAAATGCAGCAGCAGCATTGGCATCTATTCGCTGAGTAGTGTCCTCAACAATCCCTCTCGCTCCTGCAGCAGCAATTTTTGCCGCATTCAGCCGATCACGTATTTGACCTAGGGGTACATTGAGTTGTACGGTAGGAGGTGGGTTCAGAACATTGGCCCTTGATGCCATAAGTTCTTCAACCGTGCGCTCGTCAGCTGGCTGTCCTTCCCTCCTTTCTGTATCTTCAGCGGCCCTTGCTACTTGTTCAGCTTCTAATTTGGCTCTCTGCTGTGCGTACAGTACGTGAGAGTCAAACTTGTACGTTAGAGCACGCCAAAATACGTGAATGTCGATGGAATAAACCGACTATAAATCGGAAATAAATCAAAAAAATTGGTTTTACGCCAATACGGAGTATCACGATACGAAGTATTGCAATACGTACGATTTGGCCAAAAGAGGCTGTACGAGAGTATTTCAAAACTAGGTACAAAACGTGAGGGTCAAAGCTGCATGTTGGAATTTGCCAAAATACGTGAGTGTCGGTAGTTTAGATCAGTCGTCGGTTTTTAAGCGTGTGAAATCATGCGGAACCGACACATTTAGGGCTGCTTCAAAAACTTCCTTCGTTTCCCTTTTGCTGACGAGTCAGTCACCTCACACGCTTACATGCTGCCTATTATGCTGTCGTGGCCTTTCAAACGTTGACATCCGTTCGGTTTCAATTGTGCTGGCTCTCTCATCAATCGGCCATGGTTGTCGTGCATCTTTCTGTAGGAAACAAACAGCAACAAAATTTTGGGCAAAAAAATGACTTCAACTTTCAACTTTGAAGTGTTCAAATTTCCCGCGAGATCTTCTTCGATGGATGTATGCTTGATGTTACGCTTCCATATTCTTGCTTGTGCTGTCAGTGTGTCATTCCCAGCAGCCAATTAAATACGTATCCGCATTTCTGTGCATTCTGTGTGGGCAATAAAGAACTTCCATCCTCTTATGTCCAATCAGATTAGGACATCAATTTCAATTTCAAATCTGTCCACCTCTTTTGCCCACTACCTTTCTCTGTCATGGTGTCCGTGTGCACCAGCACACTGTGGTTCTTAGGGGCGATCAAACGCTGTGGGAAGAGCACTATAAGTTCTTGCAGCAACAAGGCATTTTCATTACACAACCCACATATTTCTCTCTGGAAGTTTCTTCTTCACCCACCATGACAGTAGTTCACACTTCTTCAAATTCCAAAGAGAATGACTGCGAGCTTCTCACCCACCTCCCCAGGTTCTCTGCAGATGGCAACTGACAAAGGAAAGCGTAAGGTTGTTGATAAAATAACTAGCAAACATGATCATGTAGACAAGGTAGACGAGGATGACTCTTTTGGCCAAATTGAGAACAATTGCAAATACTGCGGGCGCAAGAATATTGGAGGTGTATTCAAAATTCGCTACCACTTGGGATGTGTTCCAAGTTTTGGGATTGCAGGATGTTTGAAGGTACCTGCTTCTGTTCAAGCCTATTATGAAGCCCGCTGCAAGGAAGATGATTGGTGTAAGGCATACAAGGTACCTCAGTACCAGCTGAAATTTTTGCAAAAGCGTGCTCGGCATATTAAAAGTATGGATGCTCTGGCTCCGGAGAAGAAGATGGCAAGGAAAAACACTCCTATTGCTTCCCCTTTGAGTGGAGGTTCAGGTGGGGGTTCTAGTAGGCAACCTAAATGGACTGAAGCCCGAAAACCAACTTTCTGTGACATGGCCGATCAGGTCGTTGCGAAGTGGTTCTTTGCGAATGGTATGTCCTTCAATGCTACGAACAGTCCTTCTTACGATCTCATGGTAGTCTCTATTGTCAGAGCTGGTCCTGGTTACTTGGGACCCAAAGTGCACCACGTGAGGACGAAGCTATTGGATAATGAGGTGGCCTGCAATGATATTGACCTTCGGCATTTCTTGGAGAGGCCCAAGGTAACAGGTTGTACTATTTGCTTCGACGGTTGGAGTGACATCATTACCAACCGCTCTATCATCAACTTCATGGTTGTCATCCCTATGGGGGAGAAGATGGTGAAAGCGTTCAACTGGCGATGGTAAGTTCAAAAGTGGGAAGTTCATAGCAGACTGCTTTGAAGAAGTAATTCGTGACATTGGGGAAGACAATGTGCTCATGATCTGCACAGATTCCGCCAAATCAAGCGTTAATGCAGGTAACTATTACCGCCACATCACCTTTACATTATGTCATAGTTGCAGCTTTTATCTCTCACATTTTGAATCTTCCATTGTTACAATGATATGCACTTCCTTATTCCTATTCACAATGTCTATGTGCAGGTGCGAGAATTCAGGAGACGTATCCCCACATCACATGGACGGCCTGTTTTGCACACGGCCTGGATCTCATGCTGGAGAGGATCGTGAAGGTGGAATGGATTGAGAGCACTATGGAACAAGGTAGGGAACTTGCGTTGTACATAAGGAATCATCAGAAGGCTCTCTCGCTGTATCGTGAACAAGGTTCACTGGAGCTAAAACTACCAAATGCGACGAGGTTCTTGACTGCCTTCATCCTCTTAGAGCGGCTAAGTAAGGTAAGCACATCTCCAACGCGATGAATGCCCTCTTCTGAAAAGCACATTTCTACCAATCTTATTCATGTAGCCTAAATCCTACTCTATCTTTGCTGAGGGTTTTGCAGGTGAAAGAGGGTCTCAAGTGCATGGTTGCCAGGGACTCATGGATCGAGTATAAAGAAGGCCTATCTAAGGATATGTGGTCAAAGTGCAACAAGAAAACTGCGTGCATCAACGACTCCAACTTCTGAAAGCAGGTGGACAAGATCATTTGCCATGCTGAACCCATTGTTCAGCTTCTACGTCTCTGCGACGGAGTCCAGCCAATTATTGGCTTGGTGCGGGCCAAGCTGTGTGAGTACAAGGAGTACATCAAGAAGCTTCCTGGATTCTCAGCTGCTCAGAAGGTGTTATTTGACACCCTCGTTGAAGAGAGGTGGAACTTCTTCCACTCGCTTATGCATTTAGCAGGTTATGTTCTGCACCCACTGTACCAGAATCATGCGCAGCACAGTGAGTCTAAAGTGAAGCATGGGTGGAATACCATCCTGGAGCGGTGAATGCCCAATAAATCCGACAGGAAGCTGATCAAGGAACAGCTGAGAGTGTATCAAGCCAGAGGGAAGCTTCGTTGCGCCGGATGCAGATGAGGATTGCAGCACGCTAACTGGCTTGGCATGGTGGCACGAGTATGGGTTCAGCACCCCTCTGCTTCAGGAGCTTGCCATCAGAATGTTGGATTTGTGCACGTCTGCCAGCTCTTGCGAGCGCAACTGGTCGGAGTATGACTTTGTGTACAACAAGAAGCGCAACCGCCTCACACAGGCTAGAGCAGAGAAGTTGGTTCTGGTGCATTCCATCCTGCGCCTGCTGGAAGGCATGAAGAAGGCAAGTCAGGCACCGGTGCCGGGCAGGTTCATACAAGCCTACATAGACGCCGAGCAAGGTGCCTTGGAGGATCCTCAAGAAGATGCATTCATCTTCAAGCCCCCCCCCCACTTGTCGAGCCAGACTATTTCTCTGATGAAGATGAGGTGGCAGCTGACGAGCCGGATATGATGAAAACCCCTTGAGGGGTAATATTTAATATGCAACATAGGCATAGCAGCACTTGGGTACTCTATCCCCTTGTATATAGTCAACATTTTTGCTTTTGCCCCATAATTAGATTCAGTAGGGTAGCTCTCTCTACGGACTTTTTACTAAGGTGTACTCAATGGCCATTAATATTTATTATTACTTTTCAGGGTTTGAGTGGTTTAGCCTGAGGGTGCTTTGTCTTCAGTATGCATGCCCATTGCAAAACCTCAAACCAAGTCTGGCTCTATTGAAGATGATTGCTGCACTATGCCTTGGAGTAGTACGCCTGAGTACAAGAACTAGTCCTTGCACTTGCTTCTAAGTGACTCATTCTGAGGTATGCGTGGAACCTGGACGTGTACTTGCTGAAATATGAACTAGTCCTGGTTGCTGCTGTACACTTTACTCAGGTATGCCCGGGGATGATGATTACCCCTGCTCCACCGGAGTCCATAGACTCCCACCAGCATGCTCACATATTTGTGATTGCACACATGCCGATCTTCGCCTCATCTTTCCTCAAGCCAGTCGTTGAAATACAGGACCAGGGCTGTACACCCGAGTGCCTTAGCCCCGTTCTCGTCCGCCACGTGCTCTTTCACAAAATGACCGAACCTCGTTGCACAGTCGAACTTCTTACTTGCACCATTGCAATGAATATTTTGCCCTTGCTGCAACTGTGCCAATGCCCTCCACTGCATGCCTGACAGTGGGTTCCGAGGTTCATCTCTTCTAAGTGCTTGTTCCGCTCCAATGTAGGGCAACAAGCGCTCAGCTACCAGGCATAGGCAACTGCGGGTAGAAGCCAGCATACGCTCCCGTAGTGATTGAGGCAGAGACCTTACTTTTGCCCACTCATCATCTGTCTTTGGGCGATTCAACCAAGTGACTAGGGCTGACTTGCCTCTCGTCTGTTCTTCAGCCGAGGGAAACTTGTGCCCTCCAAATATCGAATCCATTGCTGTAGCCTGTACCACACGACATACATTTGCGGCAATATGTACTTTGCCTCCACAATTTTGCCTCTGCCATGCATTTCATGGCCACCTAGCGCCTGCATCTAGCACCAGGTCCCTTGTCGTAGGGCAGTATTTATGTTTGTACATGTTGCGAACGCGATCTGCCAACCAGGAAGAGAGACCTATTGGTATAGCATTTCCCAGGTTTTGGAACTGACGACATGGATTATTCATTTGAGCAATCCAACCCCTGGAAAAACCTTGTAGCTCTTCCACATCGGGCACGAGCAACACACGTAGGCACAAGCTACGCTCGTCTTCCCTTGCAACCAAGAGGGAGCTGCTATTTGTAGCTGTGATCGTCGGAGTCAGGCCATAGGACTTGAAAGGGGCATTCTCATTGAGGCCAGTACACCACACACCCTTGTAAGGGCCTCTGCTCTCAAACGTGTGAAATGCACACCCACATGGCCCAACTTGGGAGCAACGCTCAGTTTCTGTGAGCGATACGTCACGTGGATCTCCCATAAAGATGGCCACTAAGACCAACCTCTCCCTCGGGCCTCAGTTGCAGCTTTTCAAAGGAGATGCATTGGACACAGCGATATGCCTAGTTGTAGCCCAGAGCATGAAGTGCAGCTGTGACACTGCTGATATACGGGACCCCTTCTATGGTCTGTGTGCTCAAAATGCCCGGGACATTCTCCAGGATTACTATCGGGACTCGTTGAGACTCTAAAAGTCTCCATTTGTGGGAAACTAGTCCAGTTCGTGACATTAAGGAGGAATTGCTCATGGTATGCGAGCAAGTAGATACATCCTGACAAGGAAAACGAGCTAAAACTAAGTTTGTGTCATGTGGAAATTTGTTGAGAGCAGCAATATCTTCCACCAAGCGGACACCCGAAAATTTGGCTGCATGAAGCTTGCGATAAGCGGGGTCTAAGTCAACCATAAGAACCAAGTCATGCCCTTGTTCTACAAATGGTAATTCAAAGCCTCCTATTCCAATAAATAGACTGCAGATCCTCAATTCGAATGTGAAGCAGAGGGTTCACAAAACAAATCGCATGAAATGAAAAGAAATGGAAACATACTTCACAGGCAATGGCTGAAGTAGGTAGAATTCAAAAATTGAGAATATTCCAAGTTCAGATTCCAGCAGCATTTGTACTTGCAGAAAAAGACAAAGCACTGTACCACATACATGATCTGAGGACCCACCTGGGCCCTCATTATCGTACAATTACTTTTTATAGAAGTGCACAGGCCGTAACTTGTATATCCTGCCTGCTGCCTAAAATTGAACAAGTATCTCACCTAGCGCAATTGACCAATCACGGTCATCATTTGTTCAATGATTCCGGACAAACTCCTTCCCGTCAGTAGTTTGACATGACATTTATTGTTAACTTCTACTGTACAAGCTGCAGTGGAGCTAGCTGCAATAGATACTGCACGCCTCACTTCATGTGCTATAAGGTCATATCACAGGCATTTGTCTTCAATCTTCACATCATTCGGCCACAACTGTTGCTCTTGTCGCAGAGTCATGCTCACTGAGGATGGCGCCTTACTGAGACACTCGCTGAACACCGACCATACCCAACAACAATCATACCATAATCGTTAGCAAGGTACCAACTCTAAATGAATATTCACAAATGAGGCAAGGCACAGCAGAAAGGAAGCACTCGATAACTAACTGCAGGGCAGTCGCAAGATTATCCTAGCGGACCACACTGCACACGGCTCTAGTAGGCAAGTGGCGGCATATGACCGCGGAACCACAGCAGCTGGCATGAAATAAGTGCATGGAAGAGAGCAGGCTAACAATTTGCATGCACACGCATCCAGCAGCTGAGTAGCTTACCTTGTGCACCTTCAGGGTATGTCCCACAGTTGAGCGAGTCGCCAGTGATACAGACAGTACTGATTTACCATGTCCTTTTTGTTGATGCCTGCAATTAAATTGTCGTCCCAAGCAGCCTTGAATTGCGCTTTCACTGCATTGGCGGCCTCAAGTAGGTCCTTATGCACCTTGACTAAGGCCTCGTCGCGAGGTCTGCTGAGTGCAGTGACCTGTTCCCAAAAGTCCTGCGTGATGGCATGGTGCAGACTATATATCTCCCTCAATTCCTGCTTCAGCACCTTCTTTTCCAGAGACGACTTCTCCTCCTCGGAGCGGCCGGCCTGTTGCGCCAGGTCGAGCCAGAATTGGGCAGATGGTGCCGGTTCATCCTGAATGGGTAGCCACCATGTTGGCCTGGGTGCTCGAGGATCGACGTCACCACTTAGTTTGTTGAGTTCTGGCATACTCAACAACACTTCAACCACACTTGTCAGCATTGCACGAGCATGATAATGATGTCTACAGGTGAGATAGTTCACAACACACGTATATAATAAAAAACATGCATGGCTGCTACAATAATTTCCAAGGCACAAAAGGTTACTACTGGACGGAAAGGCTAGCACCAGTTCATCATCAAAACTTGTCATTATACATAGATGGAGAAGCAGGCAGAACACGAGAGTAACTGCAAATTGTGGAAGAATAGTAAGTGCTTTCAGACACCTAGCACGAGAGTAACTTACCGCTGGAACCGTCGGCCCGCACACGTTGTAGTCGCTGATAATAGGCTGTATACATGATGGCCATATGTGATTTCTCCATGCGTGCAATTTGCTCGTCTGTCCAAGCACTTTCTACTTTGGCCTGGAGCAAGGTCACAGCCTTCTGTGTGTCCTCCACCACCCTCTTTGCTACCCTGTGCTTGGGATGGCTTGGGTTGTTGTTCAATCTCAATTGGGCAATGCAATTTTCCAGGCTCCTCTTAAAGTTAAATCCCAATATCTTCGTCAATGCCTGTTTTTCTAGCTTCACTATTTGGGGTTGGGTATTGTGGTGCATAGATAGAGCTATGTAGGGTTGAGCAGCACGCGTGAGGAAAGAGGCCTCAGCAAGGTACCACGAGGGCCTGCTCAACCCTTCTGCATTGAACATCACACCACGTATGGCTCTAATACGAGTCGAGCTTGATGACGTCGCTGAGTTTGACATTTTGCTGCATGAACAGCCCCACATGATAAAAGAGAATGAGTTCAACATGGAAACACATTGTGGAACTGAGGCAAAGGCTGTTAGAAGTGTGGTTAACGCACTTATCTAGCTATCCAGTTAGATTCCGCATCGAAGTCGCTGAGTTCACTGTAATAGTCTTCCTCTGGCATGCCCACTATATGTTCATCAGATAAACAAATCCTAATAAGTTCTATTAATTCTTCCAGTAGCTTGATTGCATGCTTCTCGTTGCGAAATAAACAATGCTGATCAAAAGGCTCAGCCCTACTCCTTATCATGCGGATTTCTTCGCTTAACCTGCAAATTAGTCTATTTTTAGCCAACCTGTGGGAAATAAGTTTCTGGTCCACAACGCCAACCATGGTTCTCAGAGTGTGAGGTTTGTTGTCGAACAGTATACTGACATGCGCACTATAATCAATACAGCTAGCAAAAGATGAATAAAGCTTACCTTTTCGCTCTCGCAATTGGTTCAACATAAGGTATCCACAGCTTTAGTATGCTTCAATGCGCTTGGAAACATCTTGAACAAGACTGCGCTCATTGCCATGAGTAAGCTTGTAAAATCGTATGTCAATTGTGCTTCGAAGAGCGTCGGCATTGGTGTAGCTCAAGACAACTTTGGCTATAATAGAAGCAGAACATGCAGGCTTCGAATTGCTTGAAAAAAAGATGATGGCCGACGATGGGAGATGATGGAGGACGTTGCGATCCACGTTGTTATAGCGAATCTGTGAACTGTACATGATGAATTCAAACGTCTCGTCGGCATTAGCTACCGAAGAGGCATTTGGGGGTTACACACAAACCAGCCAATCCACGGTGACACCTTGGCACGTTCAACGATGTTGAACAAGAATGGTTCACACCAGGTTGACTGAGGTTGACACTACATTTGAAGGCCCTTTCGAGATAATCATGACAAGAAAATACTTGTCAATCATTGAGTTTTGAATGCAATTTCATTGTGCTGTGTAGGATGTCGTATGCGTGCTGTGCCTTGAGCTCCATGAGTGGAGAAGGTCATACATTGTGACACTTTTTTGGTTTCGCCATGCTTACTAACATTTTGATCTTGTAGACCTTTTTAAACTTTATAAATGCGATGTAAAGCTGCCCCACTTGCAATTCCTGCAAAAACTTCCAGTGATTCAGAAAGATCTCAGCCAGTGAGCACCCCCCATGGACACAAGAATATCATCATTTAGGACTTTCTCCCTTTCACCTTCAGGCTTTAGCGCTCCTTGTACACAACACAGTAACATGCACTCTGTATTCTCAAAGAAGTCCCCCATATTTGAGAAAAACCACTTGCACCTGGAGTTAAAGCACCCTCCTGCTACATGCACGCACATACAATGGATCAGGGAGCTTCAGCATGAAACAATAAATCTTCGACAGTTTCAGTTTGGATGGAGTCTTTAAATGTTTCCCTCACAATCTCTACAGCCCTGCCAGGATAACTTTCCAAGTGGAAGCACGCGATACACAATTGGATAAGAGTGGCTGGAGGTGCGTTCTCTCATATTTCTCCCCTCTAATGCATCTAATTGCTTCTGTGTCCGGTGTGCTTTGATCCAGCGCCATAACACAGCATGCCAATGGCAGGGGGATTAATACAAATTGAGTGCTGTTTGTGTGGCAGCGAGGGTGAATTCACAGATGGTCAAAGAGCACACCAAGTCTCAGAAGTGTGCATCCTAGATGAAGAGAGACAAAAGAAAGAGGGCACGCACATCTCCCAGGTAGGCACAGAGATGATGTAAGACATTCTGCTTCAAAGTGCACGGGAGCTAGATTGGAGAAACCACGAAGAGCAATACAAAAAAAGCAGCTTGAGGAATGTAATGAGAGTTTGCAAGGGGTGGCACACTTTGCTTCTCAACAGCAGCAAGAAGGTTGCGTCCTACTGCGTGAATAGCAAGTGGGAAAAAGTTGTCCAAGGACTGGGCAAGCTCAAGAACGTGACAGATGTTTGGATATACCTCAGGTGCGGCACCGATAGTGCCAACTTCCTGGGAAGGCTGGGGAACAGTGAAATGAATCGACTTACCAAATAGGCGATTAACAATTAATGAAGATTTTTATATCAGCAAGTAATCTTTATGGTATTTTTTGTTAACGAATTAAACAGCAAAAGACAACGTACTAGTAGTGGACAATACTCGGAAGTCAAATGGAAGTAAACTAGCATCAATGTTGCAATCAGTAAACTCACACATAAGCAACGCTAGGAGACAGTGCATATCAATGGCTTCTCGCCTTCGATTCAGATCCCTCTCAGTAAGCTGTACCAGAGTGTTGGCCTCGTTTCCGAATGCCGAACTCGAGAGCAACACCTAGCATATGTACATGGAATGAGTTTACTGTTCAACGGCCAGTACGATGGCACCGCCTACCCGGGAGTTAACTACGTTGGTAGGACCTCGGTTAACCGAATCCATCGCCATCTCCCATCATCCCGAATTGCCATCCATCCTAAGGATGTCATCTGGCCATTCATCTAGCACACCACACTTAGATGCATATCTAGGCAGTTCGCTGCTACCGAGTCAGCTGGCTGTCAAAGAATGTGTCAGCAAGCTGACCTGAGTTGACTTCAGCCTGCTGCTCCCGGCTGAGTCATTAAACTGATTATTTAATAAAGTACAGCAGACTCAATATTAACTGAAGTTCAACAAACTGAACTTATTGAGCTATAACATTTAAATGAATATTATATCAACCAATATATTGATTCATTACAATCCCTCAAACTTACATCTTGTCGCCTCGACAACACTAACAACAGTAACAGCGTGCTGTCCCTTCCGTCCCCAGCCTACTGCCATTAGGAGGGGGATGACCCTGAGGCCCTATACTCAAGGGAGTCAGACCTCCTCCTGTCTTGAGGTCTCCTGAAGCCTGGGGGATCCGCGTAGGGGCCCTGCGGAGAACGCTGTAACTGGGCTGTTTCCTCCTGCACAGTCTGAAACTCACGGGAGGCAGCCTTCTCCTGGACAGCCCTCAAACTGACAGGTACATATACCGGCATCGCAGAAGGATGTTGCATGACATGAGCCAAGGGTACATGCCCTCTCCGCGAGGGAGATGCTGGCAGGCCTCTGGCTATCTCCCTAGCAGCCCTCCTGTCTGCCCTATCTGACTGGGTCTCCGTGCCTGCAGATGGGCTCTGTCCTCTGGCAAATCCCAGCTAAGTGATGTCCTCCTCTTCAGCGAGCTGTTGCAAGGTCATCCCAATCTTCTCCCTTACAGGGGATGTGGCAAGTGTCAGGACCACAGCGAGGCTAGTGTCCTCCTCCTCGCCTTCCTCTTCTTCCTCTGACCCCTCCTCCTCTTCTTCCCCTGGTTTCTCTGAGACCGCCGGGGTTTCCTCTGTCAGCTGCTCTAGCTCTTCCCGAGAAAAAGAATACCCCACTGACCTTCGTCTTTTGGGTGCTGGTGGAGGCTGTTGAGTCCGGACCGCATATAGGTCCTTTTCTCCTTGCTTGCTTGCCCATTTGGCATAAGCATGCTTCTCTTTAGAGAATGACTCACGGGCCCTGCTCTTGTCCTCCTGCATTTCTTGGCTTATGCAGTCTCTTATTCCATCCAATTTTGGGTCCCAATCTGCAATGTGAGGAGGCAACAGTATGTTCCCCTGTAGGTCTGTTAGGAAATCCTCATCCTTCGCCTTGTTGTTGTGCTGGTCCCTCATGTTGATGGTCATCCATCGCCAATCGGTGGGCTTCTGGAAGAAGGCAGGGTCTGTCCTTTTCAGAGTGCACGGGTACTAGTGCCCTGCAAAGTCCAGTTGACTGGTTTTCTTGGCCAAGAACTCCCAGCTTCTCCTCTCCACCTCATTATACATGGCCTTGAACCGGTTATGTGGTGTAGAGTCCTTAAAGCTGTCCGCGTCCATGGGGATCATCCTGATGACCCTATCCTTTCCCCAGATACCTGGGATCGATACAGCTCCTGTCTCATTCATTTGGGCCATTGCCTTGGCCTCTCTGACTGTATACCCTACCATCCTGGCATAATTGTGGTAGAGGAGGAGCCCTGTGCTGACCTCGATATACTTGTGAAAGTGTTCTGATGTCTCCCCTTCCCTTTGCAGGATGTCCTGCTGGGCCTCACTGCGACTTCTCTGGGCATACTTGAAGGCCTCCTCCAATAGATCAAAGCCCTTGCCCAATACTGTGTAGTTGTAGCTGCTGATTCTCCTCTATTCTTCTTCTTCAGCCTGCTGCTTCCGCCTCTCCTCGGCTTGCCTCTTGAAATGAATCGACTTACCAAATAAGCGATTAACAATTAATTAAGATCTTTATATCAGCAAGTAATCTTTATGGTAATTTCCGTTAACTGGTTAAACGGCAAAGGACAACACACTAGCAGTGAATAATACTCGTAAGTCAAATGCGAGTAAACTAGCATCAATAATGCAAATCAGTAAACTCATACATAAGCAAGGTTGGAAGACAGTTCATATCAATGGCTTCTCGCCTTGGATTCAGATCGCTCTCAGTAAGCTTGTACAAGATAGTTGGCCTCGTTTCCGAATGCCGAACTCGAGAGCAATGCCTAGCATATGTACATGGAATGAATTTACTGTTCAACGGTCAGTGCGATGGCACCGCCTACCCGGGAGTTAACCACGTTGGTAGGGTCTGTGTCTTCAACTATTTTGGCAATTTCTTAAAGTTGTATTACTCTGAGGCCTATTCACGTAGTTACATGAAAACATAGACCCCCTTTGTACCCTTCTGCCTTACGTCTATCTGTGTCATGGAATTTGATGAAGAATCTCCCTAAGCGTTAGAGGGAATAGGTCTCCATTTGTGGATTAAATCATGCATTAGTGGGTGTAATGAAGACTACAAGTGTATGCTACAAGTCATGGACAAAACAGTGAATGACCTACAGGCTCGTACTATCCGCATGCAACGCCTTCTTGTAGCTTACAAGGATCGGATGAAAGCTGATGAATTAAAGACTCCACCACCTGTTAAGAGAATTGTTAGAACACACTTCTGGTCGGAAGAAGGAAGGGAGGATTATGATACATTACTTCACAGGTTGGACAAGGCTGTCAAGATTCAAACCAGCATGGCTAACAGCATGCGGGCACTACCGGCAGGAGCTGAAAGTATACTTGATGCAATCCTAGAGTACGAGTTTTTTGCGCTAGGTAAGGATTCTTATGCACACCGTTCTGGCGGGATGGGGTGGGTTGGGGTGGGCTTTTCTCTATGTTTCCTCTGTTTAGGTTGTATTTCAAATGATTATGTCTCATCCAGCATACTTATTGATTTTACAGGGATTCTTCACTTGGATGCCAATTTGGCAGGCAGTCTGCCATTTGCTGAATGTATTCATATTACTTGTTCTCCAGGTGCACAGACTGAACCCTGCACCTCCTCAAGACTTGCAACATCAGTGAAATGAATCGGCTTACCAAATATGTAATTAACAATTAATGAAGATCTTTATATCAGCAAGTAATCTTTATGGTATTTTGTGTGAATTGATTAAACAACAAAAGACAACACACTAACAGTGGACGATACTCGCAAGTCAAATGAAAGTAAACTAGCATCAATAATGCAATCAGTAAACTCATATATAAGCAAGGCTAGAAGACAGTGCATATCAATGGCTTCTCGCCTTGGATTCAGATGGAATCCAAAATGATATGCAAGATACATGTTGCAGCTGCAAAAAAATGCGAAGCGTGAGGGCAGATGAGGGCAGATGAGGAAGAGGTTAAAACTTTCATCCATCCTTGGACGGCAACTTTTGAGACTCCACGAAGCGCCTCCCCGTCCACATGTGCACTGGCGCGAGGGGTTTATACGTGCGGCAGACTTACGTGGATGTCCAAATTTACGAAAAACGTGTGCGATAATTAAACCGACACTATTTCAAAAAATCAAAAAGCGTGTTGTCAGTCTAAACGCGTACCCAGCCGCACAGACGTATGAAGTATACCAAATTGTACTGTACGACACGAAAGGGCTGTACGGACGTATTTCATAACTAGGAAGGACCCTATCTGAAATGAATTGACTAACCAAATAAGCAATTAACAATTAATGAAGATCTTTATTTCAAAAAGTTAATTTTATGGTATTTTCTGTTAGTTGACTAAACAGCAAAGGACAACACACTAGCGGTAGATAATACTCGCAAGTCAAATGCAAGTAAACTAGCATAAATAATGCAAACAGTAAACTCATGCATAAGCAAGGCTAGAAGACAGTGCGTATCAATGGCTTCCCGCCTTGGATTCAGATATCTCTCAGTAAGCTGTACAAGAGAGTTGGCCTTGTTTTTGAATGCCGAACTCGAGAGCAATACCTAGCATATGTACGTGGAATGAGTTTACTGTTCAACGGCAAGTGCGATGGCACCGCCTAACCGGGAGTTAACCACGTTGGTAGGACCTCGATTAACCAAATCCACCACCATCTCCCATCATCCCGAATCGCCATCCATCCTGAGGATGTCATCTGGGCATTCATCTAGCATACCACACTTAGGTGCATATCTAGGCAATTCGCTGCTACCAAGTACAGAAGTAGCTGGCTGTTAAAGAATGTGTCAGCAAGGTGACCTAAGTTGACTTCAGCCTGCTGCTTTCGGCTGAGTCATTAAACTGACAATTCTATAAAGTCCAGCAGACTAAATATTGAGTAAAGTTTAGCAGGCTGAACTTACTTAACTATTATATTTAAATAAATATTATATTTACCAATGTACTGATTCATTACACTATCAACAGCATGCTGATCAAAGTTCCTTTCTTGCGAGTCAGGTCTTTAGAGAGAGCATCAGCAGAATGCAACTCCCCTGGTTTGGAGTCAATCTGGACTTGGAATTGCTCCAGCATCTGGCTCTAGCGATTCTCCCTTCTCGACAGCTTGGACTTCTTCTGAAAATGGGTCAGAGCTAGATGATCCGTAATCACCTTAAAAGCTTTTCCATGTAAATATGCTCTCTGGTGTTTGAGAACATGTATGATAGCTAACAGCTTTTTATCAGCTGGATTGAATTTCATCGACCCATATAGAACAGGGTGCCAGTCCTGCTTTTCCTTACCATCCTTTGTGGTTTTGTCAGCAGGCTGCAATTCAATAGCACTCATGGCAAAGTCAGATGCATCAGTGACCACCTACACAGGTTTGGTGGGGTCATATACCGCGAGCACAGGGGCAAAGCAGAGAGCATCTTTGAGGGCCTGGAAGGCAGCTTGCTGCTCTTCCCCCCAGACGTAGCGCATTTCCTTTTTAGTAAGGTTGGTCAGTTCACTGGCCTTAGTAGAGTAATCCCTCAACAAACTCCCTGTAATAGTTAGTCAACTCGAGAAAGGATCTAACTTCTGAGACAAACTGAGGTCCTGGCCAGTCCCTTATGGTCTGGACCTTCTTTGGATCAACGCTGATGCCTTCCTTACTGACAACATGATCCAAGAATTCAATACTCTCTTTAAAAAAATCACACTTGCTCATTTTAGCATATAGTTGTTTTGTTCTGAGAGTGTCCAGTACTACTCGGAGGTGCTCAGCATGCTCAGCCTCATATTTAGAGAAAATCAGAATGTCATCTAAGAAGACTTGTACAAACTTATCTAGGTAAGGTCTAAAAATGTCATTCATAGCACCCATAAAGGTAGCAGGAGCATTGGTCAGACCGAAAGGCGTTACATTGAACTCATAATGTCCATACCTAGTGCAAAAAGCAGTCTTGTGTTCATCTCCCTCAGCAATCCTTATTTGATGATATCCACTCATAAGGTCAATTTTACTGAACACTTTAGCTCTTGACAGTGTATCAAGCAAATCCTCCATTTTGGGTAAAGCATACTTGTTTCGTACTGTGGTTCGGTTTAAGGCTCTATAATCCACACGCATTTGCATACTACCATCTTTCTTTCTAACAAATAAGATAGGTGCGCCATAAGGTGATTTGCTTGGAGATATGTACCCATTCCCCTCTAGTTGCTTAATTTGTGCTTTTAACTCTTTGTTCTCCACATAAGACAAGTCATAAGTGGGTTGCCAAGGAGGCCGACTCCCCGGTAACAAACCAATCCTATGATCTACCTCCCTCTTAGGTGGCAATGCTAGGGGCATGTTAAAAGCATCATCATACTGAGCAACAATGTTTGCAACTGTGGGGTGCTCCGGAGGGCTTACTTTTTTTTCAACCACTTCTCCAGGTTGAGGAGGTACCTCTTTGAGCAGTAGGCAAAACATTTTGTCCTCCTTCTGGTTCCAACTTTGGACGAACTCCATTGCATTTAGCAACTTGCATCCTCTTGGAAGCCTTTCTTTTCCCTTCACTTGCCATCCATACAGGACAAGAGGAGAGACATTGGTGGGTGCCAAGTTAGTCTGCCAATCGCTAATCTCTCTCACTTTAACTGTACCTCTGCTCCAACACACTTCAGCTTTCTATCTATTCCGCCAGGACCTCCCTAACACAAGATCATAGAAGCCAATGTTGAGTACCTCAAATGTAAGCGTTTCAATTAGAACTGCAATGCCAGAACCTAACTGGACCTCAATAGGCTTGGTTATAATTCATCCTGGGATACTTGAGGCATCTCCAAGGAATATATTTCTATTCCCTTGGATGACAGTAGGCAGTCTGAGCCGCTTAACTAAGTCCTTATGAATAAAAGTATGTGACGCTTCTCCGTTAACAAATGCTCTCACCTTTCTACCTGCAATTATATAATGCAATAGAATAGGAGGGACAAACTCTTCCTGATTTTTGCAGTACTCTCCTGACTTTGCAAAGAAATGTTGAACATCCGGTGGAACAAGATCATCCAAGGCGTGCACTCTCTCAAGATCTATATTGCTAATGGTCTCCTTTATCTGGTTGTTAGGTATGCATCGTGAATCCTATTCAGCAGGGCCCATAACACCTGCTACGATGGCACCTAGCGATGACTCACTACCTCTAGCATCCTCACAGTCTGTAGACTGGAGTACTGACTGTGGCCGTCTTTTCAAGTGTAACGTTTTTGCTTTTCAAGAGGATCTTTCCTCGGTATTCAAGGAATATTAATTGAAGTGGAAAGAAAATCTGTATACTTGTGCAAATTGACGAATACTTGAAATAGCGGAAATGAAAACTAACGTAGAATGTGTGCTGTTGCACTCACAATGACTCTTGCAAGTATTTATACTTGCACGACATGAGGCACTGGAGTGCTTTGAGTCACCACCTAGGGCATTGGTTCATATTTGACGTAAATGGACGAAGGGGTACGACCCATTCGGCCGAATGCTCGAAACGCGCCGTTTGGCCGTTTGGAGACTTTTCGACGATTTCCGAACAATTGTTTCACGCCAAACAGGCGTATTTGCGTTCACGCGACTTTTCTGAAAAGTCGCAACTGTTCGCGGAGTTGCGTACACGTGCTTTTGTCATGAACTACCTCGCCAATCGGTTAGGTGTGAACGTTTCAAACGACAGGTCGCTGGTTCAAATCTGCTTGGATGCAAAGTCGCTTTGCATATTATGTGTCGTTTGACTTTTACAACTGTTTCTTTGTATTAACGACTGGTCGTAAATGCGAAATCTATGATTGTGCATTATCCGAAATAATGACAATCATATCAACTTAATCAATTTGAGATTTATTAAGTTATCATCTCATAATTAATCAAAGTAACTTCATGAATAATTATGTCGTACTTTTGTAAAGTAGTCGAGTTACGTTACGATGCTTTTTGCAATAGTATCTCGGTCATTTCTCCAATCAACCAGGAAATAATCGGCACACGCGTGTGGCAAATAATTGAATATGATGCAATCATTTATCAAATAATATGATAAATAGTATAACGTACTTTAGGTAATTGGATAAACGTCCCAAATACGCCTAAAATAGCTCGGATCGTTACACTCCTCCCCCCTTAAAAGAACTTAACGTCCTCGTTAAGCGTACGTCTTTTAAGTCTGAATGTGTCAATACTAGCCTTGACTAGCGAAAACCATTGGTGAGCGATTGGACTATGCATCATCACAGTGACGGAAAAGAGCGACTATTTGGCCGCGTCCCTTTTGCGCTTGTTCCATGGTTTACGAAGAGCGCTTGGTAGCACACCTGCCTCGGCGCAGATTTCTTGAGCTTGAGCCCATTGTAACCCATATCTTTGAACCAAGTCCTTACAATTAAGGAGGATCTCATCCTGAGGTTCATACAAATTCCAACTAGAATCGTATTCTAGCCATTTAATCAGGAGCTCCACTCTGGGAGGCTTATGACGGGTATAGCAATGTCCTAAGACTTCCTCTACATCCCAGGCCTTATCATCATCGTCAAGTTCCAATTCTAGTGCTTGTGGCTGATAGCGGCCATCAGACCTAAACAGTTTTAGTGAACTGACATGGAACACAGGATGCGTTCGCCCCATGGATTTAGGCAAATCCAATCAGTATGCAACAGGTTCAATCTTTGCGATAACGATAAAAGGGCCTACCAAGCAAGGCAAAAGCTTGCGCTTTCTTGGGTGCTTGAGTTGGAGGTTTTTAGTTAGCAAAAGCACTTTATTGCCAACTTGAAAACTTAACTCAGTCCTGTGCGTGTCAGCAAACATTTTCTGCCGATCTCGAGCAGCGGCTAAGGCCAACTTCGCGTTTTTGTGCACCTCTTGAAGAGAATGGACAAATAGGCGTGCACTTGGCACTCTCATGGTTGACATCCCTGTATGACCTTGAACGACGTGTGTCAGGGGAGTGTGCGGATGTCGCCCGTAGTTAAGGAAATATGGAGTTTTCTTAACACTTTCCTAATAAGCATTATTAACTGCAAACTCTGCAATTGAAAGGAGGGTGTCCCAGTTGTCTTGGCGAGGATTCACATAATGCCTAAGGAATTGTTGCAAAACGCGGTTCAAGCGCTCTGTTTGACCATCGGTTTGAGGGTGGAAGCTAGTGGACATCTTAAGTTTTGTGCCGAAATGCGCACAAACTTCCTGCCAGAAGAGGCTCGTCAATCTACTGTCACGATCACTTGTGATCTCTTTCGGCATGCCATGTAACTTGAACACATGATCGACGAAGAGGCGCACGGTCTCGACGGCATCAAGTGATGGTTTAATGGCCACAAAGTGTACCATCTTGGTGAAACGATCCACGATCGTTAGCACCCCATTGTGTCCTCTATCGGTGATTCAACAACAAAGTCGAGGCTTATGCTTTCCTAAGGAGCACCTGCAAGTTCCAATGGTTGCAACTTCCCAGCTGGCAACGTATTGCTCGGCTTATTTCTCTGACATGTTGCGCAGTTGACGATGTACTCCGCAACATCAACTTTGAGGGACGGCCAAATGTGCCCTCGGCGCAAAACGTGTGTGATTTTGGTAATCCATAGTGACCAGAGTAAGGAGAGTCATGGGCTTCTCGTAGTAGCTCATGTCTTACTCGACCTTCTGGGACAGCAATGCGCCCATTGTGCCACCAAAAACCGTCCTCAAACGAATAGTCTGAGTGTTTTTTCCTTTTATTCATACTGTCCATTGTCACGGCTACACCGCTCAAGTCAGTACCCTGGAGATCTAGGAAAAATGGATCTTTGAGATAGCCCTCATGAAACAGTTGATGCAGGTCAAGTACTTCAGAGGTTTGCATGCTACCCAAATCGGGTTGGCCCGCATCACCAGGCCGTGCAACGCCAGTTGTCTGGGGGGGTACAGCAGAATCAAGGGTGGCCGCCCTTGAAACCTAACCGTTTTGTCCTTGCAAACTAGCAACAATCCCCAACATCAAGTGGTGAAGAGGAATTTGACTTAGAGGGTCCAAAACATTATTGCAACCAGGGCGATACGCCCAGTTAAAGTGGAATCGTTGCAAGAACTCAGTCCATCTCGTTTGGCGCCTTGATAACGTTGACTGTATTTGAAAGAAGGTATTTGGGCAGTGATTCGTAACCACTGTCAAGCCCTTGCAGCCTTCCAAATAACATCGCCAAGTCTTTAAAGCGTATATGACTGCCCAGAGCTCTTGCTCTGTCGTGGAGTAATTTTGTTCGGCAGGTGTCAGCTTTCGACTCTTAATATTGATAGGCTTGCCTGCCTGCAGCAAAACAGCCCCTATTCCAACACCAGACGCATCGGCGACTACCTCGTAAGGCGGGATTGGCTAATGAAAGAAGTGGCGCATTAGTGAGTGCATACTTAATGCGCTCAAACGCATGTTGCATATTCTCATCCCAAATGAACGGCTTATCTTTCCTTGTCAGAGCAGTGAGTGGCGCGGCCATCACTAAATAACCTTGCATAATCTTACGAAAGCGGTTAGCAAACCCAAGGAATGAACGTACAGTATGTACATCTTTTGGGACAGGCCAGTCAGCGACGCACGTAATCTTGGCTGGGTCAGGGCGCACCCCTTTCGAACCCACTATATGTCCGAGGTACAACAGTTCATCCTTCAAGAAGGAACATTTCTTGAGCTTAGCATACAGCTGTTGCTCACGAAGGATTTGCAGCACCAATTCTAGGTGCTTGCAATGGTCGTCCTTGTTCTTTGAATAGACCAGGATATTGTCGAGGTAAACCTAGACAAATTTCCCCAAGTACGGTCGAAACAAATCGTTCATTGTGCTTTGGAATGTCGCGGGTGCATTGGTATGTCCAAAACTTAGGACTTTGTATTGGAAATGCCCAATAGGCGTCCGAAACGCTGTCTTGGGTATATCCTCTGGTGTGATTCGTATCTGATGATAGCCTTGGGCTAAATCAAGCGAGGAGAACACGCATGCCCCCTTCAACAAATCAAACAAGTCATCAATGCGAGGTAACGAATAGCGGTTCTTGACCGTTATATTGTTCAACGCACGATAATCAATGCACATTCTAAGCGTCCATCTTTCTTTTGAACAAATAGGATGGGCGCCCCAAATGGAAAAGAGCTCGGCTCAATCCATCCTTTCTCAAGCAAGTCGGTAATTTGGTCCTTCATTTCATTCATCTCCAACGGGCGTAGGCAATAAATTGGTCGCCAAGTCGGTTGAGAATCGGGAATGAGAGGGATTGTATGTCCAATACTCCTATCATGCGAAAGCCCGGCTGATATTTCACTTGAAAACACTGACTTGTACTTTTGCAAAAGAGCAGAAAGTTCAGGTGTGTGTGTTTCCTCATGACCAGGAACGTCTAACATCGGCTCTTCCGTAAAGAGCGTAGTGGAAGTTGCTGGGGAATCGGGTCTCAGTAATCCATAGAAAATATTTTGACCGTGCTTTGTCAAACGTCGAGCTTGCTATGGACAATAGAAGAGTCTTCGAAGGACTATCCAAGGCCATATCGGGCTTAAGGGACTGAAGAGTAGTCTTCCTGGTCCCCTTGCGTACAATGCATGTCTTTTGACTGAAGTCAAGCAATGCACTAGTTTGCGTAAGCCAGTCGTTACCCAAAACTGCGTCGATTCCATGTGGCAATTCAATGACCTAGAATTGTACACGCCCATGAAAGGACTGCACGCTGAGCGGTAATTTAATTGTTCCAAAAATACAAGCTAACGAGCCATTGCCGAGGCAAAGGGTCTCGTCCTTGAGTATTGGAAGCAACTTCATCCCTTGTGCAAAACGTGCACTAATGAAGCTAACTGATGCGCCTGAATCAATGACTGTAAAGCATGATTTGCCTGAAACTTTCGCGTCAAACGTCATACTTAACCCCAAAGAAGCTTTATGCATCACTAGCAATGTCCTCGCCTTGAGAGGAATGTGAAAAATTTGGAGGTCCTTCGCCAAAATCCCATTTTGCATTGCCAATCCAGCCCGAAAATGAGTTATTTACTCACCATACGGGTGTCGTGTTGCGAATGCAGCAATATAAATTGGTGCTGCAAGGCATTTGTGCATTTTCCTTAAATGAGCCAAGTGTGCGTAACACTTGTCAAGGTTAAGATCATGCGGCTGAAAGTGCAAGAACATGAAATCATGGATGCACTCGAGTTCCAAGAATTCAGCAAAGCTCAACACTTGCATACTAATATATTTCGAACGAAATATATCAATATTGGGTATGCTAGAGAGAACAAGAATCTTGGGTGTATGCAAACACCTAGAACTTCGTGCTCATCAAGTAGTGTTGTCAATAGCTCAGAAGAAATTGGCACTTATCAAGTTAAATGCAATGTCAACCTTGACATGATTTGAGTGAACGTTGTGATAAGCAGGGCGGTGTTCTTATCGCTTTCAAGCTCAAATCCATGTGAGAGGGGTGAGTCACAAATGGACAAGATAGACTAGATGCAAAAGCATCGTGCCAAAGCAATAGAGAAAGGGCAACAATCCACAAAATCAAACATGTCAAATCCGGTCAAAACGTGACCAAATATGGACGACAATGTTCTGAATCCAGTAATTGTGCGCGAGAGTCAATTCCCGTAGAATGACAACAAGTGCGACAATGTCATGGAAAAGACCCGTGGGGAAAAATCCTTTGTGTATATCAAAACACGCGCATAGCATCCAAGAACACAAGGTGGGTGGGATGGGTGGGGATGAGAAAGAAAGTCCCCTATGGACCCCTTTTGTGTGCAACGGTGCAAAAAGCCCCAAACGGGTGCAGATTTTGACTTGAACATGTGCACGGGGCTGAAGAAATAGGCGCCCTTCACCACAAAAGTCGAAATCGTACGGCAGGACTGGGATGGGTGACTGCGCCAACAATCTGTCCCAAAACGATGATAAGCGACCGTCGCGCAGGGCAGAGCTGGGATGGGTGACCGCTCGACAATCTGCCCCAGAAAACTATGATAAGCGACCGGAGCGCAGGGCAATACTGGGATGGGTGACCGTCCGAATAAAGAATTGCCCCTAAAATATATTTTCCCAAAATGTATTCCCAAACCACTAAAAAAAATATTTCCTTGGGGAAACCGAGATCGGCTCCGATACCAATGTAACGTTTCTGCTTTTCAAGAGGATCTTTTCCTCGGTAGTCAAGGAATATTTAATTGGAGTGGAAAGAAAACCTGTATACTTGTGCAAATTGACGAATACTTGAAAGAGCGGAAATGAAAACTAACGTAGAATGTGTGCTTGTGAGAGTTGCACTCACAATGACTCTTGCAAGTATTTATACTTGCACGACATGAGGCACTGGAGTGCTTCAAGTCACCACCTAGGGCACTGGTTCATGTTCAACGTAAACGGACGAAGGGGTACGACCCATTCGGCCGAATGCTCGAAACGTGCCGTTTAGCCGTTTGGAGACTTTTTGACGGTTTCCGAAAAACCGTTTCACGCCAAACGGGCGTATTCACGTTCACGCGACTTTTTGAAAAGTCGCAACTGTTTGCGGAGTCGCGTACACGTGCTTTCGTCAAGGACCGATAGTTATGAAAACTACTTCGCCAATTGGTTAGGTGTGAACCTATCAAACAACAGGTCGCGGGTTCGAATCCGCTCGGATGCAAAGCCGCTTTGCATATTATGTGTCGTTTGACTTTTACGACTGTTTCTTCGTATTAACAACGGGTCGTAAATGCGAAATCTATGCCTGTGCATTATCCGAAATAATGACAATCATATCAACTTAATCAATCCGAGATTTATTAGGTTATCATCTCATGATTAATCAAAGTAACTTCATGAATAATTATGTCGTACTTTTGCGAAGTAGGCGAGTTACGTTACGACGCTTTTTGCAATAGTATCTCGGTCGTTTCGCCAATCGACCAGAAATTAAATGGCACACGCGTGTAGCAAATAATTGAATATGATGCAATCGTTTATCAAATAATATGACAAATAGTATAGCGTACTTTAGGTAATTGGGAAAACGTCCCAAATACGCCTAAAATAGCTCGGATCGTTACATAAAGGCTGATCCTTTCTCTCCACCTTTGGTAGGTATTTTCTAGGACACTGCTCCCGGTAGTGGCCTCTTTCTTGGCAATGGTAGCAAATTGAATAAGCTGAGGCTGGTCTCGGCTTAGTTCTACCACCACCTCTTCCAAAGCCTCCTCGAGAGTGCCCACCTCTCCCTCTAGAAATCGCATTGCATTGTACTCATACCCAGAGTACTCTTGCTCATCCATCTAGTCATCCTCAGCCTGGTCTCCTTCAATTGGATTAAAGGGACCCTGTGGCTTTTTGACAATCCTACTACCTAACCCCCAAAGCAGTACTTTGGCGCTTATGGTTGAACTTCTGCTGATCCCAAGCATCGGTAGCTCGGATCAAGTCAACCAGCTTGTAGTGATATGAGTTAGTTAATATATTAGTTTACTTTTATTTTAATACTTTTGAGTATTTTTAGAGTAGTATTGTGTGGATTCAAGTGTGAATAGATACTCTAGTGACTTGGTTCATGTCCTTTGAACCTTCTAAGGCATTTTCGAAGTTAGAGGAAGGACGTAGAAGAACTCCGTGTGGCAAAAGTCAAATATGCCATTTTTAAGTCAAAGGACATGTGTACTTATCTTAGAAAGAGAGGGCAAGCTTTGGGATGCCTTGAGTGCCAACACATCAACATGCACCTTCCCACAAATTACTTATGTAGCAAATAAAAGAGAGCTAGAACATAGAAAGGCATTTGAGAATCACTCTTGTACTTGCCAAGTTTGAGAAATATACAAAATTTCAAGAAGCCATCTTTCCTTCAAGAAGCTACCACTTGTGGTCAAAGATCTTTGTCTTGAATAAATAAATGTAATGATCTGAGCTTTTGAGGCGTATTTGGGATATTTATCCTGATTACCTGAAATACGTTATATTATTTGTCAATATATTATTTGATAAATGATTGCATCTTGATGAATTTTTTGCCTCATGCCGTGTGCCGACTAATTTTTGGTCGATTGGCGAAACGACCAAGATGCTATTGCAAAAAGCGTCATAAAATAATTCATCTACTTCGCAATAGTAAAGACATGATTAATCATAAAGTTACTTTGATTATTTATGAAGAGATAACTTCATTAATCATAGATTTATTAACTTATTTGATTGTCATTTTTCGGATACTGCCACAGTCGTTGATTTCGGGTTAATGACGAGTCGTTAAATTGAACAGTCGTAAAACCCAAGTGAAACCAATTATGCAAAGTTGCTATGCATCCGAGCGGATTCAAACCCGCGACCTTTGAAACATTCACACCTAACCAATTGGCGAAGTAGTTCTTGTGACTACCGGCTCATGACGAAAGAATTTGTACGTGATCCCGCGAACAGTCGCGGCTTTTCCGGAAAGTCGCGTGAACGCGAAAACGCCCTTTTGGCGCGAAATTGTTTTTTGAAAACCGTTGAAAAGTCTCCAAACGGCCAAACAGCGCGTTACGAGCATTCAGCCGAATGGATTATACCCCTTCGCCTGTTTTCGTTGAACATGAACCAGTGCCCTAGGTGGTGACTCGAAGCACTCCAGTGCCTCATGTTGTGCAAGTATATATACTTGCAAGAGTCATTGTGAGTGCAACTCTCACAAGCACAAATTCTACTTTAGTTTTCAACTTCGCTTTCACAAGGATTGTCCATTTTCTCAAAGTTATCGCTATTTCTTTTCCGCTAATATTAAATATCCTTGAATGCCGAGTAAAGATCCTGATGAGAAACAGAAATGTTACATTGGTATTGGAGCCGATCTTGATTTCTCCAAGATTTTTTTTTTAGAGTGGTTGGAAAATATATGTTAGGAAAATATATTTTTGGGCAATTCTTTATTGGGACGGTCACCCACCCCAATTCTGTCCTAAGCGACGGTCTCTTATCATAGTTTTTGGGGCAGATTGTGGGAGCGGTCACCCATCCCAGTCCCGACGGTCGCTTATCATTGTTTCTGGTGCCGATTGTCAGGGTGGTCACCCATCCCAATTCTGCCCTGAGCGCTGGTCGCTTATCATTTTCCGACGGGAAATTTTTTCTCCATCTCTCGGCGTTACCTCGGATTTGCCTACGCGACGGCTGTTTGTGCAACCGCGCCGCTATAGATCTTGCCGCTGGCAACGATGACAACCTGAACGGTCCTCCAGGCCAACTTGGCGTTTGCCGCTGAACACCGTTCGCCGCGTTCATTTTGCATCATCGCTTTGTTTCCAACATGGTTTTAACATTGCAATTCGTTCATACTTGCATGGTGTCGTGGGGGTTGCCGGCACATCAGGGACAGCTGGCAACATTACTCTCCGGCTTCTCCCACCTGCAACCCTTGGGCAGGCCTTGGCATCGACGCCTTCTTACAAGATCTCCCCGCGTGCAACATTTCAAGGTGGCCCAGGGTCCGGTGTGCGTTGTTTCCTCAAGAAACTTTGGAAATTTTTTGTTTTAGCAAAAGTTGCCCCAATTGACCAAGCCATGATGGCTTCCACTTTTCTCAAGGGGGCCGCTGCGCAGTTCTGGCATGGCCAGCCTCGTGGGTCAATGACTTTTGACGAATTCTCTACTATGTTACGTCGTTCTTTTGGACATCGTAACCCTCCAAGGTAACTCGAGAACCGATCACACAGGAGGAGCCCGTCGTAAAGCCTCGTCGTCAGCCTGTTTGCCCTCAACGTCCTCCTAGTACCAGTTTTCCTCGATCTCGTCAGGGCGGTCTGAAATGGCAGATCCCTTCCAAAGGGAATCACATTGCCAATTCATCAGGACCTTCCCAAACAACTGGTCCCAATGAAGTAGCTCAGGAGCCAGTCATTATGCCTCCTTCTGAGTTATTGAGAACACTACATAGTGAGCAATAAATTCTAGGTGTTTGTTCGCACACACCAAAGATTCTTGTTATCTCTCGCATACCCGATATTGATACATTCCGTTTGGAATATATTAGTATGCAAGTGTTGAGCTTTGACGAGTTTACGGAACTCGAGTGTATCCATGCTTGCATGTTCTTGCACTTTCAGCCACATGATCGTAACCTTGACAAGTGTTACGCACAATTGTCTCGCTTACAGAAAATGCACACGTGTCTTGCACCAATTTACATTGCTGCATTCACACGGAAACGCGCGTATTTTGACCCGATCACTCCGTTTCGCGCAAGATTGGCAATGAAAGATGGGATTTTAGTAAAGGACCTCTACATTTCCCATATTCCTCTCAAGGCGAGGACGTTGCAAGTGATGCATAATGCTTCTTTGGGGTTAAGTATGACGTTTGAAACAAAAGTTTCAGGACGGTCATGCTTCACGGTCATTGATTCAGGAGCATCAAACAACTTCATTAGTGCACGTTTTGCACAAGGGATGAAGTTGCTTCCAATGCTCAAGAACGAACAGCTTTGCCTCGGCGATGGCTCTTTGGCTTGCATTATTGGAACGATAAAGTTACAGCTAAAAGTGCAGTCATACATCGGCCACGAACAATTCTACGCTACTGAATTGCTCGAAGATATTGATGCAATTTCAGGTAACACATGGCTTATGCGAACAAGCGCAATACTTGACTACGGTCAAAAGACTTGCATTGATCAGAAAGGGACCAGGAAGATTACTCTTCAATCTCTAAAGCTCGATATGGAGATAGACAGTCCTACGACTACTCTTCTATTTTCCATCAAGCAAGCACGGCATTTGGCAAAACAAGGTCAACATGTTTTCTATGGATTACTACGACTCGATTCCCCAGCGACTTCCACTACGCTCTTTACGAAAAAGCCGATGTTAGACGTTCCTGGTCATGAGGAAACAAAACTTTATGCTCTTTTGCAAAAGTACAAGTTAGTGTTTCAAGTGAAATACCAGCCAGGCTTCCGCCTAATTGGAGTATTGAACATACAATTGCTCTCTTTCCCGATTCTCAACCGACTTGGCGACCAATTTATCGCCTATGCCCGTTGGAGATGAATGAAATGAAGGACCAAATTACCAACTTGCTTGAGAAAGGATGGATTGAGCTCTTCTCTATTCGGGGCGCTCATTTTATTTGTTTCAAAGAAAGATAGGACGCTCAGGATGTGCATTGATTATCGTCCGCTGAATAACATAACGGTCAAGAAGCGCTATTCGTTGCCTCGCATTGATGATTTGTTTGATTCGCTGCAGAGAGCATGCGTGTTCTCCTCGCTTGATTTAGCCCAAGGCTATCATCAAATTCGAATCACACCAGAGGATGTCCCCAAGACAGCGTTCCGGACGCCTATTGGGCACTTCCAATACAAAGTCCTAAGTTTTGGACTTACCAATGCACCAGCGACATTCCAAAACACAATGAACAAATTCTTTTGACCTTACTTGGGGAAACTTGTCCAGGTTTCCCTCGACGATATCCTTGTCTATTCAAAGACAAAGGAAGAGCATTACAAGCACCTGGAGTTGGTGTTGCAGATCCTTTGCGAGCAACAGCTTTATGCTAAGCTCAAGAAATGGTCCTTCCTCAAGGATGAACTGTTGTACCTTGGGCATGTAGTGGGTTGAAACGGGATGCACCCTGACCCAGCCAAGATTGCGTGTGTCGCAGATTGGCCTATCCCAACCGGTGTACATACAGTACGTTCATTCCTTGGATATGTAAACTACTTTCGTAAGTTTATGCAAGGTTATTCAGTGATGACTGCGCCACTTACTGCTCTGACAAGGAAACATACGACGTTCATCTGGAATGAGAATACGCAACACGCGTTTGAGCGCATTAAGTATGCACTCACAAATTCGCCAGTTTTCTCATTGGCCGATCCCGACTTACCTTACGAGATAGTAGTAGCTGTTGCGTCCGGTGTTAGAATAGGAGCTGTTCTGCTGCAAGCAGGCAAGCTTATCTGTATTGAGAGTCGAAAGCTGACACTTGCCAAACAAAATTACTCAACGACAGAGCAGGAGCTCTGAGCAGTTATGTACGCTTTGAAAATTTGGCGATGTTATTTGGAAGACTGCAAGGGTTTGACAGTGGTTACGGATCACCGCCCAAATACCTTCTTTCAAATTTAGCCAACGCTATCAAGGCGGCAGGCCAGATGGTCTGAGTTCTTGCAACGATTCCACTTTAACTGAGCTTATCGCCCTGGTCGCAACAATGTTGCGGACCCTCTAAGTCGAATTCCCCATCACAACTTGATGTTGGGGACTCTTGCTAATTTGCAAGACCGAAACGGTCAGGCTTCGAGGGTGGCCACCCTTGATTCTGCTGCACCCCCCTAGACATCTGCCGTTGCCCAGCATGGTGACGGGGGCCAACCCGATTCGGATAGCATGCATACCTCTGAAGCTTTTGACCTGCATCAACTGTTTCACGAGGGCAATCGCAAAGATCCGTTTTTCCTAGATCTCCTGGGTGCTGGCTTGAACGGTGTAGCCGTGACAATGGACAGTATGAACAAAAGGAAAGAATACTCAAACTATACGTTTGAGGACAATATCTGGTGGCATAATGGGCCCATTACTGTCCCAGAAGGCCCAGTAAGATATGCGCTACTACGGGAAGCGCATGACTCTCCTTACTCTGGTCATCGTGGAATTACCAAAACCACACACTCTTTGCGTCGAGGGTATATATGGCCGTCCGTCAAGGTTGATGTTGCCGAGTACATTACCAACTGCGCAACATGTCAGAGAAATAAGCCTAGCAACTCGTTGCCGGCTAAAAAGTTGCATCCATTAGAACTTGTAGGTGCTCCTTGAGAAAGCATAAGCCTTGACTTTGTCGTTGAATTGCCTACCACCGATACAGGACACAATGGGGTGTTAACGATCGTGGATCGTTTCACTAAGGTGGTGCACTTTGTGGCCACTAAACCATCACTTGATGCAAGGGAGACAGCGCGTCTCTTCATTGATCACGTGTTCAAGTTACACGGCATGCCGAAAGAGATCATAAGTGATCGTGACTCACGATTTACAGGCCACTTTTGGCAGTAAGTTTGCTTGCATTGCGGTACGGTACTTAAGACGTCACTAGCTTCCATCCTCAGACCAATGGTTAGACAGATCGAATAGATTGCGTTTTGCAGCAGTTCCTAGGCATTATGTGAATCCTCGCCAAGACAAGTGGGACACCCTCCTTTTAGTTGCAGAGTTTGCATTTAATAATGCTTATCAGGAAAGTGTTAAAAAACTCCTTTCTTTCTTAGTTATGAAAGACATCCGCATACTCCCCTGACTTTCGTCGTTTTTCATCAAGCAGGGCTGTCAACCATGAGAGTTCCAAGTGCTTGCCTCTTTGTCTACTCTGTTCAAGAGGTGCACAAACAAGCGAAGTTGGCTTTAGCTGCTGCTCGAGATCGGCAGAAAATATTTGCTGACACGCAAAGAATTGATTTAAGTTTTCAAGTTGGCAATGAAGTACTTTTGCAAACTAAAAACCTCCAACTCAAGCACCCAGGAAAGCGCAAGCTTCTGCCTCGCTGGGTAGGCCCTTTTATCGTTATTGCAAAGGTTGGACCTGTTGCATACCGACTGGATTTGCCTAAATCCATGGGGCGAACGCATCCTGTGTTCCATGTCAGTTTACTTAAGCTGTTTAGGTCCGACGGCCGTTACCAACCACAGGCACCCAAAGTGGAACTCGCCAATGATGATAAGGCCTGGAATGTGGAGGAAGTCTTACGGCATCGCTACACTCGTCATGAGCCTCCCAGAGTGGAGCTTTTGATAAAATGGCTAGATTACGACTCCAGTTGGAACTCGTACGAACCTCAGGGAGAAATCCTACTAAATTGTAGTGACCTGGTTCAACAATATTGGTTACGATGGGCAACTGCTCCAAAGCTTCGTGCCACGGCAAGTGTGCTACCCGGTACAATTCGTAAGCCAAGGAGCAAATGCAAAAGAGACGCGGCCAACTAATCGCTCATTTCCGTCCCTGTGATGATGCAAAGTCCATTTGGTAACCTGTGTTTTCCGCTAGCTAAGGCCAGTATTGACACCTCATGACTTAAAAGACGTCTGCTTAACGAGGACGTTAAGTTCTATTAAGGGGGGAAGAGTGTAACGGTCTGAGCTTTTAAGGCGTATTTAGAATATTTTTCCTAATTACCTAAAATACGTTACACTATTTATCAATATATCATTTGATAAATGA
Organism: Mesotaenium endlicherianum; assembly: GCA_009602735.1. Classification (NCBI taxonomy): domain Eukaryota; kingdom Viridiplantae; phylum Streptophyta; class Zygnematophyceae; order Zygnematales; family Mesotaeniaceae; genus Mesotaenium; species Mesotaenium endlicherianum. The sequence continues at coordinate 467,124 of WELA01013420.1, read as the reverse complement.
TTGCATCTTGATGAAGCATTCACCTCATGCGTGTGCCGACTAATTCCTGGTCGATTGGCAAAACGACCAAGATGCTATTGTAAAAAGCGTCGTAAAGCAATTCAACTACTTCGCAATAGTAAAGACATAATTAATCATAAAGTTACCTTGATTATTTATGAAGAGATAACTTGATTACTCATAAATTGATTAACTTATTTGATTGTCATTATTTTGAATAATGCCACAGTCGTTGATTTTGTTTCAATGACGAGTCGTTTAATCAAACAGTTGTAAAACCCAAACAAAACCAAATATGCAAAGTCGCTTTGCATCCGAGCGGATTCAGACCCGCAACCTTTTATTTGAAACGTTCACACCTAACCAATTGGCGAAGTAGTTATCGTGACTACCGCTTCATGACAAAAGAATTTGTACGTGATCCCGCGAACAGTCACGGCTTTTTTGGAAAGTCGCGTGAACGCAAAAATGCCCTTTTGGCGCGAAATTGCTTTTTGGAAACCGTCGAAAAGTCTCCAAAAAGCCAAACAGCGCGTTACGAGCATTCAGCCGAACGGATTATACCCCTTCGCCTGTTTTCGTAGAACATGAACCAGTGTTGTAGGTGGTGACTCGAAGCACTCCGGTGCCTCATGTTGTGCAAGTATCTATACTTGCAAGAGTCATTGTGAGTGCAACTCTCACAAGCACAAATTCTACTTCAATTTTCATTTTTGCTTTCACAAGGATTGTTCATTTTCTCAAATTTGTCGCTATTTCTTTTTCGCTAAAATATAAAATAATATAAAAATATTAAAATATCCTTGAATACCGAGTAAAGATCCTTGTGAGAAGCAGAAACGTTACATAAAAGTGTTCTACTTTGCTAAGTACTTTCTGCATCTGTTTCACTACACAACTTTTCATACTTTTTCTCAGCAAAATGGCTCGAGACCTCACTCTTCAAGCCAAATCGAAAATACACACTTTTATACAGCTTCGGCAATGCAGGCTGTTTCATCATGGATTCTTGGAACTTCTGTGCATACTCAGCAACTGAAGTTGTTTGCTTCAGTGACAAGGAGATCATTGCACAAATAGCTTTCTCCATCTGATTGATGACATCAAACTTCTCATGCAAATTGCTCAACGAACTCTTCCCATGTAGGGTCACCGAGTTATTTAGCCTCACGCTCTCCTTTGTAGAAGAGCCACCAGTCTGCTGCGTTGCCTTTCAGCAAAGGTGTGTCTGATCTTTTCAAAATCTTGCATGTCTGGATAATTCTCCAGCCAGTGCTCAACATCACCGAGAAACTTTATCAGGTAATACTTTTTGTTTCCCTCAGAGTCATAGTTCTGAGGTGGCTTTGGCTTGCGCCTGCTAGGCCCCCTGCCACCACCAGTAGTGTGTGATCCCAGTTGGTCTTTCTCACGCAACAATGCCATCATAATCCTCTTGTCCTTCTGTTGGGACTGATACATCATTGTCATTTGAGATTGCATATGAACAAAAAATGCACCCAAATCAACGTTTCGAGGTTGCAATCCAGCCATAGCAGCAGCAGCAACATTCAATCGCTAAGCAGCAGCTTTGGCATTTCCTCTTGCTGCTGCATTAGCAATTCTTGCCTCGCCTAAGTGTCTATTTATCTGGGTAAGAGGTACAATAGTAGCTCCAGCAAGAGGTTGGTTTCAAAGACTGGCCCTTTCTGCCATCATCTAATCAACAATTCTGTTGACAGCCAGACGCCGCTTTTTAGCATCTGCCTCCGTCTCCGCCTGGCTAAACCTTCGACCTCTGTTCCCATGAGATCTTCTTCAGCTTGCTGAGCTATTACTTCAACAAAAGTTGCCGCCGTTTCCTCAGCTTCTCGAGCCTCTTTAACTGCCAGTACCTCAGCATAAGTGCGAGATTCAACATCTTCGTTTTCACCTCGAATCTCTCTATTCTCATTATCTTGACCCTCCATATCTCTAGGGTTGCTAGTCTCGAACGGTGTCCTTACCATACAAAGAAAATTATGACACCTGCTCTGATACCACTAAAATGAATCGACTTACTCGAAGACAATTAATGATAAATAAAAAATCTTTATATCAACAAGTAATCTTTATGGTGTTTTCAGCAAAAAAGACTTCACATCTAGCATTTCTCTATTTATAAGTCAAATGCAAGTAAACGAGCATCGGTCATGCAATCCGTTGACTCATAAACAAGGTTAGAAGACAATTTGTGTCAAAGGCTTCCTGCCTTGGATTCAGTCCTCTCAGTAAGCACTACAAGAAAGTTTGCCTTGTTTTCGAATCCCCAACACTAGAGCATGACCTAACTTATGTACACGGGATGAGTTTATTGTTCAACGGCAAGTGCGATGGCATCGCCTACCCGGAAGTTAACCACGTCAGTAGGACCTCAGCTAACCAAATCCACAGCCATCTCCCATCATCTCGAAGCGCCATCCACCCAAGGGTGACACTCTGGCCATTCATCTAGCATATCACACTTAGATGCATATCTAGGCAGTTTGCTGGTACCGAGTACGGGAGCCAGCTAACTGTCAAAGAATGTGTCAGCAAGCTGACCCAAGTTGACTTCAGCCCGCTGCCCTCGGCTGAGTCATTATATTGAATATAATTAAGAATCCAGCACATTTATTATTTAACTAAAATTTAGCAATCTGAACAGAATTAACTATTATATATAAATGAATATTATATCAGACAACATATTGATTCATTTCAGCCTTGTACTGTTTAAGGACATAGATAATAGCTACCAGCTCTTGATACTGTACATAATAGTTAATCTCAGCTGAATTAAACCTCATGGACTCATACAGCACTAGATACCACTCCTGCTTAATCTTACCATCGTTTGTGGTTTTGTCAACAGGCTGCAACAAAATAGCACCCATGGCAAAGTCAGAAGCGTCAGTAATCACCTGCACAGGTTTGTTGGGGTCATAAACAGCAAGAATAGGGGCAGAGCATAGAGCATCTTTAAGGGTCTGGAAGGCAGCTTACTGCTCTTTCCTCCACACATACCCTATGTTCTTTTTAATATGTCAGCTAGTTTGCTGGCCTTAATAGAATAGTTTTCAATAAATCTCCTGTAATAGTTAGCCAATCCAAGAGAAGATCTAATTTTTGAGACAGATTGAGGTACTAGCCAGTCCCTTATGGTCTGGACTTTCTTGGGGTCAATGCTGATGCCCTTCTTATTGACAACATGACCCAAAAATTCAATACTTTCTTGAAAGAATTTACACTTGCTCATTTTAGCATATAATTGATTTTCTTCGAAAGTTTCCATCACTATCCTGAGGTGCTCAGCATACTCAGACTCATTTTTAGATAAAATCAAGATATCATCCAAAAAGACTTGCACAAACTCATCCAAATAAGGCTTGAAAATGTCATTCATAGCATCCATGACGGTCGAGCATTAGTCAGACCAAAAGGCATCACATAAAACTCATAGTGCCCATACCTGATGCGGAAGGTATCCTACAGGTTCCGGAAAGCAGCTTGCTGCTCTTCTCCCCACACAAAGCCTATTTCCTTTTTAGTAAGGTCAATCAGTTTACTGGCCTTAGTAGAATAGTTCTCAATAAATTTCCTGTAATAGTCAGCCAACCCGAAGAACCTAATCTCTGAGACAAACTGGCCAATCCCTCATGGTCTCAATTTTTTTAGGGTCAACACTCATGCCTTCCTTTACAGACAACATGACCCAAGGTTTCACTACTCTCCTTAAAGAAGTCACACTCGCTCATATTAGCATGAAGCTGATTTGTTTTGAGAGATCCATTACTATTCTCAAGTGTTCAGCATGCTCAATTTCATTTCTGAGAAGACCAAAATATCATCTAAGAAGACTTGCACAAACTTATCCAAATAAGGTATGAAAATATCATTCATAGCCCCCATGAAGGTAGCAAGAGCATTAGTCAAACCAAAAGGCATCATACTGAACTAAAAATATCACATTTTTGTCTTGAATCTCTTTTTGCTGCATTCTCACTCCAATTGCAACTCTACGGACACTGTTGACGACTTTTGAGTTACTATATGAATTGTGCAAGCAAGCTCCACATAATATTATCTGACCGTCTTTTTAACGCAAAAAGAAGTCAACGAATGTCTTCAAAGTCTTCTAATTGCATTGAAATTTTTGTGAGAACTTTTCTTCCCCCGTTAACTTTGAGCAACGACTCACACGATAGTCCATTCGTGCTTCTTATTTTCCAAGAGTCACTTAAACGAGTTTAGTGCCAGGAACTACCAATGAGCAAAGCCTTCGTTCTCATTACTATGTATCCCGAGGCGTTCAGAAAGAAAGTGTGATATTTTTTGTCAAAATTGGAATAATGTGTATATCTGTGTCCAGTTTGCACGAATCGATGATGAATCTAGTCGCACGGCGTGAACCAATGGTGAAGATGATATTTTAGTAAACTTGCTTCATTCTAGCTTTTTTGACATTGTGAGGATCAGATACATTGTGAGGGCCAGATATAGGCAGGATCCAAGCGACCAGGCCCCTCGATTCGACCAAATTCTTAGAATTTCGGAAACATCCTCTGGCTGACGGCAAGGGTTTAAGAGACCATCCGACAAAATTTGAAAGATTTGTATAAGCATTTTTGCTTCAATTACATAATATCCGGTGATACATTTTTCATAGAGAAATTACAATTTCTGAGATTTTATGCGACATTCATCCACAATTATAAACATTTAAGAAGACATCCTTCCCTTCTGAGTCGGGTTTTATAAAATCCAAGGTAGCATATTATATCGAAAAGTATCAAATCGAGGGGTCTGCCAGCGACCACTGCTTTCAAATCTTGTTTTACCAAGCTGGCAAGGCCACGGCCCAGGGCATGGGATGCAGAACGTTTGCTGGAGTGTGCTAGAAGTGTAGCAAAAACCTAGAAGCTTGAGAGCAGACAACACGTGCGACACGCGGTCGACATGCACTTCCAGTTGTCTGGTTCGTACTCCGTTGGCTGTCGGGTTGCATGGTTCTGGGTGGTGTTGGACTACCAAGAACATTACGATCCAAGGAAATTACTATTCAAGAAAATTGCTGATCACTTAAATCGAATATTTTGACAACGGACAGGTTAGAACCTGTCAAAAGGCTGGGTGATGTCGGGGACTTGGATAGAAAGTGGGGTACCTATACTGGAGGCCCGAGGCTGGCGGTTACATCGCTTTCGAGCCGTGTCGAGCGCAGTCAAAAGTCATGTCTTTGAGTAGTAGAATCGACTCGAGCCCACTCGAGCCTATATTACTAGATAGCGGCGGTGAGGGGCAGGGTGGACACTGGCGACTCGCGAGTAGCCACTGGCACAAGCTTGAAGGGAAGTCTGGCGCGGGCCAACGCCTGACATCTGCCGATGTTCTCAAAGTTGGGCAAGGTCGTGTACCCAGAATTCGTTGGATTTTGATCGGATCCGGCACCTCACTCATGGCGTTCTACACTAGATACAATCAGATCCCATTGTGGCCGAGTTCAGTGCTCCACGAGGATCTAGTGCAATTCCGGATGATCCCGAGGCCCGTAAATTTCTTGAGCATAGCCTGAACTTAGGTTCGCATCTTGGACGCCACATTCATCGTGTCAACCGTCTGGGACAGCTGACCCTGCAGACGCTCGCAATCTAACGTGAGGTGCTCTGAATGCGGGCCTAGCGGGGGCACTGGATTTTGTTGTCAAGTGAGAGCTTGTAGGTGCGCGTGATCTTCATTTTTTAGGTTTGTTCGGAAGCATTCGGAACTGTTCAGAACTGTGCTGGCCAGTGCTGGCAAAAGGCGCCGGCTGGTCACTAGGCACGCATTGCACGTTTGGGGGAGTTGAGCGGAATCACAGAGGCAATTTACTGGAGGCATGCAGATTTTGTTCTTTCGAGATGCTTGCAGCACATGTTAATGCATACCTTTGTTCTTTTACTGTTGGCACGCAATCAAGGCTCTCTCACACGTCTCCATCCACCGAAACATAGAGCACCTTCCTCTCGGTTCTTCGAGGACCGCTTCTCCCTTTTTCACCTCCGTTGTGCCTAACGTCTGTTTGGTTTGTCCAATCTAGATTCGCAAATTCTTTTCTCTTCCTGACGTTGTAGAGGTATTCTTGAGACGCGGATTATTCAACTTTGAGTACATCATGGATTACCCCAGTCTCGAAGAACAACGGCAAGTAACACACCAATTCCTGCCTCCGGCCAGCCAGTTAACTCCTGGGCTCAATCCTGCCGCTCCTCCGCAGGCAGCTCTCTCCCTTCACTCGTCAGATGCCCCTGCGCCCCTCAGGCCCCCGTTTGGTGCACATGTTCCGTACACAAATGGCCACTTGCACGCAGAGGCCTCTCGCCAGCAACAATTCTATCAGCTGCCTCCTATGGCAATTGCACAGCTCCAGGAACAGCAATTCTTGCAGCAGCAGCAGCAGCAGCAGTTGCAGACACAGCAGCATCAGCATCAGCAACTTCAGCAGCAGCAGCAGCAACATCAGCAGCAGCAGCAGGAGCAGAACGTGGCCAGGGGATTCACCCTAGACCTCATGCAGTGGAGCAAGGGAGATGGAAGGGGTTTGAATGCCGACCTGAACGAGTTTCCGCGTCAGATGTCATCCCAGGCACAGGCACAAGCACATGCACATGCACAGGCACAGGCACAGGCACAGGCACAGGCACAAGCACAGGCACATGCACAGGCACAACCCCCACTCTACGGGCAGATGGGGCAAGCGCACCTAAACGGCAGGTCCAGTCAAACGGCACCTGCCCACCTGGCAGCGACGAGGTTTGGAAGCTGGAACAACCCGTCAATCAGTGTGAACACCGCCCAGCCAGCCCCCGATCCCCCAGGGGGGCAGGCCCCGCCACATGCCCCCGCAGGAACCGGCACGTCAGCAGCAGCAGCAGCAGCAGCAGCGGCGGCGGCGGTGGCGGCAGCGGCGGCAAGTGCAGCTGGAGCAGTCACGCCCCGCAGCACCGGCACGAGTGCGCTGAAGCCCAGCTTTGGCGGGGGGGGCCCAGGGGCGGGGGCGGACGGCAATCTGAAGGAGGAGCTCAAGATGCTCTCGAGCGGATCCGACGGCGACGACGTGGACGCGGACGAGGAGGAGCAGGGAAGCATCTCCATGGGGGGGGGA
>WELA01013420.1:439299-457728 GCA_009602735.1 Mesotaenium endlicherianum | reverse complement strand
TCTCTCTCTCTCTCTCTCTCTCTCTCTCTCTCTCTCTCGGCGCGTGCATGTTTGTGCGCGTGCGTGCCCGTGTGCGTGTGCGTGTGCGCGTGCTCCTCGTGATGCTCGTCCAGATGAACAAGCTGTCGACGCTGGAGGATGCGATCAACTACATCAAGGGCCTGCAGGCGAAGGTGGCCACGATGGAGCGCCGCATCCAGCTGTACGAGGCCGCGGAGCAGGCAGGCACGCTCGTCCTCGCGGGGACAGGTGGCAGCGGCGTGACGCCCGGCGGCGGCGACACCGGGGGGGCCGCGTCGCTCTCCAACACCTCCTCCCCCAAGGAGGGCCGCGGGGGCGGGGCCGCCCGCAGGGGCGCCCCGACGACGCCGGCGAAGGAGGCTGCCACTGCTGCAAGGGAGGCTGCATCGGGGGCCGCACTTGGCGGGGCTGCGGGACTGGCGCCGTCACATGTGCCCCTGGGGAGGGGGGGAGCGGGGCCGGGGCCGGGCCTGGGGCTGGGATTGGGGCTGGAGCTGGCGCCGGGGGGGGCAGACTTGTCAGTGGGCGGGGCCAGGCTTGGGGCTGGAGTTGGAGCCAGAGGGGGATCTGTGAACAATAACAAGGCGGGGGTGGGGGCGGACATGGAGCTGGCGAGAGTGCCGGTGGAGGTCGGGGTGGAGGCGGTGGACGGGCTGCTGGTGGTGCGGCTGCAGTGCCCGCGGCGGCGGGGTCTGCTGGCGGAGGTGGGGTCGGCGTTTGACGCGGCGGCGGTGGATGCGGAGCAGCTGTCGTTCATGACCACTGGGCCCACCGTGGTGATCACCGCCTTCAGCTCGCAGATCGGGGGGGTGAGTGACGACACTCTGCTGTTGCCGCCGTCGCCGTCGTCGCTGCCGCCGCAGCTGCCGCCCGGCGTGTGCGAATTGGCCACGCGCTCATGCGCGCGTGCTCGTGCAGCGCAGACGTACACGCGCGCACACGCACGCACGCATGCACGAATGCATCCACATGCGTAAGCACGCCCGCACTCGCGCGCGCGCACGCACACACGCACACACATGATGGCTATGAAACATCCTTATATTCATAGTTGTGCGTTTGTTGCGATGCTCGTCCACTTCTACGATGGAGAGGAACACAGGTGACGTGGCAGTCGCGTGATCTCGAGTGGGACGCAGCTTTGAAGCCCGACGCAGACATTATAGGGGCGTCATATTGGCGCGTCATCTGCGGGGCTGCGCTGTGCTTGCAGGTCCGGCCGCCCGTGAGAGCAGCTAGTCGCGCATTGCAGTTGCTCCGTTGCAGACCTTAGCTGCCGTCGTACAGAGCCTGTGCCGGGCCTGCGTGAGGCTCATGCTGCGCTTGCCACCTGGCACGACGCGCATATCCCTCTCATCTGATGCATGCATGCACCTGCATGCAACCGCCTCTCCTGCCTGTGCTCTTCCTGCTGCCGATACAGCTCGACTTACGATTCGACCGCCAGTTTGACTTCCAGCCCNCCCCCCCATCCGCCATCCCCCTCCTCTCTCGGAGGCCCAAGTCTGCCCCGCTCCTCTGGGTCCTGGCCTGGACCGAGGCCCCTCCTTGGCCTGGCCGGGCATTCCGCTGGTTGATGCCTTCACGGACGGGGGAACAGGAGGGGACACAGCAATCAGCCATCAGCGATCAGCAATCGGCGATTAGCAACTAACCGGCCGAAGAGAGAAGGAGCTTGGGCGGAGAAGAGCTGACGCTGCAGTGGCACCGACGTCAGTGCCTGGGCAAAGGCGTCTCCCCCCCATGTCATCATCTCCGATTCGCTCCCCCCCCCTTCCCCCCCCCGGGCAGGAGCCTGTGCGCGAAGTGCAGGAGTGCAGCTGGGCAGACTGGCAGGTTACAAATGCTTTCTTGAGCAGGGGCTGGCTGAGTCAGGGGCTGGCTCAGTCCGGAGCCGGCTCCGGCAGAGAGTGCCTGCCTGGTGGGCCCCCCTGATCCGGCATGAGGGCACGAGGGCACGGGCGCAGGCACGCACGAGCGCAGGCACGCACTAGCAGCGGCAGCAGCAGTGCAAGCTGGCAGGTCAGAGGAGCGTATTTGGGCGCAGCGGCTGATTGATTCCTGAGCCGGCCTGACGAAGAGCCCCTTCTCCTTGCCGAGGAGCAGAGGAGGTACTGCCCCTTCTTGGGCGGGGAGGAAGGGTTGGGTCACGTTGTGTGCCGCTCGCCTGCTTCTCGGCCGGCCGGCCGGCCTGACCCTTGCCGCATGGGAAGCCTCCTCTCGGAAGCTTCATCTGTGGAGNGGGGGGGGGGGGGGGGGGGGGGGGGGGGGGGGGGGGGGGGGGGGGGGGGGGGGGGGGGGGGGGGGGGGGGGGGGGGGGGGGGGGGGGGGGGGACCCGACGAGAGAAAGTATTCGCGCTGGAGTTCTGAAGCCGTTGTGAGCTGAAGTTGTCGCGAACTGGAGTTGCCGGAGCTGAGGCCGTGAGAGAGCCCGAGTACTGATTTTGGCCATGCTGCCCGTTTGCTCAGTTTCGGGTGGAGACAGTTCCAGCGGGCTTGCGGTGGCTGATTCGCCACCGGCGGAGCTTGGGATCTCGACCCGGCTTAACCCGGCTCAAGCAGGGAGTGTGTGAGGGCGTAGAATAGAATACAGGTCCGTCGAGTGTCTGGCAGGCCGGGTCTGAAAACTTCGGCAGCTAATCAAGATAGCAGAAACGATAGCAAAAGGGACTCGGATGTGCGGGTCAACTTGTGATAGTGCGGGTGGAGTCATTATAGTGCATTCATGTGTTTCTGTTATCTTTTCTTACCTCGTCTGCTACCTTGCTATAGATAGGGTTGGCCTGTGTGTCGAGTTTATCTAACCCAGCCCTCGCAAAAGTTCCGTGTGCTTGCTTGTATATAAGGATAAGAGCAGCATCAGTTTCTGGTAAAGCAATAGAATCTGTACACGTTTTCGAGTTATAAGTAGGAACAGTAAAGTTTGCCCGTCGAGTAGGTAGGACAATTAACAGCCATTGTAAACCTGTCGCAATCTTGTAGTGCATGCGTAGCCCGTGTTGCGCTGGGGTTCTTAAGAGTTTTGTATGGTTTCACTCCCCGTCTGCTCCTGCTGCTCTGGTGGTCTTCGCTTTCTCTAATGATCCACGTTCTTGTTGCCAACGACTACGTTCTGTGAGAAGCGCTGTCGCATTCCACTTCCGTGGGTTGCTGAAACTGCGACGCTCAAAAGGTTGATAGCTGACGCATTATTACGTCGCCTACTGCAGCGGCAAGGTGTGACACTTGTTGTTGCCTCGACCTGTTGAACACATCTTTTGAGGTGTTTTGGACCAAATAATAGTGGGATAAATACTTTTTTACCATCGATTTGCGCCGCTATACCAACTTCACCATCGGTTTGTGCAAATTGGAGGTTTGCGACATGAAATGTCGCAAACCAAAGTTTGACAAGTGTTCAAATTTGATCGATTTCACACGTGCTGTGTCTCATCGATAAACGAAACACTCGTAAGGCTTCTCGTTGCAAAGAAGCCTCATTGCAGCAGGAAGGTAGTTGCTACACATACCCACCCACCCACCCCTCTAACCCTCCAATCCACTGGGAGAGGCACGAGGCGGGCAACGAAGTTGGTGCCAGCAATAGTCTTCGCCATGCACGATAGGGGGGTTGTTGTTTGTTAGTGTTACTATATGTTTGGTCGATTAGTAGTAACCAACGGCGGCGATTCGACAAACAACCTCAACAGAGCAAGAATGCAGCTGCCAATCCTTAGTGTTGGTTAGGAGTTGGAATATAGTTGTTTTGACCTCTTTGTATTGTTATCGATTAGTCAAGTACAGATAAGCGTAGCAGCATGTAGGAAAGGACTAGACAAGAACAAATGACGCGCAATTTGTAGCATACTACTACTCCTACTATTCCAACTTCACCATCGGTTTGTGCAAACAGGACATAAGTAAACAAATTCTGCCAATTTGGACAAAAATGCCACTTTTTTGTCCTGAATCTGTTTTGCTGCTTTCTCACTATACTTTGTACTTCGAGTGTCGTCGAGCACTTTCAGTAATCTAACGCATAAGTCGTGCGAACTATCTCCACACGAATGTGTTCTGCCAGTCCATTTTAAGCAAAAAAGTGAAGTGAACATGTCAGAACATTGTGGCCAATTTCAGTGACCACATACGAGCAGCATACATATTTCTTTTGAAATCCTAGTTTCATAAAAACTCTTTACCATAAACCCTAAAGCGCTCCCTTCACAAGCTAGGCCCAAAGGTTTTTCGGCCCTCCCCTCCAATCCTTCAACTTTCGGATTCAATTTCAGATTATAATACTCCTTCAAAAAATTTGTCTACAAGCCAAGATTCTCTCCTCGACAACAAAAATCCTACATTGAGAGCAACGACTTCACACCCTCGTTCATTCGTGTTAAGCCTGACTTACACGAGTTTACCGACAGGACCTAACGATGAGAATAGCCCGCGTTCTCATTGCCACATATCCTGAGGCGTTCGGGACGAAATTGTGGTATTTTGGTCCAAATTGGCAGAATCTGTTATATGTCTGTCCACTTAGCACAAACCGATGGTGAAGTTGGTATAGCGGCGCAAATCGATGGTAAAAAAGTATTTATCCCAATAACACTGAAGGTATCGATAAGTAGGGGCAATATACATCTGATATTTAGTGACCGGCCTTGGGTGGGAATGATGCAAGAATCTTGCCCGGCCACAGCTGGTCTAGTGAGATATAAGCAGGTAATGAATTGTACCCTTGAAGGGTGTGGACTCTGGATCGAAGAGCTTATGCTTTTGTTTAATCATCAACAGTGGGGTCAAACTCGAAGATTTGTCCATATCTTGCAGCAATTGTATCGAATATGCAGGGGTAATGATACTGAAAATATCCTCAGAAAAGGCAGATTTCGCAATGGATTTCAAACCTTTTCTGGCCCACCCAGCGTATGTAATCGCCGATATAGCAGCACATAGCAGCAGATAGCGTACTAAATTGCCCTCGACATCTTCGCATATATATCTCATAAAGGGTATCTCGTGAGTCGTAAGTTGTTAGTCGTCGTGCCTCCGCTTTCGAACGTCACTTTTGTCCCTAAGTGCAAATTTCCACTCGCTCCTGAACGCTCACGATTCTCCTGCAGCTAGTCCTGAGTGCATGCTCCTGACATTATCGTGCACTTCCGTGCACTAACAAACAATCACGTTATCAGTGGGAAAACAACAAAAGACTGCAAAGACCATTGCACAAAGATGGTGCAAACGTGCACACATGCAGCACAGAATTTCACAGAAATATGCGATCGAGAACGGTCTTGTTAAATCTGCGTAACCGGACGTCACCCGCGATAAAAGCTTGGCAACGGTTGGTGATGTACTTCGCATAGAGGGGGATAGGAATTTGGCATATGATGCATTCCATCATATCCCCGCGGTTCGATTCCGAGTCCCGAGTGCTTCGACCAGTTTGGACCGGTTTTGACCAGTTTCGACCGCTGACATGGTTTCGACCAAGTCCACTTCAACTTGTCAAATCTGGCCGAAACAGAGTAAGTAACCAATAGATTGACTTTTAGGCTCGTCGTAAGATCCAATCCAGTGCAGCTTTTTTCTTCAAGATGCCTTGAGTTTTTAAGCTTATGAAAGAGACTCCAAATTGTCAGCAATATTTTCCTCTTATTACACCCTGATAATGGGCAAGGGGGACAACGGCCGTTTCGAGGTCGTTACGCAAGGCCGGTATGTCGTTTCCTACTTTTTTAGAGGTCGGAAAACTTACGAATTTTTTTTGCAGTTGTCTGGCAGCATCTCATAGACAAAGTGTGGACCTGCATCTCTTCAATTACGAATATAATCTACATCCTATATTCGTGGTTAGTCCTACCCATCTGTGTGTCACTCGACTGCAAGCGAGGTTGACGCACCGACCATAGGAATGCGTATGTCAACAGCTCCCTGTGTGGAGGATGCTCACCTATTTGTAACGCTCGGTGGTACGTTTACTGCAAAGGATACAGGTCATCCCAACCACTTCGAGCGTTTAGATTCCAGCCTTACCGCAGTGTTTGGCGTCATACACCTCGCCTGAGATGTTCACTGCGTCGATTTACTACACCTGTGGTAAAGTCTCAAATCATACTTTTTGTAAAGTCGGTGTACATCCTACCTCGAGAGTGGGTGCAAATTCTTCACACCTGATATGTCATCATTTTTCGGAGACAAGTAGTTTTTCCTACTTTTGCAAAAGTGGCAAGAGCATCTGCTCACGTGGAGATGTTTGTTTCCGTGACTTTCTGAAAAGTCGGATGACCATCTGTGTATCAAAGTATAATATTCATCTCTTATTTTGGGTGTGATATAGTGCACCGTTTTGTCACCTCATACATATTCGAATGCAACCCTGAAAATTTTGTGCTGCCAATACATTCATTGAGAATGGAATATAGGTTACAATATGAAATGAATCGACTTATCAAATAGGCGATTAACGATTATTGAAGATCTTTATATCAGCAAGTAATCTTTATGGTATTCTCTGTTAATTGATTAAACAGCAAAGGACAACACACTAGCAGTGGACAATACTCTGCGTGTAAGGTCATAGGTTTAAAAAGGGCATTTTTGAGTTTCATGAAAGTATGTTTTGATTGTATAGTAGTGTAGAATGCAATTTTGTGATCATTTTTATATAAAGTTCATCGAATTTGGTCGAGTATTGAGAGAGTTGTGAATTTCCGAAGTTTAATTAGTTTTGAGGTCGGTTGACGACTGTCCTTAATTCGCGGTGAGCGCGACCGTCGGATTGACCGACAGCGTCGAGCGATCTGGCCCATTAGAATGAACTTGAACCTTCACGTAAGTTCGGCTGACGCGGAGTGCCGACTAGGTCGATTTTCCTAGAAGTTTCGATTTAGCCTAGCGCGTCTAAGATAGAATATTCTAGTAATGTCGATGCATGTATGTGGACGTCAATTCAGCCCGACACGTCAGATTATACTGATCTGGCTTACTCACGAATATTCTGGAAGGGACGATTTGACGAACACTTAAGATATTCTGTAGCTTCCTCCTAAAGAGGAGCACTTGGGCAGAAAATTATAAATAGGCATGACTTCTTTGTTTCTTATCAATTTTCACTTCTATAAGTTTCTACGGGTTTGTAATGACAAGGCCTTTTATCCTACATCATTTGTGAGCAGTTTCTTGCTACTCAAAATGTTGAGTATTGTTCCTAAGCTTTCTTAGTGATATGCCGCTGCACTCTTTAGTATGATTGCAACTAGTTCCTTTCCTCGTGAGTTACTACGCTTCCACTAGGGCACTTTGCCCCTTTCATCGCGAGTCAAATGCAAGTAAACTAGCATCAATAATGCAATCAGTAAACTCATACATAAGCAAGGATAGGAGACAGTGCATATCAATGGCTTCTCGCCTTGGATTCAGATGTCTCTCAGTAAGCAGTACAAGAGAGTTGGCGTCGTTTCCGAATGCCAAACTCGAGAGCAATACCTAGCATATGTACATGGAACGAGTTTACTGTTCAACGGCGAGTGCGATGGCACCGCCTACCCGGGAGTTAACCACGTTGGTAGGACCTCGGTTAACCAAATTTACCGCCATCTCTCATCATCCCGAATCGCCATCCATCCTAAGGATGTCATCTGGCCATTCATCTAGCATACCACACTTAGGTGCATATCTAGGCAATTCGCTGCTACCAAGTACAGAATTCAGCTGGCTGAAAGCCACAGATGGTGTAGATATCACTACTCTTCTGATCTGAACGCTCGTCCTTTCTGCAGGAGTATATGATGACCTGCAGAATGTGTCAGCAAGCTGAACTAAGTTGACTTCAGCTTGCTGCTCCCGGCTGAGTCATTAAACTGATTATTTTATAAAGTCTAGCAGATTCAATATTAACTATAGTTTAGCAAGTTGAACTTATTTAACTATTATGTTTCAATGAATACTGTATCTACCAATGTACTGATTTATTACGATCCCTCCAACTTAACAGGTTGTCGCCTCGACAACACTAACATTGGGTACATAGTTTTCCCCAACTGAAAGTACTGATCTCCCTCCCACCGCCTCTTGTTCCAACACTGATACCTAACGGTGGGGATCACTAGTAACAGCGTGCTGTGCCTTTTGCCCTCAGCCTACTGCCATTAGGAGGGAGATGTCCCTGGAGTCCTATGGTCAGGGGAGTCAGACCTCCTCCTGTCTTGGAGTCTCCTGAAGCCTGGGGCATCCGCGTAGGGACCCCGCGGAGAACGCAGTAATTGTGATGTTTCCTCCTGCACAGTCTGAAACTGAATGGAGGCAGCCTTCTCTTGGGCAGCCCTCAAACTGACAGGTTCATATATCGGCATCCCAGAAGGATGTTGCATAACATGAGCCAAGGGCACATGCCCTCTCTGCGAGGGAGATGCTGGCAGGCCTCTGGCTATTTCTCTAGCAGCCCTCCTGTCTGCCCTGCCTGACTGAGTCTCCGTGCCTGAAGATGGGCTCTGTTCCCTCTGGCAGTTCCCAGCCAAGTGATATCTTTCTCTTTAGCGAGCTGATGCAGGGCCACCCAGTCTTCTCCCTTACAGGAGATGTGGCAGGTGTCAGGATCACAGCGGGACTAGTGTCCTCCTCCTCGTCTTCCTCTTCTTCTTCCTCTGACCCCTCCTCCTCTTCATCCCCTGGTTCCTCTGAGACTGCTGGGGTCTCTTCTGTCAACTGCTCCAGCTCTTCCCGTGAAAAAGAATATCCCACTGACCTTCCCCTTTTGGGTGCTGGTGGGGGCTGTTGAGTCCGGACCGCATACAGGTCCTTTTTTCCCTGCTTGCTTGCCCATTTGGCATGAGCGTGCTTCCCTTTAGAGAATGACTCTCGGGCCCTGCTCCTGTCCTCCTGCATTTCTTGGCTCATGCAGTCTCTTACTCCATCCAATCTTGGGTCGCAAGCTGCAATATGAGGAGGCAACACTATGTTCCCATGTAGGTCTGTTAGGAAGTCTCCCTCCCTTGCCTTGTCATTTTGCTGGTCCCTCATGTTGATGGTCATCCACCGCCAATTGGTGGGCTTTCAAAAATTCCCAGCTCCTTCTTTCCAACTCATAATACATGGCCTTGAACCTGTTATGGGATGTAGAGTCCTTAAGAATGTCCGCGTCCGTGGGGACCATCCTGATGACCCTATCTTTCCCCCAGATACCTGGAATCGATACAACTCCTGCTTCGTTCACCTGGGCCATTGCCTTGGCCTCTCTGACCATATATCCTACCATCCTGGCATAATCGCGGTAGAGGAGGAGTCCTGAGCTGACCTCTATATACTTGTCAAAGTTTTGGATGTCTCCCCTTCCCTCTGCAGGATTTCTTTCTGCGACTCACTGCGACTTCTCTGGGCATACTTAAAGACCTCCTCTAGTAGATCAAAGCCCTTGCCCAGCACTGTGTAGCGATAGCTGCTGATTCTCCTCTGTTCTTCTTCTTTGGCTTGCTGCTTCCACCTCTCTTTAGCTTGCCTCTCCTCCTCTGCCTTCTGGCCTCCTATACAGCCTTTCTGTCCAGTTCATCCTGCCTCAGTCTGGCCTGTTCCTCCTCCTTCTTCATCTGTACCTCCCGCTGTTGTTGGAGTCGTTGTGATTCCCGAGCGAAGATGGAGGATGATTCGAAGTCGCCACGGAATTGCAAGTATTCTCATGTGCCTCTTCCGCTCTTCTCTTCCTCTTAAGTTCCGACTTCTGAGTCATCCTGCTCAATCATAAACACAATGCAGTCAGTGAAGTCATGATACTTTGCCGCTATTGAGTGCCCGTAATCAAGAAGAACGTGATATGGAGAGCCCCTAGTGTGTAGGACCTTGTGTGGGTGAGTATAAGAGAGAATTGAGTTAGAGAGAAGAAGTGAGTATGAGCGCAGGTTGAGTGTGTAGAATGGTTATAAAATTTGCCTGGCTAATCTCGAGACGGAACACACTTCCTCCAACTTAATGTTAAAGGTGGGCTGCCTGTCACAAGTGTCACAATCTGTCACTAACTGTCACATTCCCCTCCGACTTATATGGAGACAGGACCTCTTGTCACCTGTCCATGTCCAGTGAAATGACAGTTAGGGAGGGGTGCCAGCCGCCCGAAGGTGGAACCGTTTCAACGCCCCTTTGGCACTGGTCAGCTGATCTTTAAATTCCCATGTGTCCCCAGAGGCATCGTAACCCTTCCATCTGACCAGGTACTTCATGACATATTTAGATGATCGACGGACAAATCGAGCGTCTAAAATCTGCTCGACCTCATATTCCTCAGGGTCTCCGTCGCGGACATCGGGGATCGGTCCCGGTTGGACGGGTAACCGACCTGTGAACAGTGTGTCACCTTTAATGTATGGTTCTAGGAAGGAGACATTAAAGACTGGGTGACCCTTGTATTCTGCTGACATGTTCAGTTTGTAAGCATTTCGACCGACACGACGCACCACCGAATATGGACCGACCCAGACAAGACCAAGCTTTTTCTTGACCACACCAGGCAGGTACAGGTGCTGAGATTGCAGATTGACCAAATCGCCCTTAGAAAATGTCAATTCTCGACGGTGCTGATTGGCGTAGTTTTGTTGGTTTTCCTTGGCTTTGTGCAGGTTTTGCTGGACTTCTGACATGGTGTCAGCAAACTCCTGGGTTAACTGGAGGAAGACCGGATTGTCAATCCCTTTAGGGTGAGTTAAAGACTCCCCTAGTACATCTAAAGGAGACTTCGGAACTCTACCCAGGCTCAGTTCAAAGGAGTCTTGCCCGTTGACGCATGCACCGCACTGTTGACCGCAAACTGGATTTGAGGCAACAGGTCATCCCAATTGTCTTGTTTTTGGTTAATATATGCTCTCAGCACCTCTTGCAGAACTCGGTTAGTTCTTTCAGTCTGCCCATCAGTCTGAGGGTGGTTTGCTGTGCTGAGCAGCTGTTTGACTCCCATTGACCCCATCAAAGCTCTCCAGAACTTAGAGGTAAATTTTAAGTCTCTGTCTGAGATGATATTAGAGGGTAGCCCATGTTGGCATACTACATGGTAGTAGAACTGTCTCGCTGTTTCCAGTGCAGTTACTTTGACAGTTGTGGGGATGAAAATGACCATTTTGGTTAGTTTATCCACGACTACCTGTATTTAATCATGCCCATTGGCAATTCGTGGCAGTGTTACCACCCAGTCCATGGATATTGTTTCGGGTTGGGCACCGGTTCTAAGAGACCCCCCGGTGCTGTGTGCCTAGACTAATTCCTTTGGCACTGGTCACAGGACTTACTGTATTTCAAGACCTCCCGAGGTAATCCCTCCCTATGATAATGTTTTGCCAGTTTGCCAACAGTTTTGGCCTGCCCCAAATGCCCACCCAGCAAACTGTCATGTGCTTGATTTGAGAGCATTCTAATTTCTGGAGTGTCGTTGAGAGCTGAGAGAGTAGGCACTCCTCCAAATCTGTGCAGAAACTTCTGAGAATCATAAGTCCTTCTATACTTCTCCAAATTTTGCAAACTAAGTCTCAAACTGGGCGCTGTAAGATGTTCTACCAGAGTCTTGAGTTTCAGAGCATTCCAAGTTCAGGGGAGGCCACAATGTCAGAAGGCATATTCTACCCTAACAATGCCAGCAGCCTGACCCCCTTCTACTTAGAGCATCATATCTCTCTCACCAGTGCTCCAAATTGAGCAAACTTGCACTCTAAATGACCGACTACTCATGGATTACAGCCAGGTAAATTTTCAGAATTTATTATACAGAGACCTATCACCAGTAGCAGTTTTAGTTTTGTATTCAGAAACTGCAAGAAGAGAAGAGTGTCTAATGTCAATTTTTTCTCTTTCTTGTTCTTGCAGGCTGCCTCCAAGGGGTCTTCTGCTGCTTCTTGATGGTGGCAGGCTGCCTCTCTGAAGTCTTCGGGCTTCTAGTAGAGAGACTTGGGGCTGGTCCAAGATGGGGGTTGGCGGCATGGAAGCGCTTCAACTTTCTCTGAACTTTGTCAAGGTAGTGCGCCGCCACCCAACTATTCTCCGAATCTGGATATCCTTTCCATTTGATCAAGTATTGCTGCTGTCTCCTGAAATTTCTCATAGCCACTATGTCTTCCACTTCGTACTCCAAATGATCATCCACTATTGTTGGAGCTGGTGGGGTTGTCACACGTCCTACGAACTTGTTGTCGGGTTGCACATATGGCTTGAAGAGGGAAGCGTGGAATACGGGGTCGATGTGCATAGTCTGGGGAAGTTCTAGCTTGAAAGCAACGGGGTTGACTTGCTGGATAATCTTGAAGGGTCCCAAATACTTGGGAGAGAACTTGCTGCCGGCAGGCCTGTTGTTCAGGGAAATGTTCTTGGATGATAGTAACACGTTGTCACCCACTCTGTACGTAATTTCTCTTCTGGATCTGTTCGCCACTCTTGCTTGAGCATCTTGCGCGTGTTGTAGAGCTTTCTTCGCTGCTGTAAGGGCTGCTTCTAATGTCTCCATAAAATCTGTGGCTGCAGGTACTTCATCATGGCCAGCCGTGAAGCTCAGTGGCGTGGTCGGATGGAAGCCATAGTTGAGGAAGAATGGGGACTCTTGGGTAGAGGCCTACGTAGTGTTGTTGTAGGCAAACTCGAGGGGGGTCAAGTACATGTCCCAGTCTTGCTCGAGGGTAGACACGTAGGCCTTTAAGGAGGTCTTTAGGGTACAATTCATATGCTCGGTTTGCCCATCTAATTGTGGGTGGTAGGCAGTAGACATATCCAACGATGTACCCAAGGTCTTGAAGAGATTTTTCCAGAAATGGCTTGTGAATCTTTGATCTCTATCCGACACAATTCTTGATGGTAGTCCATGGAGTCGGAAGATGTTGTCAAAGATGAGTCTTGCAAGTTGTGGTGCTGTAGCCGTAGTCGTCGTGGGAATAACATGAGCCATCTTGGTAGGTCTGTCCACCACCGTGAGTATTGCATTATGGCCTCGAGGGGTCACGGGCAGGTCCACGATAAGGTCCATTGAGATATCCGTCCATTGCCTTTCCAAGATTGATAGTGGTTGGAGGAGTCCTCCCGCCTTTTGGGATGATGGCTTGACTCTTTGGCATGTGTCACAGCTCCTGCAGTACTCCTCGACTTGCTTAGACATGCCTGGCCAACAATAAGTCCTAGCTAGAACGCCCGTGGTCCTTAGGATTCCAAAGTGTCCTCCAAGAGGGTTGTCGTGTGCTTCTCGTAGAAGCAAGAGCCGGAGGTCTAAGTCATTAGGAACACATCTCTGGCCCGTATCTTGCCTCACCCAATAATTGCCTTCTTGCTTCTTGCATGGGTCCAAGGCTGCTTCTCCGTTCTTGTAGTAAGGGTCTCTTTCATAGGCGGCTGAAAATCGAGCTTCCAGATCTGTCTTCAGGGATACCATCACTGCATTTAATTGCAGTCTTGAGAGGGGGTCAGCCGGGTTTGTCTTGCCGGGCTGGTACTGAATCGTGATGTTGTATTGTTGCAAGTATCCGCTCCATCTTGCTTGTCTCCTTGAGAGATACGGCTGCGTCTGGAGGTGCTTTAACGCCTCGTGGTCCGTGGTGACCAGTACTTTGCGTCCTTCAACGTAGCAGCGCCAAACCTTCAAGGCATGTACAATCGCCAATGCCTCTCGCTCCGTGGTTGTATAATTTTGCTCGGCCGGATTTAGCTTTCTGGACTCGTAGGCGATGGGCTGCAGTCCCTTGCCTTGGTCTTGAAGCAGGATTGCTCCTATTGCATAGGAAGATGCATCGGTGATGACGTGGAAGGGCCAATCTGGGTTTGGACTTGGGAGTGTGAGCACCGGGGATGTGGTCAATCTTCGCTTTAACTCTTGAAATGCCTCTTCCTCTTTCTCGGTCCATGTATAAAGCCTGTTCTTCTTGAGTAGATCGGTCAGGGGGGCTGCTATGTGCAAGAAGCCTTGGATGAATTTTCTGTACCAATTGGCAAATCCCAAGAATGACTGGAGTTCTTTCTTGGTCGTGGGGGTTGGCCATTCCTCCACCACCGTGGTCTTCTTGGGGTCTATCTTGATGCCATCAGCAGTCACGTGGAGACCTAGGAACTCCACTTCTTGTTTGGCAAACTCGCATTTTGACTCCTTCGCAAACAGCTTGTTTTGCTTCAATACTTCAAGGACTTCTTTCAAGTGTCTCGCATGCTCTTCAAGGGTCTTGCTGTAGATAAGGATGTCATCGATGAATACCACCACAAATCTGTCCAACATAGGTTGAAATATGGTGTTCATCATAGTCATGAAAGTTGCTGGCGCGTTGGTGAGTCCGAATGGCAGGACCAGGAATTCAAAATGTCCATATCTTGTCCTGAATGCCGTCTTCTCTATGTCAGGTTTGGCGATGCGAATCTGGTGGTAGCCGCTCCGTAAGTCAATCTTCGTGAAGTACTTGGCTCCAACCAGCCGATCCATGAGCTCATCCATGCGCGGCAGCAGGTTTCGATTGTTGATGGTGATCTTGTTGAGGGCGCGATAGTCTACACACATCCTCAAGGTACCATCTTTCTTCTTGACACATAGCACGAGGGCTCCAAATGGCGACTTGCTAGGTCGAATGAAGCCATGCTCCAGTAGCTCCTTGATTTGCTTCTTGACTTCGTCTAGCTCCGTGTATGACATTTTGAACGTAGGCCGAGAGATGGGCTTGCTTCCGGGCTCCAACTCTATCTTGTGGTCTACGAATCTTTTGGGGGGTAGGCCCTTGGGCAATTCCGGGGAGAACACTTCTTTGTAGTCCTCAAAGACTTCTTGTATCTCCTTGGGAACGGGGCTGCCTTCTTGACTCTCGATGTCTTTCTTGATGTCTTTTGGCGTGATCAAGGCCAAAAGAAGCTCGTGTCCCTTCCTCACAAGTCTCTTGAGTTGGAGGGCGGACAATAGTATCTCGTGTGCCGGCTTCTGGATGTCTTGGGTCTGGATATTCTGGATTGCGCGCAAAATACAGATTCTTGAAGTGATGTCATTCTTGATCTTGATAGTACCGGTCCTCCAATCAACTTGGGGGTTGTGCTTGGTCAACCAAGGCGTCCCTAGGATGACGTCGTACTTGCCCAATTACATGGGGGAGAACACTACTCTATCCTTGAAGGACTTGATAGAGAGTGCCAAGGGGTACGTCTTCTTGGAAGGGGTAGTATAGGAGAATCCATCGGGCATCAAAATCTCCTCGTCATGGTCAAGAGTTCGCATAGTAATTCCGTGCTTGGTGGCAATATCTTCAGCAATGAAGTTGCCTTGAGCTCCGCTATCCACCAAGATGTGGACCTTCTCTCCTCCAAGGTAACCTCTCAAACTCATTGGGGCTGGAACGTCGTCTTCAACGGGGGTCTCCACCTCACTTGGCGTGTTGCCTTCTCGTGAAGTGGGTCTTGGGGTGGTAGGCTCCTGGCCTACCGGCGCTGTCCGTTTTTTGACAACTTTTTGGGGCATGAGAGTGCACGATGGCCCTTTTCCTTGCAATAAAGGCATAGTCCAGCCGTCATGAGAGCTTCTTTTTCAGCCGGGGAGAGTCTTGCTTTCACTCCTTGCTGGTTTCTTGCATCATAAGTGTCATTGGAGGGTCTTCCACTCTTCCGAGCAGCCGCGGGGTCCCTTTTAATAACTCCGATTTCCATGGGTGTGGGTCCAGATTCGGATGTGGAAGGGGCTGCGTACACCCGCGTCGCCGGTACCCGTGAAGATGAAGGCACGGAGTGCTTGAAATCCAAGGTATCCACCTTTTGGGCCACTTCAATGATCTTTGAGAAGTCCGTCAAGTCGCGTAATTCCACTTCCTTTGCCACCTTGGGTTTGAGGCCAAAGATGTAGCGGTCAATCTTCTCCTCGAGAGACATGTTGGGGATCTCAAGAGTGAGGGCGTGAAATCTGGATGTATACTCTTGAACGGACGTCGTTTGCTTGAGATGGTGGAGCTTTCCTCGGGCAATCTTCTCCGCATTGATGGGCATGAATTGCTTCTTGAGGGCCTCACGAAAATCTGCCCATCTTGCATATGATGGTGGGGGCTCTTGGCCGAGCACGGGGTGCGCCATAGCTTGATATATAGCCGCTTGATAGTTACGCCACCATGATGTTGCTGCTCCTCTAAGTAAGGTAACGGCAAAGGGAACGTAGTCCTCCTCGGGTACTTCAAGGAATGCGAGGTACGTCTTCACTTGGTAGAGCCATAAATTCAGGTTGGCACCTTTCCCGGGGTTGAAAGTGTCGGGTTTGCCGGGCTAGATGAGTTTCCCTGCTCTCGTTGGCTCTTGTGGAGGCGCTTGAGCCGGGGCTGGATTTTGAGCATTGCTCGCAATAGGGGAAACCATGGCAGCCATAGCTTCTCTTGATGCTTGCACGGTTGCTTCATAGGTGGCCAAGCCCACTTGGTTGTGGACGGTCATTAGGAAGGCTGCTCACTCATTTGCGGGAACTCCTTGTGGTGGGGTCAACTTTGCTATAGCGGCTGCCACGGGATTTGACGGTGCTCCTCCTTGTGGTGCTTCTTGTTGTTGCAGATTTCCTTGAGTAGGCTCTCCCATGGGCGCTGGAGGAGGGTGTACTCCTCCTTGTGTTGCTTCTTGTTGTTGCAGATTTTCTTGAGTGGGCTCTCCCATCGACGCTGGAGGAGGGTGTCTTGGAGAGGAAGGGCTTCCTTCGAAAGCTTGCTGTTGGTCTTGAGGATCGGCCATCTTCTTGTGCTACCAAAGTGCCTAGCTCCGATACCACTGTAGTGAAACAGATAGATGAAGTGCTTAGTGAAATAGAATACTTTATTCATTCAAGACAAGGATCTTTGAACACAAGTGGTAGCTTCTTGAAAGAGAGATGGCTTCTTGAAAGTTAATATATTTCTGGATTTTGGCAAGTACAAGAGTGATTCTCGAATGTCTTTCTATGTTCTAGCTCTTGTTTATATACTTGCTACATAAGTAATTTCTAGGAAGGTGTATGTTGATGTGTTGGCACCCAACACATCCCAAAACTTGCCACCTCTTTCTAGAATAATGTACACATGTCCTTTTGACCTAAAAATGGCACATTTGACTTTTGCCACGTGGAGTTCTTCTAGGTCTTTCCTCTAACTTTAAAAATGCCTTGGAAGGTTCAAAGGACATGAACCAAGTTACTAGAGTACCTATTCACACTTGACTCCACACAATACTACTCCAAATATATATGAAATCATTAAAATATATGCAAACTAATATATAATAATTCAAATCACTACATAGCAGCTGCCTCATCTGCAGCCTTTCTAGCTGCAGTATCTGACACTGCTTCAGAATAGGTACGGGTTCACGCTACATGGCTGTTAGCCTGATTTTTGACATTCTCGTTATCTTGGTTCTCCATGTCTTGGGAGTTGCTAGTTAGAGACCTTGTCCTTACCATACAAAGAAGACTGTGATAACTGCTGCGATACCACTGAAATGAATCGACTTACCAAATAGGCAATTAACAATTAATATAGATCTTTATATTAGCAAGTAATCTTTATGGTATTTCCTGTTCATTGATTAAATAGCAAGGGACAACACTCTAGCAATGGGCAATACTCGTAAGTCAAATGCAAGTAAACTAGCATCAATAATGCAATCAGTAAACTCATACATAAGCAAGGCTAGGAGACAGTGCATATCAATGGCTTCTCGCCTTGGATTCAGATGTCTCTCAGTAAGCAGTACAAGAGAGTTGGCCTCGTTTCTGAATGCCGAACTCGAGAGCAATACCTAGCATATGTACGTGGAATGAGTAAACTGTTCAACGGCCAGTGCGATGGCACCGCCTACCCGGGAGTTAACCACGTTGGTAGGACCTCGGTTAACCAAATCCACCGCCATCTCCCATCATCCCGAATCGCCATCCATCCTAAGGATGTCATCTGGCCATTCATCTAGCACACCACATTTAGATGCATATCTAGGCAGTTCGCTGCTACCGAGTACGGAAGTCAGCTGGCTGAAACAAATGTGTCAGCAAGCTGAACTAAGTTGACTTCAGCCTGCTGCTCCCGGCTGAGTCATAAAACTGATTATTTAATAAAGTCCAGCAGACTCAATATTAACTAAAGTTCAGCAGGTTGAACTTATTTAACTATTATATTTAAATGAATATCATATCTACCAATATACTGATTCATTACACAAGATGTGGGAAAACACTGCTCTATTGGTCCTACTTTTGTGCACCATAATACCTAACCCTACTCCATCTACCTTGCCCTCACCCTACTGGCCTTTTTCTATCGCTACTGCCAATGATTTTGCTGCTCAATCCCCCCATGAGAGAGAGCCTTCCTAATGTACTAGGTGAAACCGATGTACGGGAGATTTCGCCTTGCTCGATGGTGACGGTGAGAATGTGTGCTGAGATCCTTGACCTCCTCTTCCTCTTGGCCCTCTTCTTGTTAGCAAACCCCCCCCCCCCCCCCCCCCCCC
>WELA01013420.1:427610-439271 GCA_009602735.1 Mesotaenium endlicherianum | reverse complement strand
CCCCCCCCCCCCCCCGCACGAAGTCCGTTAGCTTACTTCGTAAATGTGCACCCTGTGTGTAAAGCAACAGTCCATGATTGCTTTGCAAACAACATGGGGATATGGCCTACCTTCCTGGGCCCTCCGGGGGATGTTTGACTTCCTTTGCGACGGCAATATTGAGGAAAAGAAGCGTGGCACAAGACATCTGTTAAGTGCGGGCAAGGAATGACGGCTCACATCTCCCATTGCTCGTACTTGGTGACATAACAATATGTCAATCTTGCAGCATCCCTTTTGCTCCTGGAAGGCTGTCTTCGCCCTCTCCTCCAGCCTCCCTGTCAAAAGCTGCATCTGTGATTAATGCATGAGTTGTGGCTTTCAGTGCAACCTTTCGTGCTTGTTCCATCCCATCCACGCCATATCACAACCTATTAGTTTGCTTCACACACCTTACTACTCAACATGTCCTATGACATTCTTCGTCACACCTTTACGGAAACACAACATCTTTACTCATGTCCCACAAGGTACTCACCTTTTCTTTCTTCTTGCGCAAAGTGTTCACTGTGAATGCCGCATGTAGTGATTTGAGTTATTATATATTAATTCGCATATATTTTAATGTTTTCAAATATATTTGGAGTAGTATTGTGTGGAGTCAAGTGTGAATAGGTACTCTAGTAACTTGGTTCATGTCCTTTGAACCTTCCAAGGCATTTTCGAAGTTAGAGGAAAGACCTAGAAGAACTCCATGTGGCAAAAGTCAGATGTGCCATTTTTAGGTCAAAAGGACATGTGTACATTATTCTAGAAAGAGGTGGCAAGTTTTGGGATGTGTTGGGTGCCAACACATCAACATACACCTTCCTAGAAATTACTTATGTAGCAAGTATATAAACAAGAGCTAGAACATAGAAAGACATTCCAGAATCACTCTTGTACTTGCCAAAATCCAGAAATATATTAACTTTCAAGAAGCCATCTCTCTTTCAAGAAGCTACCACTTGTGTTCAAAGATCCTTGTCTTGAATAGATAAAGTATTCTGTTTTACTAAGTACTTTATCTATCTGTTTCACTACAGTGGTATCGGAGCTAGGCACTTTGGTAGCACAAGAAGATGGCCGATCCTCAAGACCAACAGCAAGCTTTCGAAGGAAGCCCTTCCTCTCCAAGACACCCTCCTCCAGCGCCGATGGGAGAGCCCACTCAAGAAAATCTGCAACAACAAGAAGCACCACAAGGAGGAGCACACCCTCCTCCAGCGTCGATGGGAGAGCCTACTCAAGGAAATCTCCAACAACAAGAAGCACCACAAGGAGGAGCACCGTCAAATCCCGTGGCAGCCGCTATAGCAAAGTTGACCCCACCACAAGGAGTTCCCGCAAATGAGTGGGCAGCCTTCCTAATGACCGTCCACAACCAAGTGGGCTTGGCCACCTATGAAGCAACCGTGCAAGCGTCAAGAGAAGCTATGGCTGCCATGGTTGCCCCTATTGCGAGCAATGCTCAAAATCCAGCCCCGGCTCAAGCGCCTCCACAAGAGCCAACGAGAGCAAGGAAACTCATCAAGCCCGGCAAACCCGACACTTTCAACCCCGGGAAAGGTGCCAACCTGAATTTATGGCTCTACCAAGTGGAGACGTACCTCGCATTCCTTGAAGTACCCGAGGAGGACTACGTTCCCTTTGCCGTTACCTTACTTAGAGGAGCAGCAACATCATGGTGGCGTAACTATCAAGCGGCTATATATCAAGCTATGGCGCACCCCATGCTCGGCCAAGAGCCCCCACCATCATATGCAAGATGGGCAGATTTTCGTGAGGCCCTCAAGAAGCAATTCATGCCCATCAATGCGGAGAAGATTGCCCGAGGAAAGCTCCACCATCTCAAGCAAACGACGTCCGTTCAAGAGTATACATCCAGATTTCACGCCCTCACTCTTGAGATCCCCAACATGTCTCTCGAGGAGAAGATTGACCGCTACATCTTTGGCCTCAAACCCAAGGTGGCAAAGGAAGTGGAGTTACGCGACTTGACGGACTTCTCAAAGATCATTGAAGTGGCCCAAAAGGTGGATACCTTGGATTTCAAGCACTCCGTGCCTTCATCTTCACGGGTACCGACGACGCGGGTGTACGCAGCCCCTTCCACATCCGAATCTGGACCCACACCCATGGAAATCGGAGTTATTAAAAGGGACCCCGCGGCTGCCCGGAAGAGTGGAAGACCCTCCAATGACACTTATGATGCAAGAAACCAGCAAGGAGTGAAAGCAAGACTCTCCCCGGCTGAAAAAGAAGCTCTCATGACGGCTGGACTATGCTTTTATTGCAAGGAAAAGGGCCATCGTGCACTTTCATGCCCCAAAAAGTTGTCAAAAAACGGACAGCGCCGGTAGGCCAGGAGCCTACCACCCCAAGACCCACTTCACGAGAAGGCAACACGCCAAGTGAGGTGGAGACCCCCGTTGAAGACGACGTTCCAGCCCCAATGAGTTTGAGAGGTTACCTTGGAGGAGAGAAGGTCCACATCTTGGTGGATAGCGGAGCTCAAGGCAACTTCATTGCTGCAGATTTTGCCACCAAGCACGGTATTACTATGCGAACTCTTGACCACGACGAGGAGATTATGATGCCCGATGGATTCTCCTATACTACCCCTTCCAAGAAGACGTACCCCTTGGCACTCTCTATCAAGTCCTTCAAGGATAGAGTAGTGTTCTCCCCCATGCAATTGGGCAAGTACGACGTCATCCTAGGGACGCCTTGGTTGACCAAGCACAACCCCCAAGTTGATTGGAGGACCGGTACTATCAAGATCAAGAATGACATCACTTCAAGAATCTGTATTTTGCGCGCAATCCAGAATATCCAGACCCAAGACATCCAGAAGCCGGCACACGAGATACTATTGTCCGCCCTCCAACTCAAGAGACTTGTGAGGAAGGGACACGAGCTTCTTTTGGCCTTGATCACGCCAAAAGACATCAAGAAAGACATCGAGAGTCAAGAAGGCAGCCCCGTTCCCAAGGAGATACAAGAAGTCTTAGAGGACTACAAAGAAGTGTTCTCCCCGGAATTGCCCAAGGGCCTACCCCCCAAAAGATTCGTAGACCACAAGATAGAGTTGGAGCCCGGAAGCAAGCCCATCTCTCGGCCTACGTTCAAAATGTCATACACGGAGCTAGACGAAGTCAAGAAGCAAATCAAGGAGCTACTGGAGCATGGCTTCATTCGACCTAGCAAGTCGCCATTTGGAGCCCCGGTGCTATTTGTCAAGAAGAAAGATGGTACCTTGAGGATGTGTGTGGACTATCGCGCCCTCAACAAGATCACCATCAAGAATCGATACCCGCTGCCGCGCATGGATGAGCTCATGGACCGGCTGGTTGGAGCCAAGTACTTCACGAAGATTGACTTACGGAGCGGCTACCACCAGATTCGCATCGCAGAACCGGACATAGAGAAGACGGCATTCAGGACAAGATATGGACATTTTGAGTTCATGGTCCTGCCATTTGGACTCACCAACGCGCCAGCAACTTTCATGACTATGATGAACACCATATTTCAGCCCATGTTGGACAGATTTGTGGTGGTATTCATCGATGACATCCTTATCTACAGCAAGACCCTTGAAGAGCATGCGAGACACTTGAAAGAAGTCCTTGAAGTATTGAAGCAAAACAAGCTGTTTGCGAAGGAGTCAAAATGCGAGTTTGCCAAACAAGAAGTGGAGTTCCTAGGTCTCCACGTGACTGCTGATGGCATCAAGATAGACCCCAAGAAGACCACGGTGGTGGAGGAATGGCCAACCCCCACGACCAAGAAAGAACTCCAGTCATTCTTGGGATTTGCCAATTGGTACAGAAAATTCATCCAAGGCTTCTCGCACATAGCAGCCCCCCTGACAGATCTACTCAAGAAGGACAGGCTATATACATGGACCGAGAAAGAGGAAGAGGCATTTCAAGAGTTAAAGCGAAGATTGACCACATCCCCGGTGCTCACACTCCCAAGTCCAAACCCAGATTGGCCCTTCCACGTCATCACCGATGCATCTTCCTATGCAATAGGAGCAATCCTGCTTCAAGACCAAGGCAAGGGACTGCAGCCCATCGCCTACGAGTCAAGGAAGCTAAATCCAGCCGAGCAAAATTATACAACCACGGAGCGAGAGGCATTGGCGATTGTACATGCCTTGAAGGTTTGGCGCTGCTACGTTGAAGGACGCAAAGTACTGGTCACCACGGACCACGAGGCGTTAAAGCACCTCCAAACGCAGCCGTATCTCTCAAGGAGACAAGCAAGATGGAGCGGATACTTGCAACAATACAACATCACGATTCAGTACCAGCCCGGCAAGACAAACCCGGCTGACCCCCTCTCAAGACTGCAATTAAATGCAGTGATGGTATCCCTGAAGACAGATCTGGAAGCTCGATTTTCAGCCGCCTATGAAAGAGACCCTTACTACAAGAACGGAGAAGCAGCCTTGGACCCATGCAAGAAGCAAGAAGGCAATTATTGGGTGAGGCAAGATACGGGCCAGAGATGTGTTCCTAATGACTTAGACCTCCGGCTCTTGCTTCTACGAGAAGCACACGACAACCCTCTTGGAGGACACTTTGGAATCCTAAGGACCACGGGCGTTCTAGCTAGGACTTATTGTTGGCCAGGCATGTCTAAGCAAGTCAAGGAGTACTGCAGGAGCTGTGACACATGCCAAAGAATCAAGCCATCATCGCAAAAGGCGGGAGGACTCCTCCAACCACTACCAATCCCCGAAAGACAATGGACGGACATCTCAATGGACCTTATCGTGGACTTGCCCGTGACACCTCGAGGCCATAATGCAATACTCACGGCGGTGGACAGACTTACCAAGATGGCTCATTTTATTCCCACGACGACTAAGGCTACAGCACCACAACTTGCAAGACTCATCTTTGACAACATCTTCCGACTCCATGGACTACCATCAAGAATTGTGTCAGATAGAGATCCAAGATTCACAAGCCATTTCTGGAAAAATCTCTTCAAGAACTTGGGTACATCGCTGGATATGTCTACTGCCTACCACCCACAATCAGATGGGCAAACCGAGCGTATGAATCGTACCCTAAAGACCTCTCTAAAGGCCTACGTGTCTACCCTCGAGCAAGACTGGGACATGTACTTGACCCCCCTCGAGTTTGCCTACAACAACACTACGCAGGCCTCTACCCAAGAGTCCCCATTCTTCCTCAACTATGGCTTCCATCCGACCACGCCACTGAGCTTCACGGCTGGCCATGATGAAGTACCTGCAGCCACAGATTTTATGGAGACATTAGAAGCAGCCCTTACAGCAGCGAAGAAAGCTCTACAACACGCGCAAGATGCTCAAGCAAGAGTGGCGAACAGATCCAGAAGAGAAATTACGTACAGAGTGGGTGACAACGTGTTACTATCATCCAAGAACATTTCCCTGAACAACAGGCCTGCCGGCAGCAAGTTCTCTCCCAAGTATTTGGGACCCTTCAAGATTATCCAGCAAGTCAACCCCGTTGCTTTCAAGCTAGAACTTCCCCAGACTATGCACATCGACCCCGTATTCCACGCTTCCCTCTTCAAGCCATATGTGCAACCCGACAACAAGTTCCCAGGACGTGTGACAACCCCACCAGCCCCAACAATAGTGGATGATCATTTGGAGTACGAAGTGGAAGACATAGTGGCTATGAGAAATTTCAGGAGACAGCAGCAATACTTGATCAAGTGGAAAGGATATCCAGATTCGGAGAATAGTTGGGTGGCGGCGCACTACCTTGACAAAGTTCAGAGAAAGTTGAAGCGCTTCCATGCCGCCAACCCCCATCTTGGACCAGCCCCAAGTCTCTCTACTAGAAGCCCGAAGACTTCAGGGAGGCAGCCTGCCACCATCAAGAAGCAGCAGAAGACCCCTTGGAGGCAGCCTGCAAGAACAAGAAAGAGGAAAAATTGACATTAGACACTCTTCTCTTCTCGCAGTTTCTGGACAGAAAACTAAAACTGCTACTGGTAATAGGTCTCTGCATAATAAATTCTGAAAATTTACCTGGCTGTAGTCCATGAGTAGCCGGTCATTTAGAGTCCAAGTTTGCTCAATTTGGAGCACTGGTGAGAGAGATATGATGCTCTAAGTAGAAGGGGGTCAGGCTGCTGGCATTGTTAGGGCAGAATATGCCTTCTGACATTGTGCCCTCCCCTGAACTTGGAATGCTCTGAAACTCAAGACTCTGGTAGAACATCTTACAGCGCCCAGTTTGAGACTTAGTTTGCAGAATTTGGAGAAGTATAGAAGGACTTATGATTTTCAGAAGTTTCTGCACAGATTTGGAGGAGTGCCTACTCTCTCAGCTCTCAACGACACTCCAGAAATGAGAATGCTCTCAAATTTGGTGACCCGGTAGAGTTCTCCGACGCGGTCCGTCTGGCACTCGAATTTTCAGATTTGGAGCAGTTCTGTGGCCGCTATGAATTTTTGAGTTCGTGGCAGATTCTGGGCCAACTTGTACAATTTTCTTTATCATTAAGGAGTAGGCTAGCCAATAAGGTCACACCACCTACGACCTTGCCTAGTCTACCTTACATGTGTAGCACCTGACTTGGCGCCTTTGACTAGTCCTCTTCACATGTGTGGCATCTGACTTGAAACTGTTGACTAGTTTGCTCCACATGTGTAAGACCTGACTTGACGCGCCGAGACGTCGCTTTTTCTATCGGGGGGGTGATGTAGTGATTTGAGTTATTATATATTAGTTTGCATATATTTTAATGTTTTCAAATATATTTGGAGTAGTATTGTGTGGAGTCAAGTGTGAATAGGTACTCTAGTAACTTGGTTCATGTCCTTTGAACCTTCCAAGGCATTTTCGAAGTTAGAGGAAAGACCTAGAAGAACTCCATGTGGCAAAAGTCAAATGTGCCATTTTTAGGTCAAAAGGACATGTGTACATTATTCTAGAAAGAGGTGGCAAGTTTTGGGATGTGTTGGGTGCCAACACATCAACATACACCTTCCTAGAAATTACTTATGTAGCAAGTATATAAACAAGAGCTAGAACATAGAAAGACATTGGAGAATCACTCTTGTACTTGCCAAAATCCAGAAATATATTAACTTTCAAGAAGCCATCTCTCTTTCAAGAAGCTACCACTTGTGTTCAAAGATCCTTGTCTTGAATAGATAAAGTATTCTGTTTTACTAAGTACTTTATCTATCTGTTTCACTACACCGCAAGCCCTTGGATCATGTTCCAGTGTTGATTTGTGTACTTTGCTTTTTTGTCTGGCCATATTTTTCTCCAAGGCTGGTGTGTCTCCATCATGGCCACTGCCACCCACTGCAGAGAATTTTCATTGAGCTCAAATCTGTGCGGCTCGTCCAAGAATTTAATTATCGACCTACTCCTGGCGAGTCCGTCAGCTATAGCCTGGTCAATATGTTTCTTTGTCTCCCCCCTTTGACTTTTCGATTTCACCTTCAATTTTTGCCACAATACGAATCATTATCAGCTGTGTCAGTAGTTGGTTCATAATGGTGGAGTTGGAGGTTGCATGACATAATTTAAGGCTGTACGCATTGCCCCGAAATGACTTTGGCAGACAAGAGGCGAAAATGAACACAATCCCCTTACCTTTGTTACGTCGTCCAGCAATTCTTTGCCCATTGCATCACCACATAGGTTGATGTGCCTCGCAATCTGCCCCTCTAGTGCAGTCTCTGGAGTGATCCCTTGAAGAACAACCATTATGTTGGGGTCCCCAAACTCCAGAAGGTATTTCAATTGCCAGCACCATCTTCTGTTGTTGGAGTTGTTCCAAAGGATCTTTATCCAACCAGAATGTCACGTTGAATTCACGTTTGGCGTCCCACACTTTATTCACTGCTTTTGTCTGCTCAAGCACCCCCCCCACCAGCTTGTCCCAATTACTTCAAAGCTTGTGCCTCAATTACATTTGTTATACCTCTTCATAATTCCCTCACAATCTTTACCTCGATACGTTATTCTTAATTCACTACGCACTTGTAAGCAAAATGTGATTGGTGAAAAAACTCACCCTCAGATCCTCCGGCTGACGAACTCGTGACTAAACCGTTTTAGTACCAATCATGCTCCCCTATATCAACTCCACCCGTTCTACCATTTGATAAAAGAGTGGTTCCCAACATACCATTCTGGCACCTACACTTGTATCGCCCAAATCATCCATGGCTCCTTCAAAACGCAATTCAAGCCGTCTTCTAGAGTCATCCATATTGCCGTCAGCAGCACTTTCCATTATTGCCTCCACACCATCATCAGCATTGATGCCCTCATCCACCGTCCCAATCAATGCCTTCTCTTTCCCTGCCCCAGATTCATCCTCATGCTCCACATCATCTTCTGTTTCGGCTGTTGGTTGCAAAGTACTATCCCCCAATGTAATTATCTCACCTTCTCTTTCATGGCCACTTTCTCCAGCAACCGGTCCCACGATGGCGGGCTCTAATCTTGTTGTATTATGTGTAGTGGTTTCCCCTCCTTCCCATTTGCGTCCAATGTTGAATTGGCCTGAGGAGCTAAGTTTGCCCCTTGTAATGGTTCTTTCCCTCCTACTCTAGCTCTCTTACGTGGTACTGTGTTTACCAATGTTGTACCTATTCCTGGTTCACACGTACATTCCATGGCTGACCTTACTGCTTTTGTGTAATTCCCCTTCAACAAACCTCACACATGCTTTACTCCGCCAGCTCCGCCTAGACCTAACTTTGTGCTCCTCACCATCGTCGTCCCTATTGCTTCGTGAATCTTAGAGGTTTATTTGTCTAAAGACCACCGCAGTTGCATCGGACGGCCATGTTCAACTTGTGGCAACCTGTGTTCAACCTCGCTCGTGTTCGCGTTTCGTACCCATGCCATTTACGTAGTACTTCGCGCGTGTATTAGGTACATCGCCTTCCGGTGAGCTATTCGCACGCGTTGCCTTCATTATCACCTTACTTAACTCATCCTACCAATTTCTTAGTATATAGTTTGCCTTCACTCACTATAATTCCATGGGGGGGTAACTGTCGCAAAATTTTGAGTTTCATTGATTTTTCCTAGCCAAGTAAGGCTTGTATCTAAGATATTGAAAAAAAATTGTGCAGAGTGCTGTGAGTTTGAGATAGATCTAGGGTTGAGAGAACCCCTCCAGTGGAGCAAAATAAATTATGGTCTTGTGGTGTACCTTCATTTTATTTATGCCATCTATTGGCTCTCTTCAACGTTGAAGGTTGTGATATTAGATCGATGGCATCGAATGGCGTATTACTACCAGGTCACTCTTTGTCAAATTGTAATGTATAAAATGCATCTTTAGAGGAATGTACATATACGAAATAATGACCATACAGTAAAGTTTGTTTCTTTCACATGATCTTCATAGCTTTCTTCCATATGTAACAAATTAAAAGGTTCAACATAATATAAATATAAAACACAATGGTTACTTAAGGAGTTACGTACTATAATAAATTGTCATACAATAGACTCAAATACCCCAAATAGCCTTGAATACCAAATTCCTCCATTCCTTTTTCACTCAAAGTTGCTTTTTGCCCCGTTTATTTGCCTCTAATTCCCCCTTAAATGGGTATGTTTTGATTTTCTTATGTGATGCTGCAATAACTCAACAGTCCAGCATGATTCGTGCACCTGTCATGAACAAGCTCATAGGAAGGCCTGCGCATGATTGTCAGTTGAAGACACGTGAACATTTGTGAAGAATGTTACCATGGCAATATTGGGGCCACTAGAAGCTTCATTTTGTCTGGTTTCATTTGCACTGAGCAGACCCCTCGTACACCCCGCACGCGGTGCTGGATGATGTTGAACGAGCCTATTAGAGAAGTGCTGGTGCCTTGTAACATGTGTACAATAACATGTGCCAAAACAGATGAACAAGCATCATGTTTACAGTACATTGCATGAAGAGAGACTCAATGATGGTAGGCATAGCAGGAGGTCATGAGTTCGGTAGCAAGATTTAGTGTCTAGGTCACACACCTGGAGTTATAGCCACAAAGATACCAACTTTCATGTTGTCAAACGAATGGCAGAGCAGATTGACCAGGTTATATATTGAAAGGCCGTAGGTCATAATGCATACGTGTGTGACGTGTTAATAAGCGTATAGCCACAACATAACGGCACAGTGCTTACGAGGGAATGTGGTGTCCTTGGTGGAAGTAATTGACATAGCCGTGTGCTTCGAGGAATGAAAACGCCTGCCTTAAGCTGTGAAGCACTGTCCAAATAGCCAGGTCGGAAATGCTTGTAGTTTGTGTTGCTATTTGTTCACGATTAATGTACGACTTATTTTTTCATGTACTCAATATCAATTGGGTTCAACAGACATTTACTCCGGCCACGTAAAATACTTCGTATCTACATTGAATGTGCTCGTATGATGTCGTCTAAATGACAGTGACTTCTGGTCCTGTTATTTGTAGTTGGAAACAAGTCCTACACCTTTCATAAGCTCTTACCAGAACACACAACACAGCCATTCTTGCTCCACAAGCAACGATTTTCATAACAATATTACATTTGCAAAATCAACCTTTGAAGGCAATAATTTCTTGGGCGAAGCACGAGATCATGAACCAACACTCTGCTCTACACTGAAATATAACATCTTACAGGGTGTGCGCTTGTAAAATGAGCTGCTAATCGAATGAACAGCCTCAACAGCAAGCCCACTGTGGCTTACTGCATGCTTCTCAATGTTAAGCTACATATGGTACTCTACACTTCTTGTGGAGCTTCTTGTGGACCTAGGTCCACTTGACACTACTGCAGGATCCCCACACCCTCACGCCTGAATAGCAAACGAGCATCACTATCTGTGAGCCTGCCGCACGGAGGTCAAAGAGCATACTTGACATGGGAAGTAACCCACTCCCCTTCATCATGGCAGTCGCAACGGAGCTGCACACTGAACCGGCGCGGCAATTGCAGTAAGCCTATCACTAGGTCGAGCATTAAGCACGAAGCACGTGCCCAGTCGAATGACCTGCACACTTCCGGGTACTCTAACATGCCACAAAGGAGGACACCCCTCCCCATCATCCCAGGTAGCCATACTACCCACCCGCCAACTCAATTCCAGTGTTGACAGGCACGTGAGGAGATCTAGGCGAGGCCAAGGCACACCAAGCCCTAGCGTCATATTCAGCACTCACAACTTGGGGGTGCATCTAAACATTCTCGCTTTCACCGGCGTTGTGAGAAAGATTTTCATTTTGTGAAGCTTAGGGATAGGATCGTAGACGCAAGACAATGCTCCTTCCATCCTCAGCCTTTGCACAGATGCCCTAGCAACCTCCGGCAGTGTCTCCACAGAGGCCGGGACAGGGGGTCCAGCTATTCTTATCATCAATTTTCCCGGGCCTACGTCAAGAGACGTGAGGCGGGTCATCCTGCTGATGAGGTCCAAGCCCTTGTTGGTGTCATCTTGGAACTGTCAATGGAGAACACAACAGGCAATTTCTCAAACAGTAACCCATGGCCACAACAACCAAATGACTGCAGATGCCTGTTGAGCATGAGAGAGAGAGAGAGAGAGAGAGAGAGAGAGAGAGAGAGAGAGAGAGAGAGAGAGAGAGAGAGAGAGAGAGAGAGAGAGAGA
>WELA01013420.1:385652-427566 GCA_009602735.1 Mesotaenium endlicherianum | reverse complement strand
AGAGAGAGAGAGAGAGAGAGAGAGAGAGAGAGAGAGAGAGAGAGAGAGAGAGAGAGAGAGAGAGCGTGAGAGAGAGAGGGAGACAGGGATGAGGGGGAGAGGGAGAGAGAAGCGATGTGAAGGCATGTCACACGCACCTTCAGTCCACGTAAATTTAACGTATCCAGCGTTGTCATGTTACTTATCAACTCTGCCACTGCGTCGGACATTACCGTTCTATGGTCCACCTCCAGGAATTTAAATGCTTCGCAGCTGGCTAACCATGCCGATAACGGCACCAGCAGATCGTCTGTGACAATGCCGAACTGCCTAATGGAGTGGCTAACAGGGAGCTCGGAACCGACATAGGGCCTTGCTGCAACCCCACAGTTCCTGACACGTAAGCTTCGTGAGGAACTGATGGGAGCTCAGGTTCATGTCTCTCAGCTCATCCTCTACAGCTTTATCTATTCTGTGTGGGTTATGCTCGATGAGGCCATGAGAGTCAGTCTGGATGAGTAAATAAAGTGACTCCAGGTTATTATTCAATTTAAGGTACGCGCATGCACATCGCACATATTCTATACTCCCGTATAATTGTAGTTCAACAGTAGTAATCAGCGGGAAGTCACTGGCCAAACAAGTCAGGCATGGCCTCACGTCTTTGCCGTTGTGCGCCATCCGTACACAGACGCCTGATATACTTGGCATTCTCCTCAGCTGGCTCAATGAGATGTCTACCAACGAGTGCTGTGCAAAGGTGAGTGTGGCTTGTGTGAAAGTTGGGAACACAAGCTCACTCTGGCGTCTACACACCTTGGCCACATTGCATGCGCGTGCTACATCCACCTTGGCACGGAAACCAACAATCCGGCTGCATTCCAAATAATAGCACAAGTATGCGTTGAGCCACCTCATCTGGGAGATGGTCAAACCATGGCCTAGAGCCTGTCATGGTCACCGTTGAGATTTGTCCCCAGTTCAGAGAGGCACGCGAATGGTGGCAGAGTAGATTTTTGCCAAATTCGTGAAAGCTATGTTGTAAAAGGTTCAGTGATAACATATATCACAGTGGGTATGCATACACAAGATTGTGTGATGAAAGTACACAAGCTCACAATGAAGGTCCTTACTGTCATGATTATCTCGGAAAAACATTTGACTGCAGTGTGAACCAGAATGCGTCAAGGTGATCGTTTCCTCGTTGCACGTGCAAAATAGCGTTCGTGTGTGCCGAGGTGTCGCTGGTGCATGGTCGTTGGTGTGTGACGAGGTACAATACACTTTGTCAAACAAGTCTACACCGCTTCAATGGCCAATACAGGGGCCCTCGAACGTGACGTTGAATTTTATGATGGACATTTCCACAAGTCGCTAGTACACAGTGACCTACACCATCTGACACATCAACTGCAACGTACCCCACCAGCCTTACCACAAAGGCTGCATGCATTCTCGGAATTAACGTAAGTATCTTCTACACTCATTGAAAAGACTGCTTGTACTATGGCCAATGTGGCTTGAGCTACACCAATGGCGAAGCTCTTGGAAAGACAATTCACCCGTGTTCTCGCGAGTTGCCTTACGCCGGTAGACGCACTCTTCTTGACAATGAGTCCATGCGCTTTGAAGCATATTGAAGTTGTGGATGCCTCACGGCAAATCATTTCACACAGCATAGAGAGAAAATAGCTACAAAATCTTCCCGGCACTTTGGCTGAGTATACTAAAGGTATGATCCATGCTACCTAAATCCGCGTGAGTCCATTCGGATCCACGTCTTCGCAGTCACTATTCTTTCTCTTAGAAAAACAGGTGTGTTCAATATGCAGTCCTAACCCTGCCCACCTTGCCCGCTTTCGACCATCCACTCCAACCATGATTCGGTTTGCTTTACCCCTCCTGTTGTACAAGTTTGCATGTGAGAATCGCGGACATGGACTTGGTTGGACTTGTTTGTCTGCATATGGGCATCTTCTTGTCTCATGTGTTAGGCTGTTGATGCAGCAATATGTCCGACTCGGCGACAGCCACATACTCGACCCGTTGCAACGTGCTACGTGGTGTATCATTTTGACCACAATATTTGCCAAGGCCTGAATGATACCCCGACGAGGCAGGTATCCTTTCGCAAGCTGCTGAGGGGTACATTGCTCTGGCACAAAATCTAGGCAACTCTCAAGCCGATAAAAATGGGCTGGAAAAACATGGCTTGAGGGAGAACATGAAACAAGAGTTCCGCGAGAGTGTTAATAAATACCGTACCCACAGCAGATTGAACAACGACCCACGCCATCCACATTACAAGCCGTTGAAGAAACTGTTGGAGGACGTGGAGAAGGGCATGACCGCGCTCCAGGCGGAAGTGGAAGGTGCTTGGACAGACGAGGCAATTTCACGCATGGAGAAATCCGATATGGCTCAGATGTACAGAGACTACTTTCAACGGCTACTTCGTATGTGGGGCAACTGTTCTGAAGGTGGGTCACTTTTGTGCCAGGTGTCTGCCACCACTCACTGTTCTTTCACCGCTTGTAGTTGCTCTCTTGTTGTGCATGCTTCCCCAGCTATGTTGATGAAGAGCTGCTACTGGCCTTTCCGCCCAGTAGTCACATTGTCTGCTTTAGAAACAAATGTCGCAACCATCTATCTTGCACGTGCTTTGTGCATTGCCTCATATGTTTCACGTTGGTGGACTACTCACTAGTGACGTTGGAGTGTGATTGTGTATGCCAGTGCTCTACCGATCGGGCCGTGACAGCAGTACTCACACGCTCAGGCCCGCATGTTGGCCATCGTTTGAGAAACCCCTGCCATCATCTGCCCAATTCTGGCTCGACATGGCGCAAGAAATTGGTCACTCTCGGGCGGAGAAAAAGACTTTGCAAAGGAAGGCAACGAAGGAGGCGTTGAGGCATGAATTTTGTGAGAACCAAGCCATGATGCGAGCCAACAGGGAACTCCACAGTGGAACAGACACGACTGGCTGCGGGTTGCTAGAGGAGGTGCATCGGATCTTGGAGGCTGACACAGCCTCGCTCAATTCTCTCAATGAGGAATTTGAAGCAGCATGGAAAGACGAGGTCATTGCAGGCTTCAATAATGAAGAAATAGCAAGGAGTTACAGCCGATACATCTGGGGAATTAGTCATGTGTGGGACGAAGGTTACCAAGGTGAGCTACTCGGTTGTTCACGGCGTGTGGATGGCCATCTGTTAGCCTGCTCAGGTCCACTTATTTCTTGCCATCCACTGTGGTTACGCCGGTGATATGCCACCGCTTGCCTGCTCAAATCGTGTCCAGTGTCACGTGTTGTACTCATTTTCCAGGTGCCCCCCATTTGTCGTCTTTGTGCTTCCCTTATGCTGTGCCGCATCTGTTAACATCCATGTAGAGTCGGTGTCTCGCCGACAGGTTTTGATACACTTGTTGTCTGGTATGCCAGGGGTTCGGCGATTATCAGCCTAGGGCAACGTCATCCTTAATAGGCGTCACCCTTCAACAAGAGCAACCGATCGTGGCAGAATGGGAGCGAAGGCAGATGCATGTGATATGACGTTGAAGCACATGAAGTGCGGCGTTCCAGTATCCCAAGGGGGACAATCTTGTACCATAGCATGTACATCCGCGGCAGCTTGTGCCAAGTAGCTTATACCATAGCAATTAATAGAAATACTTAGTTAATGATGACCGTGTACAGTTGAATCGGGCAACATATTCTTATTCATTGCTCAATAATGAGTGTGTAATATGTGTGCTATATTTTGCCAAGTAGGGCGAGCTTAAATTGAAGGCTGCTCATTGTACCGTTTGACGTGCCTTACGTGAGGCATCTCTACTCAGTTATATAAATGGTGTTTGTTGTTCCACCACAATATGGATGATTGAAACCATAGCTTTCCGTCCACTGTCTATCACCTGTCCGAGTAATTTGCACGAGTGCTAAAGCTCACGCCAGGTGGAAGAATTACAAAAGGGCAGCTCTTACTCTGCATAATAGGGCACACACACCAGTGAGGCTAGGACGAGGACCAGTTCCCATAAGGATACGGCGGGTACAGGACTGGTGGATGATGTGCCCATGGAAGACGTTTGGTTATTGCTTCAACACAAAGTAGCACCACTTGGTGACCCAAAAATGTAATTAATAATAGTAAATGGAATAATGTACAAGTGAAAATAATATTGCTTGACAGGCCTGCCAGGCAAAGGAAATTGCAGTACAAAAGTATTGTCACTAAACCCTACAGCTCAAATCCTAAACCTAATCATGGGCTCCCTAATTGGAAAGAGAGACATTGCTAACTACGCCAACCTGACCCTCTTGGCCAGCGCGAACAGATCCGCATCTAATTGGCGAGACACTGAATGCGTTGGAAATGACCTCAGAAGAAGGGCGCTACGCTTCTGCCCTTGTAGGGCGCACGTTCTCCTTTTCGTCCCCACTAGGCAAAGAATGACATCCAAGCCGGCCAATGCTGCCAACTAGAGGAGGTGTTGCAGGCAAGTGTTGAGCGTTGATGGCAAACAACGACAGAGGCACAGGAGGACGCGGTGGAGCGACACAAGGTCTCTCCTCCACAAGCGGCAGCTGATGAGTAGAACGGAGTTGAGGTCTACGGTGTGGGATGACTTGTTTCGACGCTTCAGATGAAGCCCCCTCATAGTCATTGTCAATCCTTTGCAGAACACAGACACACGAGTTAGAGTCGCTCTTATTTGCATATGGTAAGCAGACAGGCGAGAGAGAACACAAAGAGAGAGACAACTTGAAGGGGGCGGTTGGGCAATCCCAGTCCAAACTTCTCCATGGTAGTATATGCTCCGTACTCGTCTGCATGCGTCGTAAAAAGGTGCAGAAGAAGGCCTTGCTGCAGTATGCCAACGTAGTGGTGTGAGAGAGGCGGTGTCTGCATGCAGCTGGCAGAGCCGGACACGTGGCTTATATTGTGCAGCTCGAAAGAGGAAGGGTCCAACAAGAACTGATATGCTTGGGCAAGTTCCGCTTTAGCTCCTCCTTAAGTTTTTAAGCTCAAGTTTGATGCAGATGACAGCATCGTCAATCATGGGTGCAATGACCTCTGCGAGGTCCCTGTGCAAATATCCCCTGAGTCGACCAATCTCACTGCAAACAAGGATGGCGTTCGGATCGTCTGCATGGAGCGGGGCTCTTATCGCAAATACATCCTGCGGTTGTGAGATGACACAAAGACATGTAGGTGGGCGAGTGGGGGGGGGGGGTTANGGGGGGGGGGTCTTTGAAGGACACTATGTGCAAGTACACTGGCTATCTCAAGCTCATACAATAATGTAGCACAAAGCTTTATGTGGCTCACCTCGTCTTCCTTGTAATCCTGTAGGTAGAAGTGTATTCCCCTAATTTTGGTGTCCAAGCTGCCCACGAGGACGCAGAACAGCGTCTTGTCGTGACGTTGCCTACTGTTTGCATGTGCTCCTCCCTCTTGAACAAGCGCAAACAGAGCACAACAAGCCTTGGAGCTTGGTGTGTTGT
This sequence comes from Mesotaenium endlicherianum, assembly GCA_009602735.1. Lineage (NCBI taxonomy): Eukaryota > Viridiplantae > Streptophyta > Zygnematophyceae > Zygnematales > Mesotaeniaceae > Mesotaenium > Mesotaenium endlicherianum. The sequence continues at coordinate 422,075 of WELA01013420.1, read as the reverse complement.
AAATGAGCCCAAAATTCAAGAGAAGATGAATGCAATGACATGCATGTACTCATTGGACATACAAACTCATACCTACAAGGCAGTCAACAGGACATCACCTGCGCGTCACAGCTTGTGCGCCAATGAAGGTGAAGCATAGGTCGATAACGCATATCCATAAGTGGATGGAAGTGAGCAAAGGGAGTCGGAAAAGGTACAGTGCGCATATAGGGCAACCACACCCACACTATGCAACACAAGGGGGAGCCAAGCAAACCTGGAGGGGCGCAGCTGTGCCTCCCAAGGCACCCTCGCCTCCCACAGGCTGAGGTGAGGCAGATTTCAACACACATCCTGCAGAACTCCCACTCTCTTCAACTTCCACGTGATTGTCCTTACTATCCAAAATGATGTCCGATCAGTAATCACGCTGCTGTTTCAAGTGGGACAACGAAGCCTTTAGCGGCTGTGCTTGCTCCTTGTTCACTTTCTTCAATTTAGCTTTCTCCAGTTGCAAGGAAGACACTTCCTGTCGCACCTCCGTGATCAACTGCACGTCTTCTTCAAGATGTCGAGCAACATCATCCCGGACGTGGAGCAGCGCTTCTTTGAGGGAATCTCTCTCTTTCATAACAGCGTACCTCTCTTCCACTACAAGTCCAAGCTTATTGTGCACTAACCTGCGAAGGCGCTGTGCGTCTACGAGGACAGCCTCCGCGCAGGCGCAGAGGCCGTCCAGCAAAGAAGGAAGAGACATGGTAAACGTAAGAAGAAGTGAGTGTGAAAAGTATGAAAGAAAAAAAGGTATGGTAATGGAGAGACTGAGGTGAAGGTGAGGGAAGCTCGTGCACGTGACAGTGCTCGGTGGCAGTGAGAGATGTTGGGCCGGAATTTTACGCCGTACAACGTTGTTTGACAGGATCGTAGTAGTTGACAATGATAGTATTGGTTTAGTGACGCTGCCGCGCATCGTAAGTGCAACCACCTACAGGCACTGTCTGCAGTCGACACAACAGTCGATACAGAAGAGGTTACACAAAAGCATAGGGAGTCCAAACGAGAGAGGGAAGATGAAGAGGTGAGTCTGAAACAAACAGCACTATTGCAAATATGGAACTCGAGCCCTTGTGATACGTATCGGTGCAACCGAAACCGGGTCACAGGCCTCAAATGAGGAGATCTACAGGGTGCGTGAACATGGGTTTGATCACTGTAGTCGTTGCTGTAATTGAGTTGCTGTAATGAATCAGTACATTATTTATTTAATTGATTGCACATACACATATACCATTGAACAAGTAATATGTCGATATACTCACATGTGCAAGTTCATCAAAATATATATGTATCGATATAATGCGAGTATACTTACTTTGTCAAAAAGGTCAGCAGGATGACTTTTGTATCATAGTGTAGTTTGCTGACTTTGTCGAAAAGGTCAGCAAGATGCCATTTTGTATCATAGTATAGTTTGCTGAGATATATATTTATCAATATATTTATGGGACATATATCAGTAGGTTGATATATATTAAGCTCGTACAATAATAGTTAGTATACTTGGACGCAGTAGCTGAGGATATATATATTCAGACTGACACATGTGACCTTAGTATACTGAAAGTCCGGAGGTCAACTAAGATTCGATCAATCAATGTCCTACTAGTGTGGTCAACTCCTGGGTAGGCAGAGCCGTCGTCAGTCAACTGAACAGTTAGGACTTCAGTCAACCAACCAATTAATATGGTCGTTATACCTAGATCCGTGGGTCCCAACTTAACGGGTTTCCCACGAAACGGCGCACCTTGCGCCGTGGTCAACCAGGTGTCACTAGGTACATAGCAGGCAGGGATCTCGTGGTCCCTCATTCTGGACAGTGGGCTTTAGAGTCCGATTTTCTACTTGCAAGTCATGTGTGCACTTTTGGGTTCGTTATTATGACCAGCTTTCACGAAAATTTGCAGGGCTTCTTTGTCTCTGCTCCAATGGAGCAAACTAAAACTTTTCAAAAAGGTCTCGTCAAGATGCGTCCGTTGCCGTTGACTTTGCTCAATGTCATGATTTATTGAGTCGAGGCTAACGCACAAAATCGAGCTCCACATGTGCAAAACATCAATTTAGGAAGGCCGACTTTGACTTTACTTTATGCATCCATATGTTGACCTTTTCTAGATTTCCAAATTGCTAAAGTGTAGCGCGCCGAGTCAGCCTCCGAATGACATCGGTTACGCGTCATTTGGTCAAGTATCGAGCGAGATATTTACAATCTAGTCCGCGTTACCTACCGGCCCCTAGCGAAACTTTCCCAAGTGCCAACTTGTGACTCAATGTCCCCAAAGGTGACATTGTTGGCTCTTCGTGATCCCAAGGACCCCTAGCTTTGTGCGCACAAATCCGCAAGCCCCTTTGACTACATAAGTCTTGCATTTTCATAGTATAAGTGCATCATTGAGGCTATAACTTGATGACTGCATCACCTACTCCTAGAGGAAGCTTCCTCAAGTTCCCGATTCACTTTTGAGGCGCTATCTAGGTAGAATCACCCAAGGTAAGCTCCACCAATGAGAGACACATAGCATATTCTACGTGCTTTGCTTTGATTGGTTTGAGTTATGCTTAGCCTATAGGAGCGCTAGTACATGCCTTGTACACATTAGTGGACATAGGAGAGCCTTCTAGAGTGACTAGATGCATTGGATCCGCCGCATACCACGACGGGTTTCCAGGAGTATAAGTATTAGAGATGTCCCTAGAGAGACATCTTTTTAGAAGTCTCCTTATGCCAGGTGTAAGAAGCAGAGATTATCAGTAAAGCTTACACTTTTATCTCTTGTGTTTTTAGGACCACTTAGTTACTCTCTTGTGAAGAGCAAGCCCTCCTGGCTTCCAGTTACTTGAAGAACTTCACCAGTGGTGAGCAAAGTCACAGCTTAAACCCTTGCAGAGGACTACTCTTGAAGATCATGATGTGCTTCCAGTGATCTTTTGGGCCATACTTCATTAGTTGTATTCCTACCAGTTTACAATTTTGAGGTGCTCACTCTCGAGAGTACACACTCCTTACTTCTAAAAAGATCTCTCTTTGCCTGCAAACAATTAGAATCTTCAGCGTATGCCTACCCGTAGTGGGCGTTCTTATCAGCCATACTACGAAGGGGTTAGGGAAGGAGACTCGGACTCATATCTCCGCACCATCACTAAACTCTCTAAAGAGGAGCAATTTGCGCTCCAGTGCACGGCAATTGCTTCTGAGCCACCGTCCCAGTGGGCTCACTACGATTCCTGGTACCCTATAGCAGGTGACCAAAAGGTCAAGACTGACAGGTCCGCCTATCGCTTCAGCGGCACGCCAGGCACCTGTGATCTGGAAGATACCATCTCGGAGTTTCAGGTTGACTTCCATCCAGCAAGGCTCAAGACGCCCACGCTGACGAAGCGTGACGTCTTCGACACGCTTATGCGCTACCTCTCTCACGAGGCCCGCGACACCTTTCGCGAGAAGGAAGCCGAGCTCCGGACACGCACCGAGCTTGTTGGTGACCCACCAGTGGCAACCCTGCTAGCCGACCCAGAGCAAGCCTTCTGGAATATCTAGAAGACAGAGTTCCAAGCTGCAACTGAAGAAAAGGTGTACGAGCTGAACCACTTCTTCCGACGCAAGAACGAGACGATCCGCATGATGTACCGCCGCTTGGTGCACCTACGCCGCGACGTCGGCACTGTCACCGACCTGGAGGCCGCGGAGATCTTCTTACGCGCTGTCGAGCCGCGTCTGAGGGAGAGGGCTGTCGTCCCCCTCATCGATCGCCACGGTTCAGAGTATTCGCTGGAGCAGGCCTACCACTCCGTTGAGAAACAGAGCCTGGCCGCCGCACGGAGCAACATTAGCGATTGTGTGGGCCTCGCATCTACGGGCGCGCGCCAAGAGGCCTCGGTGCTACCATCTTCCACGATGCGCACGACGCCTGCCCGCCAGCCTCAGCAGCAGCAGCAGCCTTAGCGCTCTCAGCTGCCCCAGCAGACGCAGCAGCGCGAAGCTACGCATGGCCGCATTTCCATGGCCGCCACGACGAGTGACTCCTGCTGGTCTTGCGGAAAGATGGGCCACTCACGCCAGAACTGCACGCTTGCGCAGAAAGGCAAGCCCGGCAATTGCACCTACGATGGCAAGGCCGGCCACCTGCAGATTGTTTGTCTGCAGAAGAAGCGCGACGTCGAGAACGGGTGCGCTCGTGACGGTCCTTTGCCTGCAGCAGGACAGCGATGCGGGCGCAACCCTTGCACAGGTGGACACCCTGCGATGACGGCAGCTACGGCCACGACGGACGCCGCGCTGACTCTCGGAGCCGACTACTGCAGCTTCGACGACGTCAGTGACGCCCTCGTGGAGGCCAATGCGGAGATCGCAAGATTCCGTGGCCTCTTCGACGCGGACAACTACAACGCGTGCGGAGCGCTCTTTGCACAGTATCCACCGTCCTACGCCACAGCTCTGACAGCTGGCGCCCGCACAGCCCCAGCGCACACGCGTGGCTCCGACCCTCTACAAACTTAGACGCCGACACTCGGCTCCGCGGCAGCCCCGCAGCCCCGCGCACGTCCGCGCAACAACGTAGCGTCTGCCACCGGAGCTGCAGGCGCCCGCTTAGACGACCCTGCCAACCCTACGCACACCACGCTGACACCTGTCAGCAGCAACAGCACAGGCTCTGACAGGCTGCCAGACGGCAGGCTACAAGCCTGCGCGGCCGCGCCATCCCCTGGCGTAGGCACGCCCGCAGACAAGACCGCACGCACGCCAGCCCAGGCTCCGACAGAGCCCCTGGCCTGCGCTGCCCTGACGTCGCCAGCAGGCTTCACCTCGGCCCGCGCAGTGACAGCTAGCACGCGGGCACGAGCTCACCGGACGGCGCGCACGGTTGCCGCTAGCAAAGCTGCCACGTCCCTTGCTGTACGCGCGGCACGATCGTGCGCATATCTGCGCACAGGCCGGAACAGCCGCCCCCTGCTGGCTGCTGCAGACAGCAGGTCCCAGCAGAGGCCGCCACTTGTTGCCGTCACGACAGGTGGGGCCGCTCCAGCCGACAGCAGCGTGCCCGCNCGCTGCCAGGCCCGCTGCGCAGCTGGCGACGCCACGACAGCTCCGCAGCAGCAGCCGCAGCTGCGCACGGCAGCTGCGCACAGGTGCTGCCACGTGGCGCGCGCACGCAGCCCGGCACGATCAGCGCAAAGACAGCGGCTGCGACCGCCATCTCCAGACAGTGGGGGGCAACCCCAACTGCGCTGTGCGGCCGGATCCCCAGACAGGGCGCCGACGACGCGCCCGCAGCTGCGTGCAGCCAGGATTTTACCCCTGGCTCACACGTGCCGCCACTTGGCACGCGCGCACAGCCCGGGCCAGCCAACGTAGATCTGGCGGCCGCAATCGCCATCATCAATTAGGGGGGGGCTATTCCGACGGCACTGTGCGGCCAGATTGCCGTGCGGGGTCCCGACGGTGCCTACGCGGCTGCGCACAGCCAGGGCTTAAACCCTGGCTGCACACAAAACCCCGGCGACTGCGCATTTCGCGTTGCGAGGGCTCCAGCGATCAAACGCACCAGGGGAAGGGCGCCACGAGCTTTGCACGGGGGAGCCGAGACCGAAGCCGACGCCGGTCTGACGACGCGACCCCTCGGCTCTTGAAGCCATCAGGAGGCGCCACGTGGCAGCCTCCCGACAGCCGCGTGCTCGCCAGCAGCTGTAGCCGTTCCTGCAGCTGCGCACTCGACGGCCGCTGCGCTTCCGGCTGCTACGCATGCGCTTGCGCCTGCAGTGCTTACGCCGGCGTATCCGAGTGTGCTTGCGTCCGCACACGCGCCAGCTGCCACGACGGCGTCAGCCGCCACGACAGGCCTTGGGGGAGGCTCTGCGGCAGGCTCTGCGGCAGGCTGCGCGGCAAGCTTTGCGGCAAGCCTTGCGACAGGCTTTGCGGCAGGCGGCGTGGCAGGCCTTGCGGCAGACCGCGCACCAGGCTGCACGGCAGGCCCTGCGGCTGTGCCAGCAGCTGCCATTTTGGCCTGCTGCGCACGCACGCAGCCTCTCGGCAGCCGCCTTGCAATCAGTTGCGCAAGCCGCGAGCACATGTACGTGGCACCAGCCGGCCGGCCAGCAGCGCTGCAGAAGTGCAACGGGCCAGACCAAGGACGACGAACGCAGGAGGCGCCGCGCTTGCCCCGTTCGTTTTGCGTGCTGGAGACGCCAGCAGCCCCAGCGCAGCCCCCATCACGCGCGCTCGCCTCGCCGATGTCGACGGTGCAGCTCAGCGCTGAAGCCATCTCGCTGGCGCTGCACAGCATGCCGGCGGTCTCCTTTGTGGAGCTCAAAGTTTCCATAGAGGCGACAAGGCAGGCCGCTCAGTTGCTGCTCCGATCACGCGCAGACACTGTGCGCGTTGCCATTGGCAGGCTTACAGCCGATGCCGCAGCTGCGGTGCGATCCGCACCAGCGCGCCCTGCGCATGAGCGCAAGATGATCAGCACTCCTAACGTCGCGTTTTTGGATAATTTGCAGGGAATCGTGCTCGTCAACACCCAGGCATCGCAGCGCATCATGTTCGACACGGGCGCGCAGCCGGTCCTCATCAGCCTGCGTTACTTCTGTCGGCTGGGGCTCTCGTCGGCCGACTTGGAGGACTCGCCGACGCGCATTAACACCGCGGCCGGCACCTCCGAGTTTGTCACAGGTCGCACAAGGCTGGCACTGCGGTTCACTCTCGGCCCGAGCACTGCAGACGAGACAACCATCCATCGGCACGCGCTTGTCACTCTTCAGAGTCCTTCGACGTACTACTTGCGCAGGACGTGCTCTTTCCCATCGGCGCCGTGGTCAACAGCTGGGCGGAGCGGGTCTTTTATTGACCTGACTGGCAGTCAGGAGGGACGCGCACGGGGTCCTTGCCCCTAAACATCGTTGATCGCCGCCCAGCGGTGTCTGCTCTCTACGGCTTCATGGGGCTGGGCGACGGCCGGCCAATGGTCCAGACCAATAAGGGAGGGCCCAAGGACGAGGAGATCTCTGTGGGAGAGGACCTGCTTGAGCCGCAGGATGAGGAGCTAGACCTGCCTAGCACAGAGCTCCACCTCACGCCACAGGAGCAGGCAGATGTCCTGGCAGCCCAGGCCAGGGAGCAGATACGCGTCTGCGCAGCGCATCGCGCCAGAATGCGGCAAATGGCGGAGGATGTCACCAAGGCTCTTGTCCTTGCCCGTACCGACGTCGCTGCCGCAGTCCTTACTCGTGACTCAGCGGCGATTGCCCCCACCGCTGCCATGGCCTCGGCGTCTCGCAGTGGGCCTTCAGCGAGGACAGACGTCAGCGTACGCCAGGACGTACCCGTTGGCGTGGCCATCCAGTATAGTATGGACTCTCAGCCGCCAGCCCAACGCGCATCGCACCAGACTGGCGACTCCTGGCCTCGCATCACGGCATCAGAGGAGGAGGCCATGCGGTAGGCCGCCTATCCTGGCGAGTCCGACGACGTACCCCTCGGCAGCAACGAGGAGAAGGAGGAGCATTGGGAGCAGCTTCTCAAGGAGTCTGCGGAGGAGTACCTTGCGCAGCCATCGGAGGAGCTTCGGCCACCTACGCCCACGACGCACGTTCGGCGCAGGCCTACAGGCCCGCCCGGCTTCAGCGACCTGCCGCAGGAGGCCGCGGCTCGGTCCAGCTGGGCTCGTGCCGCCGCAGCTGGACCCAGCCGTCCCGTGTCCCATGACCACGAGCAACGAGTGCCGCGTCAGGCACTTGTTCGCCTTCGCCCGCGCGGCAGCTGCTTCTTTCAGCACTACCTCGCCTCCCGTGCGTCAGCTGCAGCCTCGGAGCAGCATCCGCGATCTGCCTCGCGTAGGCCCGGCTACCTGCGGCCATCCGCCCCTGCGATACGCACACCGCACCAGGCCGACCATTGGGCCCGCTCGGGAGACCACTCCTCTCTGTGAGACAAGCTGCTCTCGATCACTCACGCCCTTGCGTGAGGCGCGAGAGGTCACTCCTCTTCGCGAGCCGCGGGCCCGCTCCATCCCCGCCGTACAATGACAGGGAGCGCACGCCCCCGTACGACAAAACTCGCAAGCGAGGAGGCACGCCACCTTTTTGTCCACTCCCTGACTGCGACGACACGCATTCCTCCTCACAGGCGCGTTATGCCCTGTACCTCAACCCTGCGGCTTGACGCGCTGGCGTCCCACGCAGCCACATCGCAGGTGACGGCCCCTCAAGATCGCCTCCTCAGAAGGTGGCGCGCACAAGTGGCAGGCCGCTCCCTCGCCACCCGTTCACAGCAACCACACGAGCAGAGCTCATGCCGCATCTCCGGCATCCCCGCGTCGAGCTAGCTCCACGAGGGCCGTCTCGCCCACGAATCCAGCTGGCCCCGCGCCAGCTCGTCCGGCCACGGCAGGTGGTTGACAGCCCCGACCGATCTGTCTGTACAGTCCCCGCTGAGGCCATGCGTGAGCGCCAGCGTGCCTACTTTGATCCGCATCCCTATCTGCCTCAACGGCCCGTTTTGGACCAGTTGGCACATGCAGCCTCGCACCAGGACGACCTCGCTCAACGTAACCGATGGCAGGAGCTGTGCGTTTGCATGGCGCGACGTCAGGCCCGCGCTGTGCTGACGGAGGCCTTGCAGGACGCCCGCATGAGGTGGCGCTCCTGTCAGGCCCACGCTCGGGAGGGGCACCCCCTGCCCATTGCGGACCGCATTCCAGGTCTCACGCGCAACTACGTCGAGTGCGCCGTGGCTGCACTCCGCATGGCGCCACATCAGCACAGTGCCGAGCGCACCTATTTTCCTCCCGCGCAGCCCGGCAATCCTGCCATGGGGTGCCGCCCGTTGCCGACACCCATCTGTGCCAATCTGCTCGACGAGCGGCCCGGCGGCATTTTGCTTGTTAAGCTCTTCGCCGGAATTGCCACAGGGCTGCTAGCAACCTTGCAGGCCGGCATTCCCGTACGCCGCTACGTCTATGTGGACCCCGATCTCGAGGCTCAGCAAGTGGCCCGTCGGCAGATGGCTCTGTGCCACGAGCGGTTCCCAGACCTCCTTCCTGCGCACGCCTTCCGCCGCGCACAGACAGACTGGCCCATGGACATCCGCGACATCACCGTCCAACATGTCACTCGCCTTGGGCCCATCGATCTCATCATCGCAGGTTGGGAGTGCCAAGGATTTTCCAGAGCTGGGCGTGGCAGAGCACTCAGTGACCCACGCACGCCCCTCTTTTGGCACCTGCTCCGCGTCCTCAACATGGTGGAGGATCGTCAGCCTCTGCACAAGTCTTGCATGGGTCCTGGAGAACGTGGCCGCACGCCACGACCACAGGCCCGACGTAAGTGCCGACTTTGCCCTCTGCAGCAGCTACGTCAATTGTGAGGCCGTCATCGACCCTGCCCAGATTGGCTCGTTCACGCATCGCGTCCGCGCCTACTTCACCAACCTGGCGACGCCAGGCACGCTCGAGGCCTTAGCCGCCGCCCATCCGCGCCACACACGCAACGTTGACTCCATCCTCGATGCCCCTCGGCTGGCGCAGCGGGTGACGGTGCTGCCACATCCCTCACAGGCGCAGTGAGAGGTCCTTCACGAGGTTACTCGAGCGCTCCCCACCTTTGTCAGCCGCTACGACAGCGATGCCTTTGTGGGCACTCAACGCGGGATGGTCATTGACCTGGAGACTGGCATGTTTGACAGGCCCCGCCCAAAGGAGATGGAACGCGCCATGGGCTTCCCGTCGCACCTTTCGGAGCTGGACGGTCTCACAGAGGTGAACCGCATTCGCCTCCTGGGACAGGCGATTGACGCCCACGTGCTCACATGGCTCCTACTTCTGACACAGGTCTCGGCACCTCTTTACGCGAAAGCACGCCACCCAAAGCTGCCTCGGCCTGCTGACTCCATGGACAAGGACTCCCCTGACGATGACGGCCAGGCTCCGCCCGGCACCGCGTGGCATTCTTAGCGCGAGGGGCCTGCCCCGCAGGCTCGCGCACACCATCGGTCCTCGCCGCTGGCCCGTGACAATTCTGGTTCGTTGGGGGGGGGGCGCAGGAGAGAGGAGGCCTCACAGCAACCCAGAGAGTTCCGGTTGCCATTTCTTTTTCCTAGCTCGCGACCTCAGACAGGCGGTGCAGTGCAGCTGGAAGCAATTGCCAAGGAGGAGGCACCCATCGCAGGCCGCGCACAGATAGCTGCAGGGCAGGTGACACCTGCAGCGCCACAGCATACGCCAGCAGCAGGGCAGGAGGAGCCGGCTGCAAGGCAAGAGCCCTCACCAGCTGCGCCTACATGGAAGCTGGGGGGGACTCTCACTGACGCCCAGGCGGCACAGTTGACGATACTGCTGCATGGGAGACGCAGCGTCAGCTTTGCCAGCGGAATGCACGACCTCGGGCGCTACAAGGGGGATCCCATGCGGATCCCTCTCACGTCCAAGGAGCCTATCTTCCTCAAGAAATATCGTTACAGTCACTTCGAGGATGGTCTGATCCGCGCACAGACAGGCAAGCTGGAGGACAGTCGGCTCATCAGGGAGTCTTCGCCTCGCTACGCCGCGCCCACGGTCATGCCAGCCAAAAAGGATGCCTTGGGCAACTGGTCCGAGAAGAGGATGTGCGGTGACTATCGTCGGCTGAACGAGGTCACTGAGCAGGACAGGTATCCTATGCCGACGCCAGACAAGATCTTTGATGACATTGGCACTTGCACTTGGTTCTCAGTGCTAGACCTGCGCCAGGGCTTCAACCACATTCCCATTGCCGAGGAGGATCCGCATAAGACGGCGTTCTTGGGGGCACAGCGCCTCTACAAGTGGGTGGTGAGGGATGCAGTGCTCTTGAATCACATTCGCTGGTTTCCTTCGAGGTTTGCTCGAGACACGTGTGATCGTTTAGCTTTTTTGAGTTGACGTCACGTCGAAAATGGACGCTATTGGACAAAAATTGAGCACTGAAGATGCGCCTCTTGTACGAATTATCACATGAGCCACTAGCATGAAGCCGTGGCTCTGCATGGCTCTGCATGTGCATTTTTGCTCGGGAGGGTATCGAAGGACGAGGTTGAAGGTGTGCCACAGTCCACGGTCGTCCACATTGGCCACGTACCCTGTTTCCGGGTTACAGGAGGTCAGGTTTGACGATCGGACGTAATCGGACGTCACATATGATGTTGAAAGTGACAAGAAGGTGTTTAACCACGTCCGACCTCTGTGCAACAACCAACCAAGCGCGAGCAAAATATGGACTCGGTGTACCTCCAGACTTCGACTGACCTGATTATTGGGTCGGGCGCACGCCCTACGTCGCGGAAGAGAATGACAACAAAATATCGTAATTGGCATAAACATAATCGCCAAATGATGCAATATTTTGGCGCGTCACAGCCAGTCGTTGGCCAATTTTATTTGTAGTTTTACTTCACTTAATTTGGAATCAAATCACCTTCCAAGTGCCACTAGTGTTTGCGCCTACAAGTCACTGCACCAAATACGTAACAAATTAGGTTTTGAAAGTTGAACATTGCCTCTGAAGTTCGCCATCTCAAAATTCTCCCTCCATAATTTTGGCCAAAATGTAGAGCGTGTCAGGGATGATTGGGGACTTATGAACCCGGGTGGAGGACAATGGATCGTGGGGGTAGTATAAGGAGAACGCAACCTCCTCGGGAAGCAAAGAAACGAGCTTGAATAAAGGTAGTTAGATCACTAATTGAGGTATACTGCAACAGATACCAGCGGCCAGTGAAAGAGGAAGGTAGTGTGAAGAAGAGGAGAAAAAGTCACCCCAAGATGAGCATTAAGGATCAGCATATGTTGGTTCAAGCTATCAACTTAGGCGAGAGTCTTCACTTTCTTCACAAAGACTTGAAGGTCAACACTGTTTGCACCTCAGTGGGGCCATCGACGAGGCCCGAACCGGTCATTACCACTAGCAGTACTCCTGAGGAGGATGAGGGAACACCAGAGGGAACACCAGAGTCGATATCGCCGCTGCCTGAGCAGAGCAAGAATGACATCGTGCTGGGCGTCTTAAGGAACATAGTTGCAAATTATGAGGTTGCTACTGACGATGAAGAAATTCCAATGTCGGGTGAATTCGCTGTTATTAATGCAAAAACTGATAGGAATTACAAGATAATGATGCACATGTGCACCGCTATATTTAATATTGCAGAGGATGTCAACCACGGAACTGAGGTCCCAAAGAGGCCTTCCAGGACACCTCTTGGGCCTAAGAAGAACAATCTGGTAAGTCTGCAATGTTTCAATTTTGCTCTGTTAGGTCAGATTTGAGTTTCCACAATAGTGGTCACGAATTCCTAATTTTCTTTTGATTTGTGCAGGCGAACAGCTGTGCAAAAGTATTCAAACTGAAGCGGACCAGCGCATGTGCATGGGTGGACATCAAGCTCAACAAAAACGCTATACATCTTCAGGCAGTGGAGGTCATCCAAAGGATGATGGTACTAAGAGACAAGAGAACAACCAAGGTAGTGGACGATTGGACGGCGGGAAAGAAGCGTCTCATTCCAGACCTTGCTATGTGGTTCAAGCAGCATCCGATAGGAGCGCAACTACACAAGGAGATCCAGGACGTGAGTGTCATCCTCTCAAACTAATGGAGAACCCATCCTTCCAAGCAATTCATTTATGTGAATGCACCTAAGCCTATTACTATCTCATCCATCTCACCGCATCTTGTTTGTTTCGAGCTTGCAGTTGTTGACTACTAAGTGGAGGAACAACAGGGCGCTGATCACCCCAAAGATCAATGCGCTCTTGAAGCTTCCAGAGTACGGCCTCGGCGAAGCCCAAACCGAGTTATCCGATGCAAAGAGGGAAGAGATGGCCGGGCATCTGATCACTCATACGACACCCTGGAAGACCTTGATAAAAAACGGTGCAAAGGTCAACGACATGCCAGAAATATTGACGTCCATGGAATTGTTGATCGTGGCCTTTATGAAGCCTGTAAGTACCATCTACTCTTGGGCCTGGCATGGTAATTCGGGTCCAATTTTAATGGAAGGTGTACTTGCTGACAGCTTCATTAACACTCCTGCATTTATCTTTTGTGCGGGTGTACACTCTACTACACAGCAAGCGGGGGCGGAGGGAGAAGTTGAGGAACCTTTGCAGATATCCAACAAGCCTTTTTCAGGTGAGAAATAAAAATCCACTCTCTTGGCTAAATGGACTTTGTACCTCGAGTTGGGCCATGCTGCTGATGAGAGCGTTTGCTTGTGTGAATTGCAGGCAAAGGTAACGAGCGCGGGGGTGCCACACTGACCACTTCGAGAGTGAAGCTCAAGAAGGAGCTTGTGAAGAAAAAGAAATAGAACAGGATGCGAGCAAACAACTTTCTGACGCCCAACAGTGACAAAACAAGCTGTGTTGGCCTTGTAAATTAGTATTATGATGAGTGGTAGGTAAATAGTAGGATACAGATAGGTACTACGCAAGGAGCTTGGGATGGTGGACAGCAGGTAGCTAGGTAGGCTCAATTTAGATGCATTGCTTTGTTTATCACCCAGTGTGTTGGAAGCAAACTTCCATTTAATGAAGAGAAATGGATATTCAGTATATCTTCTGCAATCAAAATGCTCCTGAGGCATTTTGAATGACAGGCTGCTGATATGGCATGGGGTTCATATATGTCTATGAACCGAATTATGAAACTATTTCTCTGCTCTCGAAATACAAATTGCTGCATCCCTGCAGTATGACACTATTTTGCATCACAAGGTACACAAATATGCAAGGACTTCTAAAAATAAATGTTTTTTGCACAAGCCAAAATATTTTCAGTCATGATGGTCCAAATAAACTCTCACTTCGTTGTGGCTGAAGGAAATACTTCTCAACAAGTGAATGGAACTCTGCAGCTGGTAAGTGAATGAAGTTTCACTTTGTTGTGGCTGAATGAAATACAAATCAAGTAGTTAAATTGAATTCTCCAGCTGCACAGTCACTGAAAAGCTGCCGCCTTGGCGCCAACTGCAATCATTCCACTTGGTTCCAAAAGCAAGCCCATCTCGTTAGTCTTGCAATGTAGTCATTGTGGATTAGGCAGTGATATTGCACAGAGAGGTTTGAAACCGACATGTGACCAGCTATCGGCAAACTATTTTCGCAATCTGTGCACGGTGAAAACAAATCCAAAGCATGTGTAAGGATCGCTGGAGACAAGGACAATACATCGCGAGCAAACCTGGATGTGGACACAACGGGCAAGGCCGGATGGGGTTGTGCTCACGTGCTCGCGGATAGAACATGTGAGGCAATAACAAATAAAATACCAACGGGGACGAGGTGATGCTGACATGATCGACGAGCTGTCAGAATATGCCAGAACTGAGGGTCTCCAACGGCACTCCATTTGGGGCCCGCCGGACCGAGTCAACTCGTGAAGCTTGACTAAGGTACACCAGCAACGACGGACATGAAAGTGTAATTGGCTGTTGTCAGATACAAATCCTCCAGAATTTGGCCAGAACGGACGTGTGGAAATTAATAGAACAGTAAAAGTTGGATTTTCATTTGCTCAAATTTGTCTTCGACGCCCAGCGGCCGATCCGACTCGTATATATTTCCATCTCAGATTGTCAATGAAATTTTCCCCATGTCACCGTCAGGGTGAGGCAGCCCCATTCCCAAGGAGATACACGAAGTCTTGGAGGACTATAAAGAAGTATTCTCCCCGGAATTGCCCAAGGGCTACTCCCCAAGAGATTTGTAGACCACAAGATAGAGTTGGAGCTCGGAAGCCAGCCCATCTCTCGGCCTATGTTCAAGATGTCACACACGGAGCTAGACGAAGTCAAGAAGCAAATCAAGGAGCTACTAGAGCATGGCTTCATTCGACCTAGCAAGTCGCCATTTGGAGCCCTGGTGCTATTTGTGAAAAAGAAGGATGGTACCTTGAGGATGTGTGTGGACTATTGCGCCCTCAACAAGATCACCATCAAGAATCGATACCCGCTGCCGCGCATGAACGAACTCCTGGACCGGCTGATTGGAGCCAAGTACTTCACGAAGGTGGACTTGAGAAGCGGCTACCACCAGATTTGCATCGCCAAACCTGACATAGAGAAGACGGCATTCAAGACAAGATATGGACATTTTGGATTCCTGGTCCTGCCATTCGGACTCACCAACGCGCCAGCAACTTTCATGACTATGATGAACACCTGAAATGAATCGACTTACCAAATAGGCGATTAACAATTAATAAAGATCTTCATATCAGCAAGTAATCTTTATGGTACTTTCCGTTAACTGTTTAACGGCAAAGGACAATACACTAGCAGTGAATAATACTCGTAAGTCAAATGAGAGTAAACTAGCATCAATAATGCAAATCAGTAAACTCATACATAAGCAAGGTTAGAAGACAGTGCGTATCAATGGCTTCTCGCCTTGGATTCAGATCTCTCTCAGTAAGCTGTACAAGAGAGTTGGCCTCGTTTCCGAATGCCGAACTCGAGAGCAATGCCTAGCATATGTACATGGAATGAGTTTACTGTTCAACGGTCAGTGCGATGGCACCGCCTACCCGGGAGTTAACCACGTTGGTAGGACCTCGGTTAACCAAATCCACCGCCATCTCCCATCATCCCGAATCGCCATCCATCATGGGGATGTCATCTGGCCATTTATCTAGTAGGTCGTACTTAGATGCATATCAAGGCAGTTCGCTGCTACCGAGCACGGAAGTCAGCTGGCTGTCAAAGAATGTGTCAGCAAGCTGACTTAAGTTGACTTCAGCCTGCTGCTTTCGGCTGAGTCATTAAACTGATAATTATGTAAAGTCCAGCAGACTGATTGTTAACTAGAGTTCAGCAGGCTGAACTTAATTAACTATTAGATTTAAATGAATATTATATCCACTAATATACTGATTCATTACAATCCCTCCAACTTAACTTGTTGTCGCCTCGACAACATTAAACTGCAAAAGCTTTAAATAAAGAAACTGACCCTGACCAGCCTCCCTTACTGACTATCTTTTCAGCCTGTCACCTTAAGGGGTGGTTCCTGGGGCTTCAGGATCAGGGGACGGAGATCTGGACCTAGATCTGGACAGCCCTCTAGGTCTGTCAGCTGGCCTTCTAAAGAACCCGGTTTGCTCTAAAGTTGGACCTCGAGGAGAACGAAGGATGGTAGCCTGCTCTTCAACCACTTGGGTGTTGATGCCCACATAGACAGGCATTCCAGTAGGATGCTGAAATACATTGGCTAGAGGTACATGCCCCTGAGCGGAGGGGGAGGCTGGCATACCTCTGGCCCACCCGCGTGTCCCTCTTCTGGCACCCCTGTCCTCTGGGGATTTCTGCCTGTGTCTGCTGCCCAATACAGTCAGATCAGCTTCTTCCCCTGCTTGGGCAGGTGGGCTGTGGGAGCGAGCGCGGGGTCCAGTAGTCGCCATAACGGGGATCACATTCCAAACACCTGATCGTGGTTCTTTAAGAAGCGCCCCTACCTGTCCCTGGGTATCCTGAGTACCTGCTGCTGATGCTTCTCCTCTGCCCTGTTCTTCTTCCTCAGCCTCCTCATCCTCCTCCTCGGAGAGAGTAGGGGTCTCGTCCACTAAGTCGTCCTGCTCCCTAGTAGACATGGAGTAGTCTACCGACCTCCCTTTCTTAGGGCGCGCTGGAGGTTGCTTGGCCTTCAGCCTACTGATATCTATCCGGCCTGCATTCTTTGCCCATTTGACAAAGGCATGCTTTCCCTTAGAGAAGTAGTCTCTTCCCCTCCTCCTATGTTCCTTGGTCTCTGCATTCATATTGCTCAGGCATCCATTCAGCCTGGGGTCCCAAGGGGCAATGTGAGGTGGTAGGATGAGATAGCCGTCTAGGCCATAGTGGAAGTCATCCGGTTGGGCTCGGTCACACTCCTGCTTCTTATTTGTGACGGTCATCCACCTCCAGTCTGTTGGCTGCTGGTAGTACTGGGGTCCGTGCTCAGCCTTCCTCAGTTTACACGGGAACCAGTGGGGAGAGAACATCTGCTGTCCTGCTTCCCTGGCCAAGTACTCCCAGCTCCTTCTCTCAACTTCATTGTAAGCTGGCAGGAGTGTGAGGTAGAATACCGTATCCTTAAAGCTATCGGGCCGCATGCTCACCATCCGGATGAGTCTCTGATCTCCCACTATTCCCGGTATGGGGACCGGCTTGTCCTCTGAATCATCTGCGAGATACCGGGCCTGCTCTGCTGTATAGCCCACCATCTTAGCATAATCTTCGTAAAGGACCACGCCGGTGTGTGTCTCGATGTACCTGTCCAGTGCTGTAGCTCCTTCCTTCTGTAGCAGTGTTGTCTGTTCCAGCCTGTTGATCTCCTGGGCTGCCAGCAATGCTTCCTTCAGGTTATCGAAGTTTTGGCCACCCACCACAGTATACCTGTAAGTGGCCAAGCTCTTCTGTCTGTCCGCTTCAATCTTTTTTCTTTTCTCCTCTTCTGCCGCTGCCGCTTCTTCTTGCTGTTTCTTCTGTCTCTCCTCCTCAGCCTTCCTGAGGTTTTCCGCTTCCTGATCCTTCTTCCTCTGTGCCTCTTCTGCCGCCTCTTGTTGTTTGCGGACCCTTTCTTGTTCTCTCCTGGTGAGGGACGTCGCCGCCAGCTCCTTCTGGTATTGCTCCATTGTCCTCCTGGCTTCTTCTGCCTTGCGCTTTCTGTCCTCCTTTTGTGTGGTGGGCGCCATCCTGCACATGTAACCAGGGCACAAGTTAGTAGGATATGGACCTTTGTCATAGGGATTGCAGGAAGTATGTTAGTATTTAGTATAGTGGCTTCGCTGCTGTTTACCTTACAGGATGATTGCTAAAAGTTGACGTAGTTGCGATGCGCTACACATAAACGTATGAGTGTGTTTTTATCGCTCTCGCTCACTAACTGTCATATATTTTCCCCTCCAACTTAAATGGAGACAGGACCGCCTGTCACCTTCCCGTGTCAACTGAAATGACAGTTATGGAGGGACTCCAGCGGCCCGAAGGTGGAACCGTGTCAACGCCCCTTTGGCATTGGTCAAGTGGTCCTTAAACTCCCAAGTGTCCCCAGAGGCATCGTAACCCTTCCATCGAATGAGGTATTTCATGACATATTTAGACGATCGACGGACCGAGCGAGCGTCTAAAATCTCATCGACCTCATATTCCTCAGGGTCGCCGTCCCGGACAGCGGGGACCGGTCCCGGTTGGACAGGGAACCGACCTGTGAACAGTGTATCACCTTTGATGTACGGTTCCAGGAAGGAGACATTAAAGACCGGGTGCCCCTTGTATTCAGCTGACATGTTCAGTTTGTAAGCATTCTGACCGACACGACGGACCACCGAATATGGACCGACCCAGACAGGGCCAAGCTTTTTCTTGACCACACCAGGGAGGTACAGGTGCTGAGAATGCAGTTTGACTAAATCCCCCTTGGAAAATGTCAGTTCCCGACGGTGTTGATTAGCGTATTTTTGTTGGTTTTCTTGGGCCGTGTGCAAGTTTCGTTGGACTTCTGACAGGGTGTCAGCAAACTCCTGAGTTAACTGGAGGGAGACCGGGTTGTCAATCCCTTCAGGGTGAGTTAAAGATTCCCCTAGCACATCTAGAGGAGACTTAGGGACTCTACCCAGGCTGAGTTCAAAAGGAGTTTTGCCCGTTGACGCGTGCACCGCACTGTTGACCGCAAACTGAATTTGAGGCAACAGGTCATCCCAATTATCTTGTTTTTGGTTAATATATGCTCTCAGCACCTCCTGCAGAACTCGGTTAGTTCTTTCAGTCTGCCCATCAGTCTGAGGGTGGTTTGCTGTGCTGAGCAGCTGTTTGACTCCCATTAACCCCATTAAAGCTCTCCAGAACTTAGAGGTGAATTTTGAGTCTCTGTCTGAGATGATATTAGAAGGGAGCCCATGTTGGCATACTACATGGTTGTAAAACTGTCTCGCTGTTTCGAGTGCAGTCACTTTGACAGTTGTGGGGACAAAAATGACCATCTTTGTCAGTTTATCTACGACTACCAGTATTGAATCATGCCCGTTGGCAGTTCTTGGTAGTGAGACCACCCAGTCCATGGATATAGTTTCCCAGCGTCCAGCTGGGATGGGTTGCGGTTGCAAGAGACCTCCGGGTGGTGTGTGCCGAGACTTATTTCTCTGACACTGGTCACAGGACTTGACATATTTCAAGACCTCCCGGGGTAACCCCTCCCAATGATAATGTTTTGCCAGTTTGCCAACAGTTTTGGCCTGCCCCAAATGTCCACCCAGGAGACTGTCATGAGCTTGACTCAGTAAGAGAGACCTTATTTCCAAATTATTAGGAATGACCAGCTTCAGCCTGCCTGAAGTGGTTTCAGTCACCCAGACCCCTCCCTTGAGCTTATACCCGAGTGCAGTAGCACGACACACACCAGTAGTGGGGCTGGGCTCAAATGTTGGGTCAGAAAGGTAGGCTTTCCTAAGTTGTTCAAGGAAGGACTTTTTCACCTTTAGTGAAGTGAGTGCACACAGGACTTTATCTACAGTATGCTGACTAAAGTTCCTTTCTTGCAAGTCAGGTCTTCTAGAGAGTGCATCAGCAGGATTCAACTTCCCTGGTTTGTAGTCGATCTGGACTTGGAACTGCTCCAGCATCTGGCTCCAGCGGTTCTCCCTCCTCGACAGCTTGGACTTCTTCTGAAAGTGGGTCAGAGCTAGATGATCTGTAATCACCTTAAAAGCTTTACCATGTAAGTATGCTCTCCACTGTTTGAGTACATGAATGATAGCTAGCAGCTCTTTATCATGCACTGAGTAATTAATCTCCGCTGGATTAAATTTCATAGACTCATACAACACAGGATGCCACTCCTGCCGTACCTTACCATCCTTTGTGGTTTTGTCAGCAGGCTGCAACAAAATAGCACCCATGGCAAAATCAGAGGCATCAGTAACCACCTGCACCGGTTTGCTGGGGTCATACACGGCTAGCACTGGGGCAGAACAAAGGGCATCTTTAAGGGTCTGGAAGGCAGCCTGCTGCTCTTCCCCCCACACATACCCGATGTCTTTCTTAGTAAGGTCAGTCAGTTTACTGGCCTTTGTGGAATAATTCTCAATAAATCTCCTATAGTAGTTAGCCAACCCGAGGAAGGATCTAACTTCAGAGACAGACTGTGGTACTGGCCAGTCCCTTATGGTCTGGACTTTCTTAGGATCCACACTGATGCCCTCTTTACTGACAACGTGGCCTAAGAATTCAATACTTTCCTTAAAGAAATCACACTTGCTCATTTTAGCATACAAGTGATTTTTCCGCAGAGTGTCCAGCACTTTCTTTAAGTGTTCAGTGTGCTGAGCTTCATCTTTAGAGAAAATTAAAATATCATCCAGGAAAACTTGCACAAACTTATCCAAATAAGGTCTGAAAATGTCATTCATAGCACCCATAAAGGTAGCAGGAGCATTAGTCAGTCCAAATGGCATCACGTTGAACTCATAGTGTCCATAACGTGTGCGGAAAGCAGTCTTGTGTTCATCCCCCTCAGCAATTCTGATTTGATGATAACCACTCTTGAGATCTATCTTACTGAACACCTTAGCGCCAGACAGGGTATCAAGCAAGTCCTCGATTCTGGGTAAAGCATACTTGTTCTTTACTGTAATTCTGTTCAGGGCTCTGTAATCCACACACATCCGCATACTGCCATCCTTTTTCTTAACAAATAGGATAGGTGCGCCGTACGGTGATTTACTGGGAGAAATGTAACCATTTTCCTCCAGCTCTGCAATCTGTGTTTTCAACTCCTCACTCTCCAAATAAGACAAGCCATACGTGCGTTGCCAGGGTGGCTGGCTACCAGGTAATAAATCAATCCTATGATCTACTTCCCGCTTAGGGGGTAGTCCTGGAGGCATATTAAACACATCCGTGTACTGAGCAACAATGTTTGCAGCAGTAGGGTGTTCCGGAGGGTGTACCTTTTTCTCAACCACTTCTTCAGGTTGAGGAGGTACCTCTCTTAGCAGCAGACAGAACATTCTGTCTTCCTTCTGGTTCCAGCTTTTGACGAACTCCATTGCATTCAGCAACTTGCATCCTTCTGGAAGCCTCTTCTTTTCCTTCATTTGCCATCCACACAGGACAAGAGGAAGAGCACTGGTGGGTGCCAAGTCAGTCTGCCCATCACTGGCTCCTCTCACTTTAACTGTACCTCTGCTCCAACACACTTCAGCTTGATGTCTATTAAGCCAGGACCTGCCTAGCACGAGATCATAAAAGCCAGTGTTGAGTACCTCAAATGTAAGCGTTTCAGTTAGAACTGCAATGCCAGAACCTAACTGGACCTCAATAGGCTTGGTTATAACTCCTCCCGGGATACTTGAGGCATCTCCAAGGAATATTTTTCTATTCCCTTGGGTGACAGTAGGCAGCCTTAGCCGCTTAACTAAGTCCTTGTGGATAAAAGTATGTGACGCCCCTCCGTCAACAAATGCCCTCACCTTCCTACCTGCAATCATGCAATGCAGTAGGATAGGGGGGACTGTCTTTTCCTGACTTTCGCATTGTTCTCCTGACGTAGCAAAGAAATGTTGGACATCAGGTGGAACAAGAGCATCCAGAGTGTGCACTCTCTGGACGTCTATATTGCTGATGGTCTCCTTTATCTGGTTGTCAGGCATGCATAGTGAATCCAGTTCAGCAGGACCCATAATACCTGCTACGAGGGCAGCTAGTGACGACTCACTATCTCTAGCATCCTCACAGTCAGTAGACTGGATTACTGACTGTTGCTGTCTTTTAAAGGCTGGTCTTTTCTCTCGACCTTAGGCAGGTGCTTGACCGGACACTGTTCTCTGTAGTGGCCTTTCTGCTGACAATGGTAGCAAGTAGATTTTGCTGAGGCTGGTCTCGGCTTAGTCCTACCACCACCCCTTCCATAGCCACCTCGAGAGGGACCACCTCTACCTCTAGACTGAATAGCATTGTACTCATACTCATATTCATCACCCTGATTATCCTCAGCCTGGTCTCCTTCAACTGCATTGTAGGAACCGTGGGGCTTTTTGACAATCTTAGACACCAAAGCGTTACTCTGGCGCTTGTGATTGAACTGCTGCTGATCCCAGGCGTCAGCATCCTGGATCAAGTCAGCCAGTTTCTCATACTTTTTCTCAGCAAAATGACCAGAGACCTCGGATTTCAAGCCATACCTGAAGTATGCTATCCTATACCGTTCTGGCAAATCAGGCTGCTTCATCATGTTCTCTTGGAACTTTTGAGCAAACTCAGCAACTGAAGTGGTCTGCTTCAGTGTCAGGGAGATCATCGCATAGATAGCTTTCTCCTGCTGGTTGATGACATCAAACTTCTCATGCAACTTCTCGACAAACTCTACCCACGTAGGGTCACCGAGTTGCCGAGCCTTACGCTCTTCCTTCCAGTAAAGCCACCAGTCTGCGGCACTGCCTTTCAGTAGCGCACCGGTGTGCCTGACCTTCTCGTAATCTTGCAGTTCTGGGTAGTTCTCCAGCCACTGCTCAACATCCGCGAGAAACTTGATCAGGTAATATTTTCTGTTTCCCTCAGGATCATAGTCCTGGGGAGGTTTCGGCTTGGGCTTACTAGGCCCTCGGCCACCACCACTAGTGGTGTGAGACCCCAGTTGGTCTCTGTCCCGGAGTAGGGACATTATGATTCTTTTGTCCTCCTGCTGGGACTGATACATGGTCGCCATTTGCGACTGCATCTGAACGAACAATGCTCCCAAGTCTACATTTTGGGGTGGTAGATTAGCAAATGCAGCAGCAGCATTGGCATCTACTCGCTGAGTAGTGTCCTCAACAATCCCTCTTGCTCCTGCAGCAGCAATTCCTGCCGCATTCAGCCGGTCACGTATTTGACCTAGGGGTACATTGAGTTGTACGGCAGGAGGTGGGTTCAGAACATTGGCCCTTGATGCCATAAGTTCTTCAACAGTGCGCTCGTCAGCTGGCTGTCCTTCCCTCCTTTGTATATCTTCAGCGGCCTTTGCTACTTGTTCAGCTTCTAGTCTGGCTATCTCCTCCTCAGCTTGCTGAGCTGCGACTGAGGCAATAGCAGCTGCCTCATCTGCAGCCTCCCTAGCTGCAGTATCCGCTACTGCTTCCGAATAGGTACGGTTTCCCGCTACATGGCTTTCCGCCTGGTTTTCGACATTCTCGTTATCCTGGTTCTCCATGTCTCGGGAGTTGCTAGTTTGAGACCTTGTCCTTACCATACAAAGAAGACTGTGATAACTGCTCCGATACCACTGAAATGAATCGACTTACCAAATAGGCGATTAACAATTAATAAAGATCTTTATATCAGCAAGTAATCTTTATGGTATTTCCGTTAACTAGTTAAACGGCAAAGGACAATACACTAGCAGGGAATAATACTCGTAAGTCAAATGCGAGTAAACTAGCATCAATGATGCAAATCAGTAAACTCATACATAAGCAAGGTTAGAAGACAGTGCGTATCAATGGCTTCTCGCCTTGGATTCAGATCTCTCTCAGTAAGCTGTACAAGAGAGTTGGCCTCGTTTCCGAATGCCGAACTCGAGAGCAATGCCTAGCATATGTACATGGAATGAGTTTACTGTTCAACGGTCAGTGCGATGGCACCGCCTACCCGGGAGTTAACCACGTTGGTAGGACCTCGGTTAACCAAATCCACCGCCATCTCCCATCATCCCGAATACCATCCATCATGGGGATGTCATCTGGCCATTCATCTAGCATATCGCACTTAGATGCATATCAAGGCAGTTCGCTGCTACCGAGCACGGAAGTTAGCTGGCTGTCAAAGAATGTGTCAGCAAGCTGACTTAAGTTGACTTCAGCCTGTTGCTTTCGGCTGAGTCATTAAACTGATAATTATGTAAAGTCCAGCAGACTGATTATTAACTAAAGTTCAGCAGGCTGAACTCAATTAACTATTAGATTTAAATGAATATTATATCCACTAATATACTGATTCATTACAACACCATATTTCAGCCTATGTTGGACAGATTTGTGGTGGTATTCATCGACGACATCCTTATCTACAGGAAGACCCTTGAAGAGCATGCAAGACACTTGAAAGAAGTCCTCAAAGTATTGAAGCAAAACAAGGTATTTGCAAAGGAGTCAAAGTGCGAGTTTGCTAAACAAGAAGTGGAGTTTCTAGGTCTCCACGTGACTGCTGATGGCATCAAGATGGACCCCAAGAAGATCGCGGTGGTGGAGGAATGGCCAACCCCCACTACCAAGAAAGAACTCCAATCATTCTTGGGATTTGCCAATTGGTACAGGAGATTCATCCAGAGCTTCTCGCACATAGCAGCCCCTCTCACGGATCTACTCAAGAAGGACAAGCCATATGTTTGGACCAAGAAAGAGGAGGAAGCATTCCAACAACTGAAGCAAACATTGACGACATTCCCGGTGCGGACACTCCCAAGTCCAAATCCAAATTGGCCCTTCCACGTCATCACCGATGCATCTTCCTATGCAATAGGAGCAATCCTGCTCCAAGACCAAGGCTAGGGATTGCAACCCATTGCCTACAAGTCAAGGAAGCTAAATCCAGTTGAGCAAAATTATACAACCACGGAACGAGAGGCGTTGGCGATTGTACATGCCTTGAAGGTTTGGCGCTGCTACGTTGAAGGACGCAAGGTGCTGGTCACTACGGACCACGAGGCGTTGAAGCACCTCCAGACGCAGCCGAATCTCTCAAGGAGACAAGCAAGATGGAGTGGATACTTGCAACAATACAACATCACGATTCAGTACCAACCCCGGAAGACAAATCCAGCCGACCCCCTCTCAAGACTACAAGTGAACTCGGTTACGACAACCTTGCTTACGAATTAGGAGGCAAGATTTTCAGTCGCCTCTGAAAGAGACTCTTACTACAAGAACGGAGAAGCAGCCTTGGACCCATACAAGAAGCAAGAAGGCAATAATTGGGTGAGGCAAGACACGAGCCAGAGATGTGTTCCTGATGACTTAGACCTCCGGCTCTTGCTTCTACGAGAAGCACACGACAACCCTCTTGGAGGACACTTTGGGATCCTCAAGACCACGGGCGTTCTAGCCAGGACTTATTGTTGGCCAGGCATGTCTAAGCAAGTCAACGAATACTGCAGGAGCTGTGACACATGCCAAAGAGTCAAGCCCTCATCACAAAAGGCGGGAGGACTCCTCCAACCACTACCAATCTCGAAAAGGCAATGGACGGACATCTCAATGGACCTTATCGTGGACCTGCCCGTGACCCCTCGAGGCCATAATGCAATACTCACGGTGGTGGACAGACTTACCGAGATGGCTCATCTTATTCCCACGACGACTACNTATTCCCACGACGACTACGGCTACAGCACCACAACTTGCAAGACTCATCTTTGACAACATCTTCCGACTCCATGGACTACCATCAAGAATTGTGTCGGATAGGATAGAGATCCAAGATTCACAAGCCATTTTTGGAAAATTCTCTTCAGGAACTTGGGTACATTGTAGGATATGTCCACTGCCTACCACCCGCAATCAGATGGGCAAACCAAGCGTATGAATCGTATCCTAAAGACCAATCTAAAGGCCTACGTGTCTACTCTGGAGCAAGATTGGAACATGTACTTGAACCCCTTGGAGTTTGCCTACAACAACACGACGCAGGCCTCTACCCAAGAGTACCCATTTTTCCTCAACTATGGCTTCCATCCGACCACGCCACTGAGCTTCACGGCTGGCCTTGATGAAGTTTATGGAGACATTAGAAGCAGCCCTTGCAGCAGCGAAGAAAGCTCTACAACACGCGCAAGATGCTCAAGCAAGAGTAGCGAACAGATCCAGATGAAAAATTACGTACAGAGTGGGTGACAATGTGTTACTATCATGCAAGAATATTTCCCTGAACAACAGGCCTGCCGGCAGCAAGTTCTCTCCCAAGTGTTTGGGACCCTCCAAGATTATCCAGCAAGTCAACCTCGTTGCTTTCAAGCTAGAACTTCCCCAGACTATGCACATCGGCCCCGTATTCCACGCTTCCCTCTTCAAGCCATATGTGCAACCCGACAACAAGTTTCCAAGACGAGTGATAATCCCACCAGCCCCAACAATAGTGGATGATCATTTGGGATACAAAGTGGAAGACATATTGGCTATGAGACATTCTAGGAGACGACAGCAATACTTGATCAAGTGGAAAGGATATCCAGATTCGGAGAATAGTTGGGGGGCGGCGCACTACCTTGACAAAGTTCAGAGAAAGTTGAGACGCTTCCATGCCGTCAACCTCCATCTTGGACCAGCCCCAAGTCTCTCTATTAGAAGCCCAAAGACTTTAGGGAGGCAGCCTGTCACCATCAAGAAGCAGCAAAAGACCCCTTGGAGGCAGCCTGCAAGGAACCAGAAAGAGAAAACATTGACATTAGACACTCTTCTCTTCTCGCAATTTCTGGAGAGAACACTAAAACTGATACTGTTGATAGGTCTCTTCATATGAAATTCTAAAATTTTACTTGAATGTAGTCCATGAGTAGCCGGCCATTTACAATCCAAGTTTGCTCAATATGGAGCATTGGTGAGAGAGATATGATGCTCTCAATAGAAGGGGGTCAGGCTGCTGGCATTAGTAGGGCAGAATATGCCTTCTGACGTTGTGCCCTCCCCTGAACTTGGAATGCTTTGAGAGTCAAGACTATGGTAGAAGACCTTACTGTGCCTATTTAGAGACTAACTTTACAAAATTTGGAGAAGCATAAAAGGACTTCTGTTTTCAAAAGTCCGTGCACATATTTGGAGGAGTCCCTACTCTCTCTGCTCTCGACTACACTCCAGAAATTTTGGAATGCTCTCAAATTTGGTGCCCTGGTAGATTTCTTTAAGCGCTCCGTGTGGCACTAAAATGTTTCAATTTGGAGCAGTTATGTGGACGCTATGAATATATATGAATTTTTGAATCCGTGGCAGATTCTGGGCCAACTTGTACTGTTTTCCGTATTATCAAGGAGTAGGCTAGCCAATAAGGGCACACCACCTACGACCTTGCCTAGTCTACCTTACATGTGTAGCACCTGACTAGGCGCCTTTGACTAATCCTCTTCACAAGTGTGGCACCTTACTTGAACCTGTTGACTAGTCTGCTCCACATGTGTAAGACCTGACTTCACGCGCCGAGACGTCGCTTTTTCTGTCGAGGGAGTGATGTAGTGATTTGAGTTTTCATATATTAATTTGCTTTTATTTTTAATGCTTTTTGAATATACTTAAAGTAGTATTGTGTGGATTCAAGTGTGAATAGATACTCTAGCGACTTGGTTCATGTCCTTTGAACCTTCTAAGGCATTTTCAAAGTTGGAGGAAAGACCTAGAAGAACTCCATGTGGCAAAAGTCAAATGTGCCATTTTTAGGTCAAAAGGACATGTGTACATTATTCTAAAAAGAGGTGGTAAGTTTTGGGATGTGTTGGGTGCCAACACATCAACATGCACCTTCCTAAAAATTACTTATGTAGCAAGTATATAAACAAGAGCTAGAACATAAAAAGGCATTCGAGAATCACTCTTGTACTTGCCAAATTCCAGAAATATATCAACTTTCAAGAAGCCATCTCTCTTTCAAGAAGCTACCACTTGTGTTCAAAGATCCTTGTCTTGAATAGATCAAATATTCTATTTTACTAAGTACTGTCTCTATCTGTTTCACTCCACGATACATACTTCTGAACGCTGTATTTTACTAAGCACTTTATCTATCTATTTCACTACACTACTACTTTTACTCTCTTCGTGAACATCTTGGTGTCGAAGTTAACATTAACCCTCTGGTGGCCCACTCGCACGGAAGGATGGCAAAAAAGACGCAACAGCAAAGGCATTACTGACAACAGACTCAAGAAGGTCATGCCTGTGAACGTCTTGAAATGTTCCACAAGGTCCTTCAACTTAGCTCTCCCTCTAGGATCCTTCAACCCCTCTGCCCTAAACTGCAAAGCTTCCTTCTCAAAAGGACTCCAAGGACTCTTTTCGAAAGTGAGAGTACACAGCGCCCTGATGACACCAAGGCAGATGAGGTGGAAAATATCCGAGCCCATCTGTACGAACCTGTCAAAGTGCGCCAATGCCTCTAAGAGATTAGGGGTGCCGCTGTAACCCCTACCCGAGGGCCTATACGCCTCTTTCTCCCTCAGTGTAACCTGCTATTTCATGGCTTCATTGAACTGCCTAGCATCCTCTTTCAAACCCAAGTCCCCCTCATGGGGAGCCTGCGTGATGTCCAAGTTCTCCTTCCTCATGTTACAGCTGGGACACGGGTAGTTGCTGCCCTGGCCAGTGAGGTGCATGTTCTTCATCCTCTGTGGCGCGTCTTGACAGAACAAGGTTTTGACCCTCACCAAGCACTCTTGATCTAAGGGGGCAAAGAACATTCACACTCCTTTCTCTAGCAGTTTTAGGTCGACTGCTACTAGGTGGGCCATGACTTCATCTGGATGGGCCTCTTTATCAGCAAAGCAAATAATCCTGATGTTCCTCGTGTCCCGTATGACTTCACCATCCAGATTTTGAATTTGAAAATAATACCCGCCCACAGACTTCCTCTTCCTCTTGTACACACCAAAGTCATCTGCAAACAGGCTGATTGCGAGGTTGACGACAGGTAAGTTCCTATGGTTGTATTCCTCTAATTCCTTGTTTACAAGAGTTTCTAGAGCATCATGTCTGAGGGGAGTAGGCACAATATTGCCGGGTGCTACCTCCTTATTGCACCAGAACAACACGACCCCGCCCATGTCAAAGCCCCTGTCCCTGGTCCGTTCCCCAACAATGGGATGGCGAAGAACATTGCATATGCCGAACACTGTTGAAGGCCCTACGCTCCTTTTCTCAATGCTCATCGCACAGAAGAAGCTCACCTAAAGTACCCTAAGAGTAACGAAATAGCTGCACCTGCAGGTACGGCGGGCAATCTGTCTTTCGGCTATCCGACCACCAGATGCCCCGCAAAATGGCCACCTCGGTTTTGTGCACACCTGCAGGAAACAGAAGCGCGTTTGAGGAACACAAGATTAGCCATGCAGGTTTCACAAGGAACTAAAGCAGGAGAGTGTTGTGGCATGGGAAGTACAACACCAATAGGGTGCAAAAGGTGGATGGAGCAAAAAGAGCTGAGAATACCTTTGATGAGGATGCAATCCCCCAGATTTAGCAGCTTCGCGTCCCCCTGCACTCTTGTACACACAGAGTAATCCCTGAAGAAGGGGCCTTCGGTGACAAAGGGCGAGTTCCACACGCCAGTAATCTTGCCATCTACTCTGAGCTCCTGCTTCCAGTGGATATCCTTGCAGAATGCACTGTCTCCGAGAAATTTTGCTAGACTGTCAGTTACACTGGTATAGTGAAGCTTGAGTTTGCTGGCAGCCAACCACACCTCTTGCACGTCAATTTTTTCCACCTTAGATGCTGTGTTTCTCATAACAGTAGGCGTACACTTTGCCGCATCTCTCTCAGTGCAAAATTCACTACAAAAATGTGCATGATGGTTAAGCCAATCTGACTTAGTTGTGCCGTTGTTGTGTAGCTGTTTCAGTGGACCAGCGTAGTGAGGTTACCGTATATTCTAAAGGAGGCAGGCTTAGCCTCAAGGAGGTATGTCCCAATCTCTGCTGTGACCCACACCCTCTCGTGCACCCTCTCTTGATCCTGCCCACCCTCACTCTGGAGTCCTTGAGCATCATTGTCTACTGTGGGACCATGATCGCAAGTCTCGTTGCTAGTCCCTGCAACTTCCAGGGTTGTGTGCTGTTGTGGTGTTCTTGACATAAGACATTCATATTGACATATTCCTCTACCGCAGTGTTCCCTGGTTGAGGTTTCAGAGGGTTTTCTAGGTCTTCATCCATGAGATCAACAGTATTTTCAGCACACCCGTCATGGGTTGAATAGCGGCATCCTGAGAGGGAGGGACACCAAGGATAGTGCTTGGCATCTGATGTACTGCAAGTTGAATAATTAAAGATTCTTCCAGAGGAGTGGGAAAGACAGGTGACCTGATAGGCACATGGGAGGGAGCGTGAAGGTATGGTTGAAGGATAGTGGTTGCCATTTCAGGTACTGCAAGTTGAACAACTCAAGGTTCTCCAGTAGGAGTGGGAAAGACGGGAGACTTGATAAGCACAGAAGAGGGGGCATGAAGGTATAGGAATCGCTCGGGAGTAAACTGAGGACGGCATTTGTGGTTCAGCAGGCCCCTTTGAGCATACAACTTGAGGCACATTCGGCATTGCTCTTTGTCAGGCATGATGATGGAAACAGGGTTACGCCGTACGCGTATTTGACGCTCTTGATACGCTAAATTTAGTGTATAAAGTTGGTATGTGCGTATCAAGCGTACGAAACTTTTTTGCACATCTGCGCGCCACCCACGACGCCGTTCGACGGCCGTTTGGTCCGGTGCTCAATGTTTTTCCATTTCAAAGTTTCTTGTCAACAACGTGGGACGAGGAAAATAAATAAAAGTTGAACACTGTTTGATGAGTTAGAGCAGTCAATGGCGGGAACACCAGAAGCTTTGTGCCTTTTAGTTTGGCTGCTGGCAAGCAAGAACTAATCGCTGTGTTAGGTAAAAGAATTTCATTCGCAACATGTGCACTAGTGACTAGTGACTAGAGTCTATTTATCGTTATGTTCCGCGTATTCTGCATTCGTATGTAGAGAGGTATCCAAAACGAAGGAAGGCAATCATTTTAGCAGATCACTATGGAACGGCAAGACACAAATAATAGGCTGAGAAGGAGTACGTGATAGCCTGCAGGTGATCACATTCTGGCTATCCTCGGTCGTGCAACTGTTTTGTTTGATAATACCCAGCTTTGTCAATGTAGAGATGCACATAATGTGTTATTAGACATTGTTCTACAAGCATTTGTCCTACAATGTTCAAATATGGGATATGGTGAGACATCGTCCGTTATATTCTCAAGAAGGCAAAGAGGGATGTATCATTTGTGTTCGTGACATGCAGTTCCAACATGTAGTCATTGTCCTTATGCTATACGACTAGGATTGTTGTTTTTTTTGAGCCAGTTCCTCATACATGTCAACTTGTGGTGGAGTCAATCTCAGGCTGGTCAACCGGTCGTCCCGTTTATTACGCGTTCTTATTATAGAGGAGCAGCAGGGGCTCTTCTTGTCTACGACATTACAAGGTAAACGATGTCCATGCCACCTGGCTAATGCTCAGTGGTGATGCCCCGCTTGGAAACCCTTTCTTAATGTATGCTTATGAAAGTTCTGATATGTAAGCTAAATCTTGTGGGGTAAGAACACACCTATTGGTGTACGGCAAGCCAAGCACATAGCTCAGATCGCAAAAGTGAATATTTTGGATGACAATTTTGCAACCTGAGGGTCGCCTGAGAAGAGCTTATCAATGTGTATCAGCTTATCAGTCGACATGAAGAGCACAAGGAGGAGCAGAAGCAGTAGCAGTACCAGGAGGAAGAGGAGGGCGAGCAGGCGGGCTGGAGGGAGGAAGGGAGGGCGGGTTGGCGTCTTCAGCAGCGGCGATGTGGCGTAACCAATATTCTGCTCTCAGCTTTCAGAGCACCTCCCATGCATATCATCTTGTGCTCCTGTGTTTGGCAGGTATGCAATCAAACATAGGGTTGCCAGGCGTGTGCAAGGCGGTCCTTCTGCGCTTACACATTGCTGACCTCGTGAGCCTCGTACCAGCCACTCTTGCTCGCACCCCTCATCTTGCCACCGTCGCCACGTTGTGCTCTTCCAATAGTAGCATTGCCGGGATTGGGCTTCTGTGGCTGCTGTCTGCTGGGTGCCTGATTAGTGGCAGCGTTAGATCATCCGATAGGGGAGGCAAGGGAAGGCAGAGAGGGTGTGCGGAAGAGATCAGGCTAGGCAAGGGAGGAGGGAGGAGGGAGGAGAGAGAGGGCAGGGAGGGAGGAAAGAGGAGGGAGGGGGGAGCAGGCAGGGATGTGCAGCGCTGCCTGCTGCTGCCTGCACACTCTCCCTTGCAGGCTCAGAGGTGTGCAGATGGGAGCAGGCGGGAGGAGGGAGAAGGTAGGAGATAGGAGGTAGGAGGGAGGAGAGAGTGGGCAGGGAGGAAGGAAGCAAGAGAGAGTAGGGAGCGATCAAGGATGTGCAACGCTGCCTGCTGTTGCCTGCACACTCTCCGTCTCTTGCAAGCTCTGGCAGCAGGCTTTGGCTTGTTTTGCTGGGCGGGGGGGTGGGGGGGCTGCTCCTCTCGCGGGGCTGGCAATCATGAGGGGGCTGCAACACAAGCATTTGCACCCCTTCTCGCCCTCCTTAGTGCGTCCAGGGGCTGACCCTGCCTCCTGTTTTAGCGTGTGGAGAGGTCTGTGCAGGGGCTGTCTGGGGCAGGGCAGGGCAGGGTAGAGGGCAGAGAGGCTGTGTAGAAAGGAGCAGGTTAGGCGAGGGAGAGGGAGGAGGAAGGAGGGAGGAGGGAGGAGAGTAGGCAGGGAGGGAGGAAGCAGGAGGGAGGAGGGAACGGGCAGGGATGTGCAGCGCAGCCTGTTGCTGCCTGTACACTCTTTGCCTCTTGCAGGCTCTGGCAGATGTCGATGTGCTGACTCCACCCACTCTTGCATGGCACGTGCGTGGCAGCCCGCAGCCGAGAAGTACCTGAACGACAAGAAGGCCTTCTTCCACGAGTACGTTGAGGCGCACAAGAAGCTCAGCGAGCTGGGCGCCAAGCTTCAGGTGAGCTCCATGACTAGCGTGCCATGCTTGCCCTCTGGCTTTGTCGCCCTTTTTCTGCAGCCAACCTCTGCCTGAATTGTTGATTAATCCAACGAAGGGAGGCTTGGTGAAATGAATCGTCTTACCAAATAGGCGATTAACAATTAATAAAGATCTTTATATCAGCAAGTAATCTTTATGGTATTTCCGTTAATTGGTTTAACGGCAAAGGACAATACACTAGCAGGGAATAATACTCGTAAGTCAAATGCGAGTCAACTAGCATCAATGATGCAAATCAGTAAACTCATACATAAGCAAGGTTAGAAGACAGTGCGTATCAATGGCTTCTCGCCTTGGATTCAGATCTCTCTCAGTAAGCTGTACAAGAGAGTTGGCCTCGTCTCCGAATGCCGAACCCGAGAGCAATGTCTAGCGTATGTACATGGAATGAGTTTACTGTTCAACGGTCAGTGCGATGGCACCGCCTACCCGGGAGTTAACCACGTTGGTAGGACCTCGGTTAACCAAATCCACCGCCATCTCCCATCATCCCGAATCGCCATCCATCATAGGGATGTCATCTGGCCATTCATCTAGCATACCACACTTAGATGCATATCGAGGCAGTTCGCTGCTACCGAGTACGGAAGTCAGCTGGCTGTCAAAGAATGTGTCAGCAAGCTGACTTAAGGTGACCTCAGCCTGCTACTTCCGGCCAAGTCATTAAACTGATATTAAGTATAAAGTCCAGCAGACTGATTGTTAACTAGAGTTCAGCAGGCTGAACTTATTTAACTATATTATTTAAATGAATATTATATCAACCAGTATACTGATTCATTACAATCCCTCCAACTTATCATGTTCTCGCCTCGACAACACTATCACTAATAACAGCGTGCTGTCCCTCTTATCCCCAGTCTGCTGCCCTTAGGAGGGAGATGCTCCTGAGGCCCTATGCTCAGGGGAGTTAGACCTCCTCCTGTCTTGGGGTCTTTTGAAGCCTGTCAGAGAAGGGGGTTCCGTGTAAGGACCCGGCGGAGAACGCAGTAACTGGGCTGTTTCCTCCTGCACAGTTTGAAGCTGAAGGGAGGCAACCTTCTCCTGGGCAGCCCTCAAATTGACAGGTACATATACCGGCATCCCGGAAGGATGTTGCATGACATGAGCCAAGGGTACATGCCCTCTCTGCGAGGGAGATGCTGGCAGACCCCTGGCTATCTCCCGAGCAGCCCTCTCGTCTGCCCTGTCCGACTGGGTCTCCTTGCCTGGAGATGGGCTTTGTCCTCTGGCAGTCCCCAGCCAAGTGATATCCTCCTCTTGAGCGAGTTGCGGCGGGGCCCACCCCGTCTTCTCCCTTACAGGGATGTGGCAGGTGTCAGGATCACGGCGGGGCTAGTGTCCTCCTCCTAGCCTTCCTCCTCGTCTTCCTCCAACTCCGCCTCCTCGGGTTCCTCTGAGACTTCTGGGGTCTCCTCTGTCCGCTGCTCCAGCTCCTCCCGAGAAAAAGAATATCCTACTGACCTCTTCTTCTTCAGCCTGCTGCTTCCGCTTCTCCTCAGCTTGCCTCTCCTCCTCTGCTTTCTTAGCCTCCTCTGCAGCTTTTTTGTCCATTTCTTCCTGCCTCAGTCTGGCCTGTTCCTCCTCCTTCTTCTTCTGTGCCTCCCGCTGTTGTTGGAGTCGTTGTGATTCCCGAGCGGTGATGGAAGATGATTCGATGTCTCCACGGAATTGCAAGTATTCTGCATGTGCCTCTTCCGCCCTTCTCTTCCTCTTGAGTTCCGACTTTTGAGTCATCCTGCTCAATCATAAACACAATGCAGTTAGTGAAGTCATGATATTTTGCCGCTACTGAGTGCCCTTGATGAAGAGGGACGCGATCGGGAGAGTTCCTAGAGTGGAATACCTGGTGTGAGCGAATATAAGGAAAAATTGAGTTGGAGAGCAAGTGAGTGTGAGCGCAGGTTGAGTGGGTAATATGGTGATCAGAGACTACCACTCCCTCCAACTTAAATTTAAAGGTGGGCTGCCTGTCACAACTGTCACTAACTGTCACATCTTCCTCCAACTTATATGGAGACGGGACCTCCTGTCACCTTCCCGTGTCAACTGAAATGACTGTTAGGTAGGTGCCCCAGCCGCCCGAAGGTGGAACCGTTTTAACGCCCCTTTGGCATGGGTCAGCTGATCTTTAAATTCCCAAGTGTCCCCAGAGGCATCGTAACCTTTCCATCGGATGAGGTACTTCATGACATATTTAGACGATCGACGGACCGAGCGAGCGTCTAAAATCTCCTCGACCTCATATTCCTCAGGATCGCCGTGCCGGACCGCGGGGACCGGTCCCGGTTGGANGGTCCCGGTTGGACAGGGAACCGACCTGTGAACAGTGTATCACCTTTGATGTACGGTTCCAGGAAGGAGACATTAAAGACCGGGTGCCCCTTGTATTCAGCTGACATGTTCAGTTTGTAAGCATTCTGACCGACACGTCGGACCACCGAATATGGACCGACCCAGACAGGGCCAAGCTTTTTCTTGACCACACCAGGGAGGTACAGGTGCTGAGAATGCAGTTTGACTAAAGCTCCCTTGGAAAATGTCAGTTCCCGACGGTGTTGGTTAGCGTATTTTTGTTGGTTTTCTTGGGCCTTGTGCAAGTTTCGTTGGAATTCTGACANGTTGGACTTCTGACAGGGTGTCAGCAAACTCCTGAGTTAACTGGAGGGAGACCGGGTTGTCAATCCCTTCAGGGTGAGTTAAAGAGTGCCCTAGCACATCTAGAGGAGACTTAGGGACTCTACCCAGGCTGAGTTTGAAAGGAGTCTTGCCCGTTGACGCGTGCACCGCACTGTTGACCGCAAACTGAATTTGAGGCAACAGGTCATCCCAATTATCTTGTTTTTGGTTAATATATGCTCTCAGCACCTCCTGCAGAACTCGGTTAGTTCTTTCATTCTGCCCATCAGTCTGAGGGTGGTTTGCTGTGGTGAGCAGCTGTTTGACTCCCATTAACCCCATTAAAGCTCTCCAGAACTTAGAGGTGAATTTTGAGTCTCTGTCTGAGATGATATTAGTAGGTAGCCCATGTTGGCATACTACATGGTTGTAAAACTGTCTCGCTGTTTCGAGCGCAGTCACTTTGACAGTTGTGGGGATAAAAATGACCATTTTTGTCAGTTTATCCACGACTACCAGTATTGAATCATGCCCATTGGCAGTTCTTGGTAGTGAGACCACCCAGTCCATGGATATAGTTTCCCAGCGTCCAGCTGGGATGGCAGCGGTTGCAAGAGACCTCCGGGTGGTGTGTGCCGAGACTTATTTCTCTGACAATGGTCACAGGACTTGACATATTTCAAGAGCTCTCGAGGTAACCCCTCCCAATGATAATGTTTTGCCAATTTGCCAACAGTTTTGGCTTGCCCCAAGTGTCCACCCAGGAGACTGTCATGCGCTTGACTCAGTAAGAGAGACCTTATTTCCAAGTTATTAGGAATGACCAGCTTCAGCCTGCCTGAAGTGGTTTCAGTCACCCAGACCCTCCCTTAAGCTTATACCCGAGTGCAGTAGCACGACACAAATGTTGGGTCATTAAGGTAGGCTTTCCTAAGTTGTTCTAGGAAGGACTTT
Organism: Mesotaenium endlicherianum; assembly: GCA_009602735.1. Classification (NCBI taxonomy): domain Eukaryota; kingdom Viridiplantae; phylum Streptophyta; class Zygnematophyceae; order Zygnematales; family Mesotaeniaceae; genus Mesotaenium; species Mesotaenium endlicherianum. Next base: position 385,718 of record WELA01013420.1, on the reverse strand, counting down.
TTCACCTTTAGTGAAGTGAGTGCACACAGGACTTTATCTACAGCATGCTGACTAAAGTTCCTTTCT
>WELA01013420.1:329965-341459 GCA_009602735.1 Mesotaenium endlicherianum | reverse complement strand
GGGGTCCAGAGGGAAGGGGGGGGGAGGTTAACGTGGCTGCTTGTCTCGCCGATCCCGGCATGCATGGTGACTGCATTTCGCGTCGCGCAGGGACAGGGGCCTTCTGCAAGCAAGTGTTGGGGGGGGGGGTTTTAACGCGCGTACACACGTGGTAGTGCGTGCGTGTGTGTAAAATCTCTTTCTGCGTGCGTGCACGCGCGCGCGCGTGTGTGTGTGCGTGTGTGTGTTTGTGGGCATGTGTGTTAGGTTCTCTTTCTACGCGCGACTGTGCACATGGGTATGTGTGCGCGCGCCCCTCAGCTTTCAAGTGTGGTGGTGTGGGCATGCGTGCGTACATGTGGCTGCGGTGTGGGTTGCAGCTGAAGGGGGAGGGCAGGGCGGCGCAGGCGCAGATCCGGAGCAGCACGCTCGAGAAGAACTCGCTGCTTCAGGTCAGCTGCTCCTCCTTCTCCTCCCCCCCCCTCCTTGTGAGGGAGACTCGCGCGCACCCCCGAATCGCGTGCAGGCGCGCCACGTGTTGTGAATGCGCGTTGGCAGCTGCGTAGAGTCTCTCTCTCTCTCGCTCTCTCTCGCTCTCTCTCTCTCTCTTGCATTGTGCCATTTCTCTCCTTCTCCCTCTCCCTCTCCCTTTCTCCCGCTTTCTTGCGTGTGTATTGTATTCTCCTGACAACAGATGTGTCTCTCCGTGCGCGCCAAATGTTATCACAAAGTTATGCGCACTTGGATGACACGTGTGCACGTCAGTGTTTGCCAGCACGCCCACGCAGCTAAAATCCAATCTGAGCGAGCCAGCTGGCGCAACACACTGGGCGGCGTGGTTCTCGCTCTCTTAAGACCCACACTCCTCCCTTACCCCCCCCTCTCCTCCCCCCCTGCCCCCTTTCCCCGCCACCGCCTGGGGCCTCGGGAAAAAGTCGTAGCAGGTGCTGACATGTCCGCTGTGTGGGTGCGCCCGCCTTCCCTCTCCTCCCCTCTCCTCCCCTCCCCTCTCCCTCCCTCCCCTCCATTCTCTTCCCTCTCCTCCCTTCTCCTCCCCTCCGTCCTCTCCCTCTCCTCCCTCCCCTTTCCCTCCCCTCCCCTCCCCACTCCTCCCTCGCCCTCCCCTCTCCTCTCCTCCCCTCTGTTCCCAAAACCGGTGAGGTGCGTGGGCAGAAGGCGGAGGAGCTGGGGCAGAGGGTGGAGGCGCTGCAGAAGCAGGTGGCAGAGCACCAGCAGGAGCGCGCCGCCGCCGAGGACACGCGCAGGTGCTGTCTCGCTGCCCTCCCTCCCTCCCTCCCTCCCTCCCTCGCCTTGCCTTGCGCTTGCTCGTTGCTCTCCCTGGGCTCTGCCGCCCTGCCTGGCTCTCGCGGTGGGCTTCACTGGTGTGGTGGGAAGGTTGGGGATTCTCCCTGTGTCTTTCCTTTTGGGTGTGGATGTTCTGCCATTACCCAGCTTTGCAGGCAGGGCAAACGATTTCGCAGTTGGCTGAGGAGGTTAAGGGTGTTCCTCCTCCTCCTCCTCCTCCTCCTGCTGCTGCTGCTGCTGCTGCTTTTGCTCTCATCGTGCCCTTCTCTCACTGCCCCCTGTCTTGACGGCGGCAACAGCTGCAGCCAAAATGCGCGCGTGCGCGTGTGTGTGTGTATGTGTCTGTGCGTGCGTGCATGTGCGTGTGTTTGTTCGTTTGCACACGCACTGCAGGAGGTGGGGCTGGTCTCTTCGGAGTAGCGTGCACGCTTTTCGCCATTGTGCATCGCTCCCGCATTGCGCACACTGGTGTTTGTTTATTTGTGTGTGTGCGCGCATGCATGCGTGCGTGCATGCGTGCGTCCGAGGTGTCATTTCCTTGTGCCTGTTTCAAATGTCAATGTGCGTGTCTTTGTGTGTACGTGTGTGCGTGTCTGCGTGTGCGTGTCTCCGTGTGTGTGTGTGTGTGTGCGTGACTGGGGGTGTGTGTGTGCCTGCGTACGGGCACGCATCGCCTCGCAGGCTGAAGGAGGCAGAGGCTGCCAAGTGTGCGGGCGACGTGCGGGGCCAGGCAGTGGTGCACCAGAAGCGCGTGGCGGCTCTCGAGGCGCAGCTGGCCCAGCTGGTAACTTCTGCCGCCCGCCCGCTCGCCTGCCCGCCCGCTCGCCCCTCGCTCACCTTCGTGCATGCAGCTCTATCGCTCTTCCGCGTCTCCTCTCGGACAGTGTGTTGCGTGTGTCTGGCTGATGTGTTGTCCAGCTGATGCGCGAACAATAACAGAGAAGGAAAAGGAAAAGGAGGAGGGCCTACCGGGTGGGTGACAGGCAATCCCTCAGCTCGTGCTCGAGCTCCTGCCGTCTGTCGGCGTGTGGTTGCTCGCAATCTGGTCTCTGCTCTTTTTCGGAGGGACCTGCTGGTCTGTGGGGGAAGTCTTTGATTGAGCTGACTCAAGCAAGGCTGCGATCTGGCGGCTCGAGGAATGACACCTGTCCTGCGCCCTTGATTGATTGGTTGATTGATTGATCTCGTGATGCAGACGCAAGACCTGATAGACGCGAAGGCCCATGACCAAGAGGTGGGTCTCTCTCTTGAGCCCCTCTCTTCTGCTGTATGAGTTTTCTGGACAATGCGCGCATGTGCGCACATACATGTGCACGTGCACACGACACACACACACACACACACACACACATGCACACACACGCGCACACACACACACACACACACACACACACACACACACACACACACACACATGCCCATACACACTTGCACTCGCGCACGCGCTTGATGTAACGTGCATATACACCAAGACAGGCGCGCTTGTACGCACGTACATCCATGCATGTAGCGTGTGAGCAGGTACACATACATTATTGTGTGCACCAATGGCGCCCGCATCCGCAGACCTCTCGTTATCTGGAGCGGGTTGTCTCCTGCCAGACCAGGACCCGACGGTTCTTCTGCTCAGGGACGGAGCAAAGGCATGGCATGGCACGGCTAGCGGTTACTGCAAAGTTAGAAATTGGAAGGAATTGTTCACGGTTCGCCTCTGACAAAGGCGCATGCGTATGCGCCAGCCAGGATGATACTGGCTTCCTGCCCTTCCCTTCCTGGTGAAAAGGCAGCGGCAGCTGCTTATTGAGCTCCATCTGCATTGCGCGTCTACGGGGGCAGCTGTTTTCCTTCTTCATAATCTCTCCCCTTGGTGGTGCATTGCGTGCCCTTGGTGGCAGCTGCTGCCCCGTCTCAACACCTCGGAGTTTTATCTCTTGACTGGTGCATTGCAGCGCGAGAGGCGGCAGGGGGCTGACGCCGGAGCGGAAGTAGACGTGCTGCGAGCGCGAGGAATGCGAAGAGGAGGAGACGCACAAGAGGGAGGAGGAGCGGGAGGAGGAGGAGGAGGAGGAGAAGGAGGTGGAGGGGGGCTGCGAGGACGAGGAGCAAGAGGAGGTGGAGAAGGAGGAGGAGGAGGAGGAGGAGCGAGGAAAGACGGAGCAGGGAGCGGAAGTGGAGCAATAGGTGAAGGGAGAGGCGGCAGAGGAGAAGAAGAAGAAGACAGCTCGGAGCAAGAAAAGGATGAAGATGACGACCGGGACGCGATGCACGGGGGGGTGAAGCTGGAGGAGGTGACACGTGGCAGCAAGCAGCAGCCTGCGCCACTTGGCATCCGGAGAGCAGCTGCGGATGTGGAGGACCACGCACTGAAGTCTGCTTTCGGAACCGAAACCAAAATCGGAACCGCCGCTGCTGGGTCGAACGGAGTCCTGAAGAGGAACGTGGGGCTGCAGCAGGAGGAGGAGGAGGAGCAGGACGAGAGGCAAGAGGGTCTTGCAGATGCGCGATAATGAATAATAATCAGGTAGCAATTCGTTTGTGTCGTGAGATGGTAGAGATTGGTTTCAGTGTGATGCTCTGGGTGGTCAAGTCCGGAAAAAATCGTCTGTTTGAGTTATATGGCTTCATGCGTACGGGGCTTGAGATACAGCAGGCTCACCGTGCGACTGGAGAAGGGTATGAAGTCAGGGCTATAGGACCTGAAAGGTCGTGGGTCACACCCGGTGAGGAGCACTCGGCTGCTGCTGCTGCTGCAGCTTATGTTGCTGCTTGAAGCTTAGAACTGCTGTATGTGGGACCTTCGCTACCCTCTGGAAGTGTAGAGTAAGGTTGGCGCAAGCTACATTGCATGCATCGTGAAGCGTGATTTTTTTCGACAAGTTGCAATTTCAATAAGAAGTCTAGAAGCAGACGTTGTCGTTTGGCCATTGGGTGCATGTCGCCTGTCAAACAGTCTACTGAGCTTAATTCAAGCTTATGCTAAAAAGCATTGCTCTCGCTAAAGGACTGCAGCAGTACATGATATAAGAGGCAGTCGATTGTTAGAAGTGTGAAATCCATTCGTGTAAAAAGTAGCTGCCTTGGCCAACCTGCAATTGAGGGGTGGGCCAGAAAAGGAAGATTGACAGAAGTGTACGGTAAGGTTCACATTCTCCGCTGTCGAAGGATGACCTGAGTTGACCGTCAACAATCTAGCAACACCTCTTGCTGGAGCACGTTTGACGAGGCTCCGACGCGCGGGGGCTAGCGGGAGTGCGACATAGTCGGTCGACCGTTCATTTTGAATCGGCCGATGTTTCCTCCCGATAGGTAGATGGTGGTGAAGCGTGATCTGGATCATCACATTGTGATTGTGCTTGGCTCAGGCGATGCTGCAATTGGCGGACTCGGCCTCTTGTGCCTACTAGGGCAAAGAGGCTCCACCACAGACGTGCGTCTGTCACTGTGTAACTTCTAGGAAGTTTACAAGGTAGGAAACGAACGGTCAATGGCGTCCATCGACCATGTGGATGATTGGGGAGTCTGGGGGGTGTGGCGGCCAGGCACCTCTGACCATAATTCTGAAATTTGGTTCACGATTTTGGCATGAGGACTTCTACTAGTGCCTACGTTCTTTGCAAGGTGAAAGTACCTCGCAGCTTCAAGCAGGTGATCATGCACTTCATCTCTTTCACAAGAGCACTGGAGGAGTAACTGTGCTCACAGTTCGGAGCCTTTGGTTGATATAAACGTAGCACTCATCCTTTTCTTTTTCGGACGACGTCTGTCCCGAAAAGAAGGTTCAAGCTGATGTCGTAGCAAGTCTTCAATTTGTATATCGCCAGCCTTCTGATGTGATCTTGACTCAATGTCCCCCGCCGTGTTGCTGGCATCCTTCGCTGCACCTGACGACTGCTTCGCTTTCGAGCCTGGAAATACCGTCTGCAAGAGGTTTATGCACACAGAGAGCCCCCCTGGTGGTGTGAACCCAGCAGTGGATGAGGATGTGTATCGCCAGATAGCAGGGAAGATAACTAAAACTGTGAAGGGAAATGATGTTGCTGCCAACGGGTCTTCGGGTGAAAATGGCTACGGCCAAGAGCTATGGCGAGCTGGGCCGGTGAATTGGGCAGAAGGCAAGCAAGAGACAGGCGATGAGCATGTTGCCTTGGGAAGTGTATCTAGTGATGGCGCAGATGAAGATCTTCTAGTGCAAATGGCTGCTGCAGTGACGGATATCCTGCAGGCACTGGGGGAAGACGTCAGCAGGGATGGGTTGTTGGAAACCCCACTCCGAGTGGCCAAAGCATTCCAGTATGCGACCACAGGTGCTTCACTGCTGTCAATCTTTTTCTTCTGATGCCGAGAAACCCATCCACGTCCATGTCCCATGAGTCTCAGCCGTATTGTGTCGCTGCTCATCATGAAGTGGGTGGGAGAATTCAGTTCCGAATTATGATGTCAAACGGTACACAAATGGCTGGCCTTAGTTGGTCGGACAGCTATACTCGCGGCCGTGAAGGTGCTTCGTGCGAGTATTTCAAAACTGCAACCCTACTTAGTTCCGATACGGGGCAATCAGAGGTCCACGGTGGCCTTTTTGCCCGAGCTTCTGATTGCAGATACCTACACGACTGTGGGGTTTAGAGGTTGCGTAGCAGGGGTGCCTAGTCCCTTACGCTGTAGCTAGGGTTGTGAAACGGAGGACTGCCATTCTGTTGCCTCGCAGCGGTCTGTCAAGCCTACTCATCCCGATCATGCACCCCATGGGCCCCTCTTTGTCCCTGGCACAGATACTCTTCCCCACAGTTAGCTTGCATCCTTCACAAAGATCCACACAACTAAGTGCAGACAGCATGAGAGCTTGCATACGTACCTGGCGTCTGCTCCAGCACATGTGATGAGGAGCTGGGACGGCTGGGCTGGCGGCCTTTTCTTGCACACTCATTCTTTTCTCAAGGATTGCGTGGGGTGTGGGGGGGCTGGCCTGGGGTCTGCAGGCTACAGGCAGGCGGCTGTCGACATTATCGCACTCTTCCCAGAGGAGCCGGCGGAGGGCGGCGACGAGGGCTGGGGCGGGGGCTCGGGCGGCATGGTGGCGGTGCGGGACATCGAGCTCTTCTCGTGCTGCAGGGACTGCCTGCTGCCGTTCCGGCTGCGCTGCCACGTGGCGTACATCCCGTCGGCGGGCCGCGTCATGGGCCTGAGCAAGCTCTCCCGCGTCGCCGAAGCGTACGCACGGCGCCTGCAGGCCCCTGGGGAGCTCGCCCGCCAGCTGGCGCAAGCGTTGGCGGAGGCGTTTGAGCCCCTGGGCGTGGCGGTGGTGCTGGAGTGCTGGCACCTGTCGGGGCTGCACATGGGGGGGGCTAAGGTAGTGCCTGCGCCGGGGATTACGGGCGGCATCGGCACGGCCGCCAGCTCGCCCTCCCCCTCCTTCCTGCAGGGCCGAGATTGCGATGCGGTGGTGGGGTGGAGCCCCGTCCCCGTGCGTGTGTGCGCGGCCACGGGCGAGTTTGAGCGCGGCGACCGCGCCCTGTGGGAGGAGTTTCTGGCCATGCTCCCGCTGTTTGAGGAGTTCCCCGACAGCGACGCTCCCAATAACGACGACAACCACCGTGTTGGCAGTGGGGGCGAGGGCGCGGGATGCTCTCGTCGCGACGGAACGCAGCGAGCTTGGCACTCAGACGATTGCGAAGAGGGGCGGAGGCGCTGCCGCACGCACTTCTGCCCCTTTGTCGAGGCCGAGTGTCACCTGGACGCGGGCGCCGACGCAGTGGGTGCGGAGGGGGCCCCGGAGGTGACCAGGTGCGACGGATGTGCTGCGGAGGAGGGCGAGCGCGTCGCATGTAACGAAGACGGGTCCAGCTACAGGGCCCATGCAGCGGCAGCTGGCAGCGGCCTGAGCTGGTGCGGGGCAGGCCTGGACCAGGTCCGGGACGAGGCCTCTCGAAGCCTTCTTCTCGCTGCCACCGAGAGGCTTGCGCTGGCTGTGGGCGCTAGGGGCCACGACCACGATGAGCTTCGGCAAACCGCCAGGCACTATGCCCAGTACCTCACACAGGCCACGCGGGGCGGCCTCCTGTCCCTCGCTGATATTCATCCTGACTCGCAGGTGGGGGCGGGGGAGAGCGGCTCGGGGGAGAGCGTTCCAACGACGAATGGTGCCGGCGGCAGCCTCTCGTTCAACGGCAATGGCGGCAGAATCGCGGCTGCTGTGTGTAGCGCGGGGGAGTGCAGCTTGCGCCTCTTGACTCACTGCGGCATCCCGTCTGCGACCCTATGCGAGCACCACTTGCTGCCCTTTTTCGGCTCTGTTCACGTCGGGTACGTGGTGGGCGAGGCAAGTAGAGCCGTGGACCGAGCGGTGGTGGCCTCCGTCGTGCAAATGTACAGCCTCAGGCCGCAGGTGCAGGAGAGGTTGACGCGGCAGATAGGAGAGGGGGTTATGAGAGCAGCCAAGTGCAAGGGCGTGATGGTGGTGATGGAGGCCAGCCACATGTGCATGGCGTCGAGGGGGACGGAGAAGGCAGCCAGTAGGACTTCCACGATAGCCACGTTGGGATGCTTCACCAAGGATTTTAGGTTGAGAGCCCAATTCATGCGGCAGCTTCCCAGGGAAGTCCGCAAATCGACCTGCCCTTGAGCAGGCACACACAAGTGAGCCTTTTCTCTGGTTGGTGACCATTATCTTATACACATTTCCTAGTCATCTTTTTTGTCAAGCTGCCTGTCCGCCGAAGCTCTGTGTGCTTGCCTGGTGCACGAAGATGTTACCTTCTTTTCAGTGGGTAAGTTGTTGCCCTCTCTAGTCGGTAGCGTCTGAATCTGCAAGAAAAATTCTGCAAACAAGTGCGTCATATATGAAAAAAGGGGAACCTCTATCAAAGCATAACTATGTGTGGGACTTTGTGCTAAGCTAGCTAGAATCTCCCTTACAGATAATACATTGGCAGCTGATGCATGCATGCAAAGCCTGTTTGCTCCATGATATCGCTCAAATAATGTATGCTTTGGTCCCAGAGGAGAATAGCGTGGATGAGTGGGATACATCCAGTATGTGAAATATGAAGTCAGACGCTACGACAAGGACCAGGGGGTGAAGCTGAACAACCAAGTGGAACCCTCTTCAGTGATTTTTATCGGCACGTGGGCATTTTGATCAGTATGTTCGGCAACTGAAGGAGCAAGCGACACATGGAAATGCATCAACAAGACACGTGGGACGGCTGCTGCAGATAATAAGTATCTCAGATTATGGTTCCCTTTGTATTTGTCATGAAAGGTCGCCAAAATGCTCAGTATGGAAGTCCATGCACAAATCTAAGCTGTTGTCTCCTTACTATCTCAATGCGATATCACTCTGGAGCAGCGTACAGTGTAAGTAACCTTGCCAAGCAATTATGCCTGAACAGAGCAACAATGTTGCTCCAAGTTACTCTCAGAAGAGTTCCTCCGAGTTGAACTTGTTCCACGATTCCTGTGAATGAGAGCACAGGCATAAAGAGCATGAGGAACACAACAAGGGCACGTGTCTTCTCCATGTTGATATACTGAAACATACAGAACCACACGACACAATCGTACAGTACATTGGACCAGGAGGGGGGGCACAAGTAAGTTGTCAAGGTAAGACTTGACCTACCGTACTGGAGAGTAGGGAAGGAACATCAGCTAGGCCTGCCAATATCGTATTGTAAGTCTATGTGTAGGACTTACGAACGGACGACATAAAAATACATCACTAGTCGTGCCCTTGTTATCGACACAGTTAGAGTCGGCACTCAGAATGAGTACAGGGAAGAGAAGCAGCTGCATGCTGTCCATCACTTTTCACATCGCCAGCAAGCGTTGGGACCGTGTTCAGAGGACCAGACGGCTGACTCCGTCACTTCAGAAGCCACAAAAGGCAGGCAAAGGGCCACAGGCACGCGTGCAGTTCTTCCAGNGGGGGGGGGGGGGGGGGGGGGGGGGGGGAGAGGGAGGGAAGGTGTGCATGTGTGTGTATGTGCATGAGCAACTGCGAGAGGGCATCGCCACCCACCTTGAGCAGATCAAACACCTTCTCGGCGATGTACTTCTGCTGCACAGTGGCGCCCTTCTGCTGCACCTTGTCAGGATGCACACAGAGGGTCGCCTTTCTGTACGCCTTCTTCACCATGGCCCCACTGCACAATCCAACGCGCGCGCACACACACACGGGTAGACACACGCACGCACGGACGTTGTGTCAACAATCCTTCCGCAGGTTCACCTACAGAACACTGAAACTCAATAGCCCTGCAAAGATAAGAGGGTACAGTCCTCCTCTGTGCCCCACTCCCAACTAAGCGAGGCAGGCATCTAAGAAACTTCTGTGCGTGTCCCTTCCCCTGCCCCTGCCACTACCCCTGCCCCTACCCGTGGTGTGCCCACGCCAATGCCCTTGTGTCTACCCCTTGGAGACGAGTGGGTTGACTGCCGGGTCCCATGCCAAGCCTACAAGGGCCCACACTACACTTGAGACAAAGAGGGGGAGAACCCTGCGGGAAAGGAGAAGGGGGAAGCGGGAAGGGGGACCAGCAGGGCAATGCTCAGGCTCACCTCATGAGGTCTCCCAGAGAGATAGGCTCCCATCTGCACTCGGGCCACAGCACCTGCCGCGCGATAGCATCGGGACACACACGCGTGAGCGCACACGTACGCAAAACACACACACACACACGCGCGCGCGCGCAAGGAGCGGAGCCAGAAAGGCCAGTCCGCCAAGGGTAGTGCCAAAGTCCCCACCAGGCTCTTTCAGGCATGCACATCACATTCGGGTGAAGCCTAGCCCTGGAAGAGGCGGCAGTGCATTTCATTCTGCCACCCAAGGGCACCTCGTCCTCCTCCCTCTCCCAGGTGTGCTTTCCAAACATCCCCCCCCCACCCCCCACCCCCAGCACGCGATCGCAACCGCCAGAACACTCCCAGCCAGCGCCGTTGCTCGTCAATCACCCCCTGCTTTCGTGCCCCCGCTTGCTCAGAGTCCGCCACCACGACAAGCCCCGAGGGGACTCGATAGACCCCGGGTCCATTGCAGAGCTTCTGACAAGGCAGAGTACCCATTTTGCATACACCCCTGCTCGTTGAGAGCGACAACAGCAGACCCGGGACAAGACGGCCGCAACAAGGTGATGGTGGATGAAAGGTGCTTCTCTCTGAAGGCAGGCAGGCAGAGGCGACTGGTGCTGTGGGTGGTCACCACCACCAGCAGCAGCAGCAGCAGCAGGGCAGCGCAGAGCTTCTAGTGTGCTTCCTTTGAGGAGGCGTGCTCTACCAGAAGGGGGGGGAGAGAGACACATATATTGAAAGGTGGAGAGCAAGGTGGAAAGCCTAGGACGATGTCTGCTCTCTCTGGCTGTCTTGCTGGCAGGCCAGCTGGCAGAGGGGAAGACACACACTCACATATTGCAAGGTGGAGAGCAAGGCCCTCAGGTTGCCCTCCTTGCCCGCCGCCCAGCGCTTGATCTCCATGTCCAGCATGTCGCCAGCGCGCTGCATTGCCAGGCGGGCACACATACACACACACACACATACACACGCACGCACACACACACACACACACACACACACACATACGTGTGAGCGCGGGATACCGGGTGCATTCAGATGCGGATGAGGTGCATGCGCATGCACCAGACACACGCCATGGAGTGCATGCGCATATACCCCTCCCATAAAGCCAGCAAGAGCGCGAGAACGAGCGAGCGGGTTAAGCAAGCGAGAGCACAAGAGCTTCTCACGTAACCGACAGAGTTGATAGCGTGCTACGGAGCTATGGCGGTGCACAACGCCACGTGACCCGAGACACATGCTTGCCTGCCAGCTAGGACCTGGCTCCTCACTGCCCACAGACAGGCTCCCCACAGGCGCCGCACAGTATGACACCCTAGCACAATGGCAGGGAGGGTAAGGAGGGGGGAGGGCAGCAGGAAATCTGAGCACGGGGCAGACAGACAGTTGCAATGATGCTACTCTCACTAGAGGCCGCTGACGAGGCTGCTGTAAAGCAGAGCACGCAGCCACCCCCACCCTCGCCTGCAAGGGGCCGTGCATCTGCTACTCAACATCAGACTGCCACCTGCACCCCTCCAACCGCTTGCGTGGTACTGCCACAAGTCCGAGCCTGCCTGTCCAGGAGAAGCCCCGCAAAAGCAGGTCTCCTTCCCCCTCTCTCTCTCTCTCTCTCTCTCTCTCTCTCTCTCTCTCTCTCTCT
>WELA01013420.1:312310-329916 GCA_009602735.1 Mesotaenium endlicherianum | reverse complement strand
TCTCTCTCTCTCTCTCTCTCTCTCTCTCTCTCTCTCTCTCTCTCTCTCTCTCTCTCTCCCCCTCTCTCTTTGCCCCAGGTCTCGGTTGCTGAAATGCCAGGCCGGCGCAGAGAGCCCTGACAGGGTACCCTTCTGCGCCACAAGCACCAAGCATGCAGTTGCGCATGCGGAAACAAGGAACCGTTTAGCCGCCCTCCCGCCTCGCATCTCAGCCTGAGGGCAGCGTCATTTCGGAACTTCCTCCCAGCTGGCAGCATAGATGAAGCCCATACTCCTCATTCGCATTCCCGCTCCCTTTCACACAATCCTCACCCACATCCTCCTTCCGTTCCCATTCCCAGTTGTTACGGCCGTTCCCATCCCGGCTCCAGCACAACAGCTCCCCTAGCTCGCCTATATGAACTGCAAGCCATATATGCAGACGTAACCGACTCTAACAGCGCCCCCGCTCTCTCCACCATCCACAAGCGTTAATAATCTGAACCACGCACAATTTCCCGTTGGAGCCATACTGCACCACATCTACTACAAGACGGAGGAGGCGGTGGACGAGGGGGGGGAGGTGTGCAAGTGCGCATGGGGAGGGAGCGCTAGCCGCTGGAAGGGTCTGGCAGTACTGTCGCATTCATTAGGGCAGGATGGCACGCTTACATCTCTCTCGGCTTGCTCGCGCGCCACGTCGGCATCTCGCCTGTTCTTCTCGTCCAGGGCCGCGTTCTGCAGGGGGCAGGCAGAAGAGAGTCCAGGCAGCACTCAGACAAGCAACAGCAGGCTTACACGGTCGCGCCTGAGAGATGCCCGCGAGCACTGAGCCTACGCGGTATGCCAAACACAAAACAACACCACAACGGTAACAACAAGAGGCTGCGTCTTGTGCCAGCAGAGTAGAGGCGTGTCTTGGCCCAGCGGAGCCAGACAGAGCTCACACAGATGCAGCGGGGCAGCGAGGCAGCGGCTCATCTGGCAAGGACGAGGAGATTGCAGCACCAACATCCAATAGGATGCATGAAGTGGCGGGGTATAGGACAGGAGACAATGACTGCCAGGGCTGCACCAGCGTGCGTCCCTTTCCCCCCCGTCCCCCCNGGGGGGGGGGGGGGGGGGAGAGGAAGGAGAGAGGGCCTACAGCTCGCTCTCTGGAGCGGAGGTGGCGTTCATAGCGGAGCTTCCGGCGCTCCTCCGACTCGCCCGGAATGTCGGCAAAGTCGTCCCTCGCGGGACCTGGTTGGAAGCTGGCGCCCCCTGCAGATGGGAACAGCCACGGCCGGCGGGAAAGGACAGGCAAGCACAGGCAACAGAGCCGACACGGGCCCGGAACCGAGATGAGGAGCTGGAAGCTGGCTGCTGCTGGCTGCTGGCTGCAACCCTTGGCCACAGCGCGGGGCAGAGTCAGAGCATGCGGCAGACAGGAGGAGGCTCAGCGGGCGCAAAGAATCGGACACAGCTTCCCCTGCCAGTCACATTACGGGTGTGGACTTGAAGCCTATGCACAGTGCCGCCGGCCTCCAGGAGCTTCACGCGGGCGTGTGGCACGCAAAAAAGGCGGGACACGATGTCTTTGAGGCCCGCATCTCGGAGCCACTCAGGCGGGCACACTTCCCTCCCTGGTGAGCAATTCTCGCCATTGGGCCCACAAAAGTTTGTGCCAGCACAAGTTACATGTAAACAACGGCACAGCAGACACACGAAGCACCGCAAGGAGACCGGATTCCTCCGTGAGGGCCGTTCCACCGCAGACAGAAGCAGGGCTCGGACAAGAGGGCTCAGGGGTATGAGGGGGGGGTTGGAGGGGGGGTGGGGAGGGGGAGCATGCAGCCCACAGCGTTGCACATACCGAGTACGTTCATCCAGTCATCGGCAGAGGACGGGGGAGAGGCCTTCTTGGCAGGGGTTGCGGCAGAGCCAGCAGCAGCGGCAGCGTGAGGAGGAGGAGCAGGAGCAGGGGCAGGCGGCTCCGGCGCAGGCTTCTTCTTGCTGCCCAGATCGTCCAAATTGACGGGCCCCGGTTTCTGCTGATGGGGCGTGTCCTGTTGCGTCACCCACCCACACATGCGCACACACACCAACACGTGCGAGAGAGTCGTGGCCCCAGCCCCGCATGAGCTCAGGCAAACAACACTGAAGGACGACAATGAAGTGTGCTGGCGATGACTCTCAAGAACACAGGAGAGACACAGAGCGCTCTGCCAAGCCCGGCCCTCAGCTTTTGTTCTTCTTCAACCACACGTCCTACCTCCGCCGGCTGCGTTGCAGACATGCGCGAAGGGTGCCAGGCCTGCAACGAGACCTAAAACGACACACTATGCCAGCAGCCCGGGCTGCCGCCAGAGAGGAATGCAACAGAGCCAGACTGGGCGGTACATAGAGCGAGTGAGCTGGCAGCCCAGAGGTGAGAGACTGGGTCCTTTGTCAGTATGTGCGCACATGAGGGGTAGCGGCGTCACGTACAGATCTGCCGCGAGGCTCAGGGGTGGCCCGCTGGTGAGCAGGGGGCGGGGGGTTGAAAAAATCATAGGTGGCATCGTTGCCGCCGCCGCCGCCGCCGCCGCTGCCAGCCTGCTTGGAGCTGCCGTTGTTGTTGTTGCTTCTGGCTGCAGCCTGAGCCCGTGCCTGTGCCTGCGCCTGCGCCTGTGCCTGCGCCTGCGCCTGTGCCTGCGCCCGAGATGCGGCGTCTCTGGCAGCGGCCTCCATGGCCGCCTTCTCCTTCTCGCGCTCGCGCTCGCGCGCCTCCCTGGCGGCCTCAGCCTTGCGCTGAGCCCTCTCGAGGACCTCCTTCATGGCAGCGGCGGAGGCAGCAGCGGCAGCGGCAGAGTCGCTCGTGTCGTAGTCGCTGGAGGCCTGGCGGGGGGGCAGAGGGTGCGAGTGGCTGGGAGCGGGCGGCTGGGGCTCGGGGGCAGAGTGCGGGGAGGGAGGGGGAGGGCCCTGCTGCTGGTGGTGCCCCGGGTGGGAGGCGTCGCCCGGCGACGGGCGCCTCACCCTCCTCCTGAAGTGCTCGTCCCCAAGCTCCGTTGGGGGAGCCGCGTGGGGCGAGTGCGACTTGGCCCTGTGCTCGTGCACCTTCTCCTGCGCTCGCTCCGGCACGCGCTCGGGGGTGGCGGGCTTGTGCTGCTTCTTCCCGGCAGCAAAGAGCTCAAAGTCGTCCAGGCCGACGCCGCCGCCGCCGCCGCTGCCGTGCTGCGAGGAGGAGGAGTCGGGCGAGGGCTTGGGAGGGGACGAGGGCTGCTGCTGCCGGGGGTCTGCCCTCCCCCCGCCCCTCCTCCCCGAGCCAAACTCCTCGAGCTCGCTCACGTCAGGCTCGGGCACATGGGGCGTCGTTTCTGCTGCCGGGTGCGAGTATCTCCTCGCCCGAGGAGGCGAGTGCAGCACGTGGGGCTCGTCCCTCGCATCCGCCGCAGGCTCAGGCTTAGGTCCCTGGGAAGACTCCTGCCTGGATGCAGATTTAGGGTCTGAGGCAGGCTCCGCCCTGCGCTGGGGCTGGGGCCTCCTGGGCTGCCTGTCGGGCGAGGCTGGAGGGATGCTGCTCTTGCGCTGCCTCTGGGCTCCTACGGGAGGCGGGGGTCGCGAGGGGGGGGGGCGCGACATCGGGTCAGTCGTCAGTAAGATGTCCTCCACCGTGAGCCACTGCTCCTCCACACCTGCCGGGAACTTTCTCGGGTCCTTGGCTTCTCTGGGGGGCAAAACGGAGGGCTTGGGCACTTCGAGCCCCTCAGAGCTGCTTCTGCTGGGGTGATCAAAGTTCCGCCCAGCGGCCTTCGCATTGCTGTTGCGGTCCTCCGATGCAGCCTTTGGCTTCTCCTTGACTCCACCCCCTCCTCCATTGCTAGGGTTCAGTTTGCTGCCTGGCCTTTCTGACACGGGCTCTTTAGACACGCCCCCCTTCCGTTCTCTCTCATACGGAGCCGGCCCAGCATTTGCCTGGCTGAAGTTTGCAAAGGCATCAAGCCCCCCTGACGCCTCAAACCCGCTACTGGACAATGGAGGGCTGGGGCTATTCACGGAAGAGGATGTCGGCATAAAGAAGGGGTCAGGAGAGTCAGGGGAGAACTTGGAGGCTGAGTTGCCTTTGAGTAAGTCCCCATCCATATCCCCAAAGGGGTCAACCTGTGCAACCTTCTCCTTTCTTCTTGAAGATGATGCGGAGTTTGACCTGCAATATGGGCATGCCCATCCACCCATTAGCCCGTACTTATTACGCAAGGGGGTCAGTTCATGCTGGTGCAAGAAAGTCAAATAACACTGGTGCAAGGGGGTCAGATTATGATGGTGCCGGCGTCTCAAACATGTTGGTGGAAGGAGGCCAAGAATGTCCAATGCATATACCAGTAGCCTACATCATCGTCCAACGGGGTCAACTATCAACACCTCAACTGCACCCCATACTTTATGCACAAGCAGACATGTGACCACAATCACTGTCGACATATCTAATCAGACACAAGCACTTTAGACATGTCCCAAAGCAAACGTCAAGTGCATAAGAAAATATGTTGCTCCCCTCATCATTATGGCAGCTATCACAGTTTCGGCACCGCAGATAATAGGGTGGTAAAGTGAAGCATTGAGTGTATGAAGCAATGAGCATGGAAATCCTACAGACATGCACATTCTGTAGACATAGACAATCTTCTTGATTAACCTTTCGAAGGTCCGAAGGACGATGTACAACTGACAGTAAGAAATACGACCATCAACAATGTACAACGTGTGCTTCATTAACCATCTGCTCAATTTTTGTACGGGGGAAAAGGACGTAGTGGACATACTTGCCAAGACCAAGAAGATCATCCCCAGCAGCAAAGGCATCTGGCTTCCTGTCTCTGGTAGTATTTGTATTTCCTTTAGCCTTCGCCTTTGCATTCGAATCGAAGCCTCCCAGTAGGTCATCGAAGGTAGAAGCAGTAGTATGATAGTTCTGCTTCACTGGCTTTGCTGGAGCAGGTGCCACATTCTTTCCGCCAATGCCAAGAAAATCATCTCCGTTCGTACTGTTACTCGAGGAACTAGGTTTCCCAAGAAACTCATCAAACATACCACCCGAACTCCTCCCAGCATAAGTATTGCCAAAAAGGTTGTCAGTGCTATTTGAGGACTTGCTAGCGCTGAAAGGGGGCCCTCCAAACATGTCGCTTGAAGAGAAAGAAGGCGGGGAGTCACTTGGCATCCCTAGACCTCCAAAAATATCGTCTCCTCCTCCTGATCGGCCCGACCCACCCATGCTTCCTGTCCTCACTCCCATATCGCCTAAAAAGTCGGAGTCTGAACCGTAGCTCCCACTCTTAGTTGCACTTACCCTGTTTGTCCTCACACTTTGAGCAGGGTTCCTCTTTGTAGCTGCCATTGGGGCTCGTTTTCCTTGCGGCCTCAAGCCAAAACCTTCGTGCAACACACCCTGAAGGTCATCCATTTTGTATATGGAGGAGTCAACAGCCAGACTTGATATGCAGAAGTTGTCACGAACTAACAGTGATGAAAAACCGATTTATTCACATGTTCCCCGATCATTCAGCGACATCCATGAATGAATGGGAAGCAGTAGAAAAGCCATGTCGAGCTTCCACCTAACCGTTCTCTCCCGCTTGTTGAAAGGGGCCAAATCGTCAAGACCCCATCAACTAAAGATGCACATGAACCGAACCGTAACCTTGGCGTCAAGCCGATTCGGTCCCCATTCACACGGACGCCTGCAGTGCATATACATGTACTTTGAACCACTTTGAACCGTTGATTGCTTTGAAAATTTGTTCCGTCCAGTGTCGTCAGTGGTCGTTTGCAATGCCTCAGTCAAAATATACCAACCCCCCTGTCACGTTGCCGTTGCTGTCGACAGCGCCACAAAAAGGTGATCTAGGGATTTCACATGTGGGAACGCAAGCGTGTATACCAACAGAGAGTGTACGTTGCTAGATGCATAGTGGGGGGGAATCTGGCGCTAATTTTCCGGATTTTTAAATCCGGGTCTAGACATATTTTTAATCCTTTCACGAAGTTTCCCAGCTTTGATTTCAGGTCAATATCGTCAAAAATTGGGCTTTATCTTGGGCCGCCACTTCACTGTTCAAAAGTTGATAATTTGTTTTCAGGTCACTATCAAAATTGTTGAATTTTGGGTGCTACTTCACCCGGAGTCCTGAAGGCACTTAACCCTCATGCTATACATTGATCAAACATACAAAGGCCTCAATACTGAAACGTATGCTTCAAAAGATCACTCAAAGGAGAACACAGCCAAAAGTTGGACTGACCTCTATTTCTAGCATGCACATCTCTGCCAGTATTGTCACTCAAGTGAAAATAGCTTTGGATCTCTTGCCACCTGTTCCTTGACATAAACTGCCCCAAAGAAGGCAACTGAATAGGACCAGCTGTCTCACTTTTCCATGCAATACTGAGTGATCCTAGGCAAAGGCCAAAAGGCTATAGCAAGACAAGGCCTATGCCACATAACAATGCCAGAGACAGTGACCGGCTCCACTCCTTGGCCCCGCTTGGGTGTGGATATGCATTTATTTCAACAACTATGTGAAACCAGTCAATGGTCACATACATGGTGACAATTGCAAAGAAAGAGAGCAGCTTGAAAACTCTTCTGCTCATATTTTGCAAACTTGTAGATTGCTGAGGCACTTCAGCCACTCAAACTACTCACTTGGGCGCACCTGTCTGACGGTATGGTCATGCAAATCATGCAGTACCATCAATACAATGGTAGTTGAAGCCCCAAGCGTTTGTATTCTCAATCAGTATCTACTTATTCCTATGATCGTTTATGGCACTTATTTTGGGTAGACACCATATGCGCCCTAATCCTCAAGTGAACCTCACAGAGAGGATCATTCCAACAAGGAACAATAAAGCAGTGTCCAATGAAAGTCTACAATGCATTAAAAATCGCAAGTTTGGAATAATTTTGGACTAATTGTGACAACATCTCTTACTATCGCTATGACTTTAACGTAAACAACAAGGTCAAATAGGTTGGTTTGAACACCGCCTATTTTTTGGAAATGCTCGAGAACCTGCTTGAAGGTGAGAGCTCTAGCCTCATCTTACACAAGGTTTCAATTCTCCTATTCTTTTGGAGAAGTTTGCTAAGCTGGGCCAATGGGTTGTCAACAAGGCAGACAAAACTTTCGTAAGGAACTGCTGCAATTAAAACCAGGGTCTGGTGAGAAAAAGGTGTGAAGCATGGTAGAAACATTGCAGTAGCTTGTGATCACTCGCATCAGCTTGCAGTTGCTTGGCAAGATAAGAAAGTTGTGCATTTCATGTCTATTGATACAAGGGTGGATGAGAGGGAAGTTCAAAAATAGGCAAAAAGCTGGCACTGTTACCTGTGTGAAGTGCCCAAAAAAACTGTTGCACTACAACAAGCACAAGGGCGCGGTTGACCATTTTGACAAGCTATGTTTGCGCCGCAACTATTCTGTCAAGACGGAGAATGCGAGCTTCAAGTGGTGGCACAGATTATATTGGAGGTTGTTTGATGAGACTCTTGCAAATGTACTCATATTGTATGTTATGGCACATCTTAACACCAACAGAAACAACTTCAAACTAGAGTTTGTGAGAGGCATGACAAACTACAATTTCACGAGAAACAGGCAGCATCAATTGGGCCATAGAGGAAGGGCAGGGGAGCAAAGGTGGATAGCAAGGCACTTCCTTCAATGGGTGTTAGATGGCACAAGGCCTATTTGTGAGATTTGCAAGTCTCGGATGTGGCCAGAGGGTGCGGCTGGTTGAAAGGTGACTCTATTACAATTGTTCATCCTCCAGCGTAGCGTTGTGTGCTGTACCTTGCTTTAGAATGTTCCATATTGGGAGGAGCATTCTCCATGTAGATGCCTAATAAGGAGGGAAAGAAGTGGAAAAATATGAGTGCTATAGTTGAGTTCATTCAGATAGGAAGAAGACTACTTTAAGGCACCAAGTGCTCAAATTTGTGTTGATATATTATTTTTATATTTGAATAATGTTTTATGTGTACATTACAATATTCCTTATTAACTTTTTTTCTATAGTCTTTTGTGACCACTGTGCATCTTAATTCATGGTATTTGCATGAGTATATAGAAAGTTATAATGCTTTGCTGTGAATTTGCTTTGAGGCAAGAATTTTCATTTTTTTGATAATTTTTCCATGCGTGCACTCTGTCACCCCAACCTCTATAACTTCCTCTCAAGATCTTCAATAGTCTTCATTCTTGCATGCTTTAGGATGTTCATACGAGTCACACACACACACACCAATCTCCATAACTTCCTCTCAAGATCTTTAATAATCTTCATTCTTGCTTCAGGGTGTTCATATGAGTCACACACACAGTGTGAATGAGATACCCGCATGTTATACACATTCTACCAGATTTATAGTAGTGGCAAAAGCACTTTGTACTAAGAGGATACCATAATTAACTCAAAGATTATAAACTAATGTGTTAAAAAATACATTTGTGATTTATGGTGAGTTGTAATTCTAAATTGCTTTACATTATACTAATGTTAAGTAATGAAGAAGATATAGCAGAAATTTGCAAGACTCATTATTTTGACATTTTTAAGTTTTCAAATTTTGCATGTCTATGGTGAAATAAGTGTAGGAAGTTCAATATTGAACAGATTGACTTTAATAGCAGGAGGTGCATATTTTGTTAGAGCTTACAGTAAAGTACTGCTACTAATATATGCAAGGTGAAATCATTTACAATGCTATATGTGAAGCTTGTCACAGTAGGCTACCAATAAAGTAATTATTTAATAATCAAATACTTTGATTTGAATATTTTATCACTTGATCTGCTCAGACAAATAATGAAAATATGATGTGTTAAAATCATTTGGAGCAACTCCCAAGAATACAGACAACGAAACTTTGTGACATGAAAAAACATTGAATGTAGCGCTTTGCAATTTGACCGGTTGCGGCGCGTGTGACACGCCGCGCGGAGCGACCAAATGTAATCAAGAAGTGTTGGTTTGAATTTGTATAAGTACAATTGGTGCGCAATAAAAGTACCTCGAGTTACTTTTTCGTTTGTATCGCAACACTGAACCAAAATGATGTTGTCGAGCACTCAAATGCGTATATCTATGAGAATACAAGACCAAAAAACAAATCATAAAGTTCTTTGGATTCAAAAGTCATAAGAAAATGCTACACAAAATCAAAACTCTATGCTCAATGTGGAAGACATGCTTTAATAAACTCGAAGAAGTTACTTGTTTCCGTCTCGCCTTTTCACACGTGTGTGAGGTACAAATGTACACCCTAAATTATCACATTTCTTGAGAAACTTAGCCTATCCTTAATTAGAGTGCGCAAAGTACACGCTCATCATCTCTTGTACCAACACCTGTCCTGTTTATTTTTTAAAAAGATTCCAAAAGTATGCAACTTGGAACCATAAGTGGTTCTTTTGCTGGTAGACCTAGTGTTAAATCCGGTGATTTGCAAGAATACATATTGCTCTGCAAAAGTACGAGAAATTCTTGTTGTCTATGATTAAAGTAATGGTGAAAGAACGTTAGAATTCTACGTATTTCGATTCACACTTTTACGACTGCATCCAAGCAATTACCTCATTTAACCAAAATGAACTCGATGGTTACAAAAAGCGTCTGCACTGGTTCACGTTGGTCCATACTCGTACGCAAGTTAACTGAAATATAAATCGTTGGTGGCATAAGGTGCTAACGGTCGCAACTTTTGCCCAAATATTGTTTTTTTTGTTTTTTTGTTTTTCAAATTTGCAAGTCAATCTGTCAAAATCCTAGGCTCATCAAATAAGTGCGCCTTGTTAAAACTTCGCCCAAGCTATTGCAGACAATTGGTTCTTTTTACGTAACAATTTTTAATTAAGGGCGCAAAAAATAAAATAAATAAATGACTTTTTGTGTTAAATATGTGGCCATCAATATCGGAGTATGCCCAAGAAATTGATTGCATCGTAGGATTGTGACACCTTTTGATACAAGCCACCAAGATTCAACAAACATGTATTGATGTCATACAAAGAGCAAGAGTTATTGAAACAAATTGCTATCAAAAAAAATTCAATTCTTTTGGGTAAGTGGCCCCTCGAGATAAAAAGAAGTAGCACTTCATAGTTGGGAGCTGTTGGCAGCCGCACGACATGAGTGATAAATACTTTGAAAACGACGTCAAATTTGTGGGACGATTGTCTATTACTAATTACAAGCACTTCAGTGGCCCCCCAACTCAGACAATACCAAAGTAAACAAAAAGGTGTCAATGGGAAAAGGGTTGGTACTTTAAGGAAGACCCCTCGCTTTGAGATAAATTAGATGTTATTTGTAATTTTGGATGTTATCATACCCGACTCAAACAAAAATAATATTATAAATCCTTATAATTGTACATGTATGTTGCCTCAAGTCTTCTCATTGTACGCATTTTTTTTCTGAAACTCATAATGGGATACACGTAATTATCTGATACAAAAATACTTTCAAAAATCTTCCAAAAGTTTTCGGATGTTCTCTGAAACCCTTACAGTTGGGGCAGAGAAATCGACGAATTTAGTGTGATCTGCCCCCAGGTTCCCCCCAATTAATTGTTGTCGGGTTACTCTGGAGTTTGCAGGGTACATACCACGTGGAAAAGGGGTGCCTGATCCGTTGTGCTCTATGGTGCTCTATTAAAATGTACGAGTGTACTACTGGTGAGTAAATCGGTTGCAACTGGTCGTAACATGTGTGACGCTCTCTTACTCCCATAATCAGAAAAAATAATCATGTTGTCGTAGATGTCAGCTGAAATGCATAGCATCTCATGTGAATGTCGGTCTTGACTCTCTTATGTGCGCTTAATGTACACACTTGCAAGAGCAAGCCAAAAGACTTCCATCTTAATCGGAAGCCTCGATAATTGTCAGAGTGATAGTAGTCTTTGTAAGAATGTGCTAATGACTGCTCTCACAGAAAACCTTATCATTCACTTCAGAGAGCTTGACAGAATTAGAAAGGACCAAGACAGTGTTGTGCGCAAGATCAACAAGATACACTCGAAGCTGTGTCAGACTGGTGAGTATGTCAAGCCATTTTCGCATACGCCAAATCCTTTGGGCTTCCGTGTGTTGAGTGCACTTACAAGCTCATGTCATCCGCACGTGCAGCTCCTGAGAAGGCAGAGAAGCTGAACGAGAAGCTGTGGACCAAGCTCCGGGGCTTCTACATTGAAGCACGGAAGCTTGCCGAGGCTGAAGAGAAGTGAGCAACTCTCAGGCCCTGGCATTATTCCTGGCGTGTTTCTTAACATCTGGAAGGCCTCCTTTCATGCGAGGGCACTGACAGTGTGTGTGTGGGGCTGCTGCAAGTGCAGTACTTCAAACATCTGCGTGAAGGACCTCGATGGAGCCAGTCTGTCTTCTCACCAGCGAAAACGACCCGGTGAGGAGCTCTGCCCACCTCTGCAGGCAGGACGAACTTGCACATGAATAGTCCCGTACCTTCATACATGCAGTGGAGCAGCAGTTACACACGGTTCGCATTGTTCCTTGAGGGGAAGCAAGCGAACCTGCTTAACTATACACATGGACGTCATAACGGCATCTGTTGTCGCATTGCCGCTCCCCACAATCATCACTCTTTGTTTTAGAGTGCGGTGTGTTTTCCTCCATAAGATGGTGTGAAGTTTGAAGCCGCGGCAATGTGGCTGTGAGAGGAAATGGTAATTGACGTTACGATCGAATGCTAAGTTCCTGCACAGCTGGAGAAGATCGGAAACATCATCCTGTAGGGCCGAGATTGTTTGCGCCTTCTCTAGTTGTCGTTTCCATGCTTGATGACCTCAAACCATAGTGGAAGTTCTGCCGTGATTTGTAATGTTCATGCCGTGGAAAAGCATACAAACTGCATAATGTGGAAAGGCCTGCTCCTTAACCAGAAGGAGGAAAGGGAAGGACCTCTTCCGCCACGTGTGCAGATTCTTTCGACTTCAAGAGGAAGCGAGTGAAGACGGACCACCCCGACGCAGCAGCAGGCGCCTCCGCCGCCCGCGCTGTTTGCACGACAACGCAGCAGCTGTCGCGCGTGCCGCTGGACCACAGCAACATCATCGTCAACGAGCAGGCGAGAGCGCTCCTCCCCCTCTCCAATCACCACTTCATGCACCTGACATGCCGCCACAATTCTGCGGGAGGGTCCTCTTTGTTCCTGGAAATGCTGTGCCCCTGACTCTGCTGTGCCCCTGACTCTGCTGTGCCCCTGAATCTGCTCTGCCCCTGAATCTGCTGTGCCCCTGAATCTGCTGTGCTCCCGAATCTGCTGTGCCCCTGAGTCTGCTGTGCCCCTGAATTTGCTGCGCCCCTGAAGCATTGGGTGGGTGTATCTGCACAGAGGAGTTCACTTTTCTGAGATGTCCCTCTGGTGGTGGTGACGCGTCCCTGCAGGTGGCAGCGAGGGTGACGCCCGACGACGAGGGGAAAGACGAATGGATTGTTGTGAAGGTGACGAGGTTCGACCGCGAGACAAACAGGTGACTCGCCGGCCTACGTGGCTGCATCCTCGGCACCGACGCCACCTGGCATGTGTTCCAGCTGTCATGACATAATTCGCTAACCATCTGACTATGTGTCAAAGTAGACCTTCCAGGAGGCCTCCAAGTCAGCACCCTGAAGCTTAGCATGCACGCGCTACCATGCAAGCGCTGTCAGCATGGTGTCAACACACACACACACACACACACACACAGAGACAGAAAGAGTGTACTCAACCTGAGCTTCTGAGGCACGGCGGCTGCAGGTATGACGTGGTGGACGAGGAGCCCGGCGACGGGGAGGAGGAAGAGGCACCAACGCAGAAGTAGGAGCCCGCTCTTCGCCCCCCCCCCCCCCCCCCCCCCCCCCCCCCCCCCCCCCCCCCCCCCCCCCCCCCCCCCCCCCCCCCCCCCCCCCCCCCCCCCCCCCCCCCCCCCCCCCCCCCCCCCCCCCCCCCCCCCCCCCCCCCCCCCCCCCCCCCCCCCCCCCCCCCCCCCCCCCCCCCCCCCCCCCCCCCCCCCCCCCCCCCCCCCCCCCCCCCCCCCCCCCCCCCCCCCCCCCCCCCCCCCCCCCCCCCCCCCCCCCCCCCCCCCCCCCCCCCCCCCCCCCCCCCCCCCCCCCCCCCCCCCCCCCCCCCCCCCCCCCCCCCCCCCCCCCCCCCCCCCCCCCCCCCCCCCCCCCCCCCCCCCCCCCCCCCCCCCCCCCCCCCCCCCCCCCCCCCCCCCCCCCCCCCCCNCCCCCCCCCCCCCTTTTCCCCACCTCCATGCAGGCTTGCGCGCACGATGGCCACTGTAGATTGCTGCCATCGAGGAGGCGGTGCAACGCAGCCACTCCCCTTGCAGCCCCTGCGAAGCTTGCCCCATTCGGGCTACTGCTGTAGGACCTGCGCCACTGTTTTGCCATAGTTCTTGCATCCTTCCTGCTGTGGGAGGCAAGCAGCTAGGCAGCACGTTCTCAAGGCTGCCTGCCCTGCAAAGTCAATGGAGCCCCGCCCCACGCGGTTTCGCGCTGCAATGCACGATCTCTGTCAGTTTGTAGACCATGCTGGGAAGCTTCCTCCGTTTCTCTCTCGCATGCTCTCCTCTCATGCTCGCTAGGGCAGAGGCTCCTTGCCCCTGCCGCCACGTCCGGCTCCTTCCCCACGCTCGTGTCTGCGCGCCGACCGCCAGCAGACTGTGTGCCGCGCACTGGCAGCTGACTGCTGGCTGCCTCCGGCAATCGGGCGGCAGTTGACCGGCACTTGACTTGACAGGCAGGGGTTCAGTGTACGGGCTTTTGCTTTTTCGTCTCTGATGTCCCCTCCCCTTAGAGACGTGCTGCTGCTGCTGCTGCTGCTGCTGCTGCTGCCGGGTGCAGGAAGTATCGGCTGCCCGCCTCGTGCATCATCCCGTTCCCCAAGCGCCTGGATAGCGCGTCCGCCCAGGACTTCCCCCTGGGGTCGCAGGTGCTGGCGGTGTATCCCGGCACCACCGCCCTCTACCGGGCCACGGTGGTGGGCACGCCCCGCAAGGTGGGTCATTGACAAGCCCGTCACGACTGCGGTCGAACTACCGCGACTGATGAAACGCACGTTGCTCTCTCCTCTCGCGCGTGCGTGTCTCTTTCTCGCCTCCTTGTGCATCTGCTGAGCTTTTAGACGCCAGGCGAGAGCAGGTGCCCTCAGCTTCGGCTTGGGACCCGCTGTCGTGGTTGCATCAAGCAGCTGCGGCAGCCGGTAGGCACCGCCTGCTCAGTGCGTAGGCACCGCCTGTCCAGCGGGGCAGCCATTGCCTGCCCGCTCTTGGGAGGTGCAAAAGTGCCCGGAGTGCCTCGGGAGGCGCCTCTGGCTGTGACTCTGAGGAGGGGAGCGATGGATCCAAAGTGAGGTGAGGCCTGTACAGGAGCTTCTGGACCTTCTGGCCCAAGAAATGGAGAGCCGTTCCGCTGGGCAGTCAGTCGGGCGTGGCAGTCGTGTGCTCTTCCTCAAGCGCTCCCCTTCTTCTGCTGGGCCGGGGGCCTGGCAACTCCACCTGCGGCTGACGTGCAGCCACAGCCCCTGTAGCAGCGGCCTCGCTGGCTCTGCATGGGCATGCATCTGGCCCTCCTTCCTTCTCGCACTGACCCCTACCGTGCGGCCTGTCTGCTCCATGGCCATGTGTGGTGCGGGCGGGTGATCGTCATGCGCCACGCCAACAGCGCATTAGCGACGAGTGAGTGCTCCCTCCTCCCGCCCTTGCTGCATCACTCCACCTGCCCCCCCCCCCTCCCGGCTTCTCTCTTTGTGGGCAGTGCCGCAGGTCTTTCCTATTTTATCTTTTCCTCGGACACGACGGTGCTCTATGCCCGTGATGATGTTGTTCTTTCACCCCTTTACGCAAGAGGTTCCTCCGTGTCACGTTCTTCCTGCACGTTGTTCCTTCAGCCTTGTTGTGCGCCCCCTCGTGCTTCCAAGTACTCCAACAACAGGAAGAGCATGTCACAGCTCGCAGGCTGTGCCCAAGGGGGCCATGCCTTGGCCTGGGAGCTTGCCAAAATTTTCTTCTGCTCTCTTCCTCTGCTTGCTGCTGAACTGCTGCTGAACTGCTGCAGAACTGTTGCTGAACAATGGCTGCACGCGCAAACCTCGGCTCTAGTAGTTTTCCTCCCACCTTTCTGCAAATAAAGAGATGCCTGCACCCTGCTGGTTGTCTTTGACTGCTGGCCCACCAGGAGACAGGAGAGACAGGAGAGACGGGCAGACATGTCTCCTGAATGACTCTGCCGGGCCCCCTTCTCAGCTGACGTGTCATTCCTTGCGCTGCTTGTGCGTTGCAGCTACTTCCTGGAGTTCGACGACGACGAAGAGGACGGCGTCGACGGGCTTCCTCAGCGCCAGGTCCCCTTCCACCATGTCGTGCAGCTGCCTGAGGGCCACAGGCAGTAGCAGGCGGGGGTGGAGGAGATGAGTAGGAAGAGACATCAAGCGCGTGCGGTCCTGCAAGACTCTGCTGCCCCTTTAACTCCCTTGAGGGCCCCCACGGCTAAGGCTGCTGGACGGAGCGGCTGCCTATCATACACCATAGGGAAGGGTGTGTGTCTAGACGAGGCTCTCAGTACTGTTGCTGTATGCCGGCAGAGGAGGGAGAGGAAATGAGGAGGGAGAGGTGCTGTTGGTGGTACTGTCGGGCTGGTCTTGTGCTGGGGAGCTTACTCGCTTGCATGTAGGAGTCAGTTAGGGTTCCAATATAAGGCACTGGGTGGGTGCTTGAGGTATAGTCTGATTCGAGGAGTACAGTCATGAGGTGGTTGTGTGGTAGTTAAGAGTGGCTCGTCTGTAAGCGGGTGGTGGTTTTCCACGTTTGAAATATTGGTGTGGTCCGAAAGAGACGAGCTGCGAGTTGAGGGCGTTAGTGGGCTTAGCTCCTCGTCACGGGGCTAGCGCCCTAGGCCCCGACTTGCATCGCGCATCGTGTCCTTGTCCTTCATTCCCTTGTCAACGTACTGCATTGCTGCATTGTTCACGTCTTACTCGGGTCTTGCAGCGTCTCCATTCAGCCTGCTGTCATCTCTTGTGCGCCGTTGGCCCTGAGTGGATGCCACATACCCAGGGTCATGTGTGTCATGCTGCCTTGATGACACCATGCACCCATCTACGCGATGCACATCGGCACATTGCAGGTCTGCCATGCTGGCCCCGTAAGAAGTCACCAGTTGCCTCGGCAAGCTGATTTTTGAAGCCACGTCACTTCCACAGTATTCAGACTTAGAAGACCATAAGATGGCTGCATGATGCTTGCTGGGCTCCTCATCCTGACTCATGCTAAACCTGCTGCGAGAGTTCAAAATTGACGTACATGCAGTCTATAATTTGCTCTTGACTCATATGTACTGCAGACCATATAAGCGCAAAAATGAGGCTGGCCCCCCGTAGATGCGATGGTTTGCATTGCAGAGTAGTCTGAGGGCAACTGATGCCTGTTAAAATTTAGGATAAAGGACGCTTACGTCAACAAGTCTATTAGGTCAGGCACACACCAGTAAGAAGTCAAGCAACTGGTTGTGAGTTGTGTTTGGTTAACATGAACAAAAAATTGTTGAGGTACATTTCCTTATCAAACATGATACCTAGAGCAGAGCTGAATCACCATGGAATGACTCAGCAAGCTACAGAAGCGAAAGATTTTGAACGCAGAAGGAATTTCAAAGACAAAGAGTCTTCATATTTGTGGTAGTCATTTCGACGTTGGGGAAGGTACACGAGCAAGGCAAAGTGCGCCTGGTAAGAAGAGCACAGCCACACATGGTGGGACACGAGCTGTGCCTCTTTGCCCATAGGAGAGAACGTGAGGCGGCTTCTAAGCTCCTGGTTTTTCTAACAGGCCTGCCTATGACGTACGAGACATATCCTGCATACCATAAGTTACGATTATTAATATATATGTATATATATATATATATGTACTCACTATCACATCTAACCTAAAGGCTCCTTCCAAAGGGAGCTCCCACGCCCATCTGCCCCGCATATAGCATAACCAATGGTCGCTCGAATTACTAGTGGGAGAGACCATGTACATCACCTCAAACCCAACACGACTCTTCAATTCTACGGCATTCCAGCTATGCCCCTGTATAGCTGGCACATCGCAAAGCAGACCCACTAGAATGGAGACCTAGCTGGCCACACTTGGTCCACACGTCTGTTGCCATAAAAGCCCCTACCCGGCCCTTAACCTGGCCCCTAGTCTGGCCCCTAATGTGGTCGTAGTCCAACCCCTAACCCGATTGTAACAACCGCTGAAGACACATCCTACCCTCTCAGCCTAATCCTGGCTAGCTCTACAAGTAAAGATACAACGAGGCGTTGCACTGGCGCGCGCACAATGGCCTACGAGGAGGAGACGGCGGCGGGGGCGGGGGCAGCGGGGGCGGCCTCGTCCTCCTTGGGGGGGGGGGGCGCCTGCAGCTTCGAGTGCTTGGCGAGGGACTTGATGACGGTCTGGCGCAGGTGGTCCTCCTGGATGGGCTTGGAGATGTACCCGTCCATGCCCACCTCCAAGCACCTCTCGCGGGTTCCCTGTGGCCGCAACGGGAAAAGGGCATGTGGGCCACGGGGGGAGAGAGAGAGAGAGAGAGAGAGAGAGAGAGACA
>WELA01013420.1:285780-295979 GCA_009602735.1 Mesotaenium endlicherianum | reverse complement strand
GGGGGGGAGGGGGCAGGGGGCCAACAGGAGGAGGACGGTGAGGGTGAGGAACAGGGGAGGAAGTGACTTCGGACACTAGTAATATACGGCACTTGGGCTGAACAAGGCCCCCCAGACATTGTGTGCAAATTGTACAACTTCCACTGCCCTCCCTCCTCTCCCCCACCCTCCTCACCCTCTACCGTCACCCCCCCATGTCCCGTCCCTTGCTGATGTGGAGGGCATTGCGCGCTTCGGGATGAGCCACGGCCCTGGAGGTCTCGACACCTGTCCATTCTGTGCACTCCAGGCATCAGGTGCACAGAGAGCAGCTTCGCGTATGTCTCTCTCTCTCTCTCTCTCTCTCTCTCTCTCTCTCTCTTTTGAAGAGGGGACCGCTGGAATCATGCAGACATGCGCACGCCCACACTCGTTCGCTGGCTCGCTCTTCTTCCTGGCACACTCCGAGAGCGCGGCGGCTGGAAGCGCCAACGCCCGCGTGCCGATTGACTAACTGACTGACGGAGACAGTCTGTTTGATGCTCAAATCGTTATGCTACCTTCCCTTCTTCCCCCCCCCTCGGTCTGTCCTCCCCTTCTATTCCTACTGTTTCCTCCCCTCCCCTCCCTTCCCTTCCCTCGCGCCCATCTCATAGCCTTCCAAGAATGTCCTTCTCGAACGGTTAGAAGAAACTATCTCTCGCCCGGTTCTTCATTCGCATGATGTCTCCCACCTCCCGGACAAGACAGCCAGTATGTGGTTTAGCCCCTTACTCCAGCCCTAATATCTGGAGGGGTCACACTAGGCGGGGCCATCATTGTCAGAGAAGCAGACAATTGGCGGGGATGTGCACCCACTAATGACCATCTGGTCTCACCGCGGGCTCACTCGCTACCTCCCCTTTCCCCGTCTGCATCCGGGCACATCGGACGCAGCATGGCCGCAGAGAGAGAGAGAGAGGGGCGGCACAGAAAACTATTGCAATCGTACACCCTCTACGACATGTGTCAAGTCTGCATGGCCGACGCGTCTTCATCTGCATTGACAATGCTATCCCCTGTGAAGCCCAGCGGGGATTCCCAACACTCCTGGCACTCACGCTGCATGGTGTGATGGGCATGGTTGCATGGGGGCCGAGACAGCTGTCATGCCAAGAACGGCGCAAGCGTGTGTGTTAGGGCTGCGGTACCTTATCGTCTCTGAGAGCACCGCTATCTGCATGAACTGCTTGAGGAAGACCTGCGTCAGGAGCTTGGCCTGCTCCTTGCAGTTCTGCTTGAGCTCGTCGCGGAAATCCTTGCTCCCCTGAGCGTACAAAGCCCCAAAAAGGACGCCGGAGCCGACGCATCCGACGAGGAAGCACACTACCACGAACAATCTTCGCCACCTCCTCCTCCTCCTTCCGGTCGTGATACCGACGACGTCTACCCCATTGCCACGCGGAGATGCTCCAGCTACGACTCTGGGGGTGCCATAGCCTAGCTTGAAGATGTTCAAGCAGCTCAGTGCTCTCCCAGCGCCATTCTGCACCCCGTCAAGAGGTTCTTTCTGGAGCACCCCACGTTTACTTTCTGATGTCTTGAAATCTATGACGTGCGTGTCGCTTGCCATTGCAGCGCTGATGCCCTTCGGATTCTTTGTTGAACTTACCAATTGTCAAGTCGCACTAACAGCTACATCACAAGGCAATGAAGATGTAATAAAAGTACTTCTGTCAGTATCTAGTTACGATATAATATCTACTTCAATACATACGAGGCAACCATGTCCTCATCGAGATTACTTAGAGGGCGCCAAAAGCCAAATTAAACGCCAAAATCAGCGGGCACAAGAAGAGTTATAACACAGGAAATAGACTTGAGGAGCAAGACCTTCCTCCCGACTTGTCCCGACTCTCCTCTTTCCCATCTTGCTTGAGGGCGCTCAACTTTCGAGGGACAAACTTCAGCATGCGCGTCCGATTCCTCACATGTGACGACTGTCCAGCCCGACGGATTGCAACAGATTGCAATTATGTCCTTCGTCGCTGACGGATGCAGTTGCTTCTGATTCCTGACAACAAAAGAAGGTGCATCATGTCACACCATGCGTCGCAACTTGCAAGTCGGCCACCTTGCCTTGCGGGTACTTGCAGTTGGTTGCTGGGCCCCTGGTTGCTAGCAGCTGGGGAAAAGAAACTGCCACCTGGCACCTTTTAAAAACCGTAGTCACAGTCCATATCAAGCCAGATTTTTGAGATGCGATCAAGCTATCAACCATCATCAACCTATCAAATGGATCCTTTCAGTTTGGCTGGATCCTCCAGGTTTGGCTGGATGAGACCGTATTTTGCAGCATTTTGGATAGTATGTAATGAAACAATGGTCTGTGGAAAGTCTCCGCTTGTCAGGGATGGTCAAGGTCGACCCTGCCCATAGACGCTTGGCCATGCTGGCCATTCGCGTTGGGCCGCGCTGGCCAGCGCTTGACCGTGCTAGGCTCGGCTGGTGGGTTGGACCGGCCTGGTCTGTGCAATATATAGTGGACGGAGAGCAACGGAGAGCAATTCGCTTTGATCTGGTCTGGGAAATTTGGGAACTCGGGAGTGCTCGGGAGTGCATTCGGGAGCAACTTGCAGAACGGGACCATGTGGAGCTAGCGTGGCCAGCCACCACCTGCAATAATCCGTCGGTGCGCAGATGTTTCTGATGCCAACACCTTGGAAGTTGACAACCCACAATAACCCCGCGATGTCACGTTTTTTGATATCCCTGAATAATTCAGAATCTTACGCAAACCCGTCGGTGAGCTTCGGTGTAGTACTATGGAACTGTATGGAACCGATGATCCTGAAAGACCATACTTCGCACTATTTCACGACTGACGACACTTTTTCTTATATATAGTGACAGGTCTATTCTGGAAAATTTTAGTAATTAAGTTGGAGCACGCAGAGAAATATGTGTCCTCCAATATGTTATCGCAGTGGCTTCTATTCATGCAGAAGAAAGGTCAATGTCGGCTCATGAGCATGCATTTGTAGGTGTTGGGAAATCTTGTCACGCGTTTTGTTCCGCCATCTGTTGTTACCACTCTACGATCGCATATAAACCCACTTCGATTGCCCTCGGCGCTCCCTTTTCTAATTAATGTTGTAAAGTGCTATATAGAAAAATTGTGTACTCGACCTTCAAAAGCATCAGTTCAAAACGTTATGGATATAGTGCAACCAGCAGACAAGAGTTGGAACGCAGTCATATCGAACACGTTGTATCAAAGTGTATCAAAGGTCAATTTGAATCCTCTAGTGACTTGTTGTACATAATTGTACAGGCACAATCACGTGCTGTAGGCCTGACGTCAGTTTGTTGCCAACCAACCAAGTTGATCGGCTGGTGGTACAGTCAGTGGAAGCAGAAAGCAGCAAGAAGAATGTGGAAGACCAACTGCGGGAATCTGTGCCACTGACCTTTGTGCTTCATCGATGCACCTCTGCTTTACTGCCTTCCACGTTCCAATTTTCCTGCGGGCCTTGCTTTTTGAGTGCGTGTGACTATGGAGAGATGTCTTGCACTGTGTAGCCGCGCAAATGAGTGAGAGATACATGCATGCGTTTCTATGAGAATTGTACTTCAAGATTTGCGAGTGACATTTGGAAGGGTAAAACTTGAAAGTCTTATGTGATAATGTTCACGTCCCTTCTACACATGACTTCGGTATCTGCGATAGCAGGGAAACATTTTGTCATGTTTAGTGTAATACTATTAGAGAGTTTTCATTTTGCATAATTTGCTCGTCATTTTTCATGACAGCATACTTGGCTTGTCTCTCAGAGTCGCCAACGTCTCGGCCAATGCACTATAAGTTGCATCTACATGTTGCAGGTGGTTTGCAAAGTCAATATAGTAAGCTGTTAGTAGTATCAGGGATACTTGAATGGGTATGATGCCAGCTCCCGAGAATTGCCCTTGTCGATTTGATTGTCCGGCAGGATTTCATCAGCTAAGGAGCTGCATCCAGGTAAAAGTCTTTCTGGTAGCTGCAGCTACAAATGAGTGAAGATGTCTGATACAGGTCTCCTTGCCTCCTCAAAAACTCCAGCCTCCATCTTCCTATTGGCGACTCCTCGGCCAGCTGCAGTCACAGCATCTCTCTTCTTAATGAACACTTCGAGCAGTAAAGGATCTAATCGAGTGGCTTTGAAACAAGCTCTGCACCATGTGGGAGTTTTGTTGGTAGAAGGGAGAGACTACAGCTGCAGCTGATTTTAGCTGGATGCCCGACCAAAAGGCTGAAACAAAAAATTCTACTATTCTAGCCAAGAACTAAAATCAGAGTGCACACACTTCCGCATCTTTTTTTGGACCATCTGTAATGAGGTACCAATTCACCATGCTCTCGCAGTGGTCGTCAATGGCCTTTGGCAGGGGACTATGTAACCCTGGAATGTCTCTTCCAAAGCTACATCTAGAATTCATGCAGGAAGAGGATAAGGGAGTTATTTGTCTGCTGGCAGGGCCAGGTAACTGTGATCATAAAAAGAGTTCTATACATTATGTTTGTTAAAGAGTAATCATCATCATGTTTATCTATTATTTTCCTCTCCTATCACTTAAATTTGACGCATGGGAAGCTATTATGAGACTGGGGTTCAACACATGTGGTTCATTACTTCAATGGAAGTTTCCAAGAAGCAGCTACATGAGAAACATGAAGTCAAATTACATGAATAGACAAACACGTACAAATGAGATGTATGAATTGCAACATGAATTTATAATATGAAAGATTTTGAAGTCCTCCTACGAGGGGGGAGCATGAGGAGATCAAGATTGTTCGCAGGCATCAATTTCCAGGTTTGCTCTGCCTACTACAGAATTGGTGGGACACCAAAACTACAACTTCACTCTCTTTTACACGAGGCAACCAACACACCTCATAAATTTTGGCTTACATTTTAGACTTGTACAGTAACTCTTGGACTATATTTGTTTTGCTGCCCAAGAGCGAGAAGTGACCATACTTGTTGGCCGCATCCAAAAGGCTTATTGACCCGAGACAACAATATTTACATATGTACGACCGTTTGAGCTACACTGACTCTAAGCTACTACCGGATTATTCATTCATGACGGGCTTGTTCTCATTTGCCTTTGGTCTCTGCTCTTTGGGCTTGTCTTCCCTTCCCCTGCATTCCATTATTCACCAACCCCAAAGCAAAAGTCAACATCCAACTAAGAGACCTGCGAAGACAGTAGAACTTCAAGACTGATGCACAATAAGATCACCAGGAAGCAAGCTAATCACCAAGCAAAAGAACAGAACTCAGCCGAGTAAACAAACCTTATTCATCCATGGATAGACATTTGAAGGAGCCACCACTTGCATAATTAGAAGGTGAGGCTTACCGTTTGTCAGCAGCAGAGACACCTTTCTGGCTGAGGAACGATCTGAAGAGGGGGGAGTTGACGTCATAAATCATGATGACTGCGGCACCTGCACGTAACGCTGGAGATCTGGAACCGGTGAGCAGGCAATGACCTGGCCAGCAGACAGCGCAATGAGAAAGATGTCAAATTTGATGCAAGGAAGCATGTATTCAAGAATAGGCAGGGCAAAAAGAAATGGCCTCAGACAGCAGCAGGGCTGCAGTTTAGCGTCACAGAAATGCAGGTGCGCACACTGAGTAGGTTCTCTCTGACTTAACAGAGACTCAGCAAACACCTGCAGCTGCACCATTATAATTTGCATCAACGGCCATATACTTTCTTAAACAATGGTATGCTTACTCGCAACCTATAGCAATACATATTATTACCGTCACAACCAAAAAGTAATGGAGAACGTACGCATATACAGAAGGAAAACCAATAGCGCAAAGGCAAGCATGTTCACAGGCAAGACAATATACGAACTAAATATGCCACCGCGTACGCACAAGCTAATTTACACAGGGGACAGCCCATCCAATGCCAAGGACGTCGAAGAGAACATCACTAGTTTGAGATTGATCAGATTAAAAGCTTCAGAGCAAAACCACAGCATAAATAAGAGAGGGACTACAGGGGGAGACAAATTACCTCCTGAAAGGGCTTAGCTGCAGGGGCTCCCAGAAACCTGCAAACATGTGAAAAAATGAGGACGATAAATTAGTAGTAGGCCAAGGTATGAAGAACCTAAGCCACGTCGCATGCCGCCCAAGGCTGATCTTGGCAGTTTATACGATGAAACTGGTCACTGCATCCTGTAAGGATACTACCAGCCCCAGATACCAAACGCCATGCAAGAAGATGACTACTAAGCTTTAAAACAAGATACAGAGTTTCCTACTTACTGCATACTGACTGCATATTCAGCAAGTAACTCATCCATATGCCACCCCTTCCACGATGTGTCAGGATTAAAAAGCTCGGTGTTTATATATCCTCACTGGTCAATAGGCGTTGGATTTGAGTTTGATCATCATTCACATCTTGAGGGGCAGTATATACTACTGACTGTAAAAACCACGGCATACTGTTGCTATCAAGAGAGGATGGGATCAGTTACTGGCTTGGGCTCTTAAGAGCCTAATAGCACATTTGGAATCAGCGTCGATCATGGGGGAAAATTTCCTCATATCCCATCCTTTATTCTCTTGACAGCTCAGCCTGCAGTCATACATGTGAGGCTGAGATTTTGCTTTTACCTGGAGTCCGTCGCCACGTAAGGTTTCGTCGGCAACAACAGGCTCAAGACCTGTCGCAAATTTCACACGACAATAAACGTTAGCTTCTGAAAAAAATATACATACTCAGACTCTCTCATCAGGTGAAGATGAGCATGTTGGGCGCATGGTCTGTCCGAACAGGTAAAGGCAGCGACGCTGCTCCTCACGGCAATGGAATATGCTCCCATGGAACCAGGAGACATCCTAGTCCTGCCCGAAGGTAAGACCGGGAGCTGCAACTGATTGCCACTGATCTGTGACATTCACGCAGGAATCTACGGCACAACACCAGCAGCAAGCTGCTGATAGTCCGCTCCAAATGCATGAGGGTGCAGAACCGGCTAAAGTCCGACACCCCTGTCACATGTTTTACAACACGTAATGCGTCTTGCAGCGAACAAAGAAGGAAGTAGTAGTATAAACATGTCAACAATAGACCGAAAAAGAAGAACGAATAGCATTTGATCCAAGGGGTAGAAAACTCACCAAGTAAGCAGGCCTGTTCAAAAACGCACAACGTCGCAGCGAAGAGTTGAAGAGAGTAAGCTGAAGGACAAGTGAACCTCAGCCGACCCCGACTCCTATTTATCGCCTACCCTCGGCGTGAGGCACCTCTGGCAAAGCGACCCAGGCTCTAGAAACTGCTTAAAACCCCGTCGCTTTGTCCTCGATGTTCTCTCCCTATTGCTCCCTATTATCAGACCTGTCGCCAACGGCTCGAGGCTCTGCGGACGCGCGCGGTGCGCATTTAGAGCAAACGTCATGTCGGGCAGTCTGAACGTGAGCTTTCTCGTGGACGTTGTCAACTTCCTCATGGACGCCTATCAACATTAAAAGTCTAATTGTGTTGAGTGCCTCCAGTGGCCTTAAGGGATTATCACCAGCATGCATTACCAGTACGTCTACTATTTCTCTAAAGTCACCGTTCATCATCTCTAGCGTAAAAAACAACCAGCACATTGTTTATGACAAGTGTGACCTGCTGATCATTCATTCCTCTACCAGAAAGGGAGCTGGATAGGGACATCCCGTGGTGCTGCAAATACTTTGCGTTCGTTCACATACATTGCCTTGACTTTCATCTGCACGTCACATGGATCTTCGAAGAAGGAAGAAGCTTCCAGTGCAAAATGATACGGAGTCTATAACCATGGGGGTGACGGAGAGGATACTAAAGAACATAACAGAAATATACGAGAATGAGAAAACTGGAGGTAATCATGTCTTCCTCTCCTTTGTGGCAGTCGTCTTTATCCAAGAGAATGCTATGGAACTAAATACCGTACGACATCTGAAACTATCAGAGGGCTCCCGTATCGACAGCATGTTGACGTCAAACTGTAGTAGGGCTGTAATTTTGAGCTTGCTATAAGAATAGGGACGACATAAGCATGGCCGCCACCTTTATAATCAAGCACTTCAATTCCCCGTTTGCTCTTTCTTTCAAAGTCCGCTGATCCACAACCAAGGCTCAAGCGGTAGTCCTTGGCCTTTCAATAATTGGATCTAAGGAGTTCACCTGGTTGAAGTAAGCCACCACAATCATTTGTGGCGTGCTGCATTGCAGAGGAGCCACGTTCGGTATGAGAAGAACAGAAAGTCTCAACAGCTCTCTGCATGCGCTTCTGCCAAGGGAATGAACTGAAGTGGTATTTATATCGTGCACAATCTGTTGGGGCTGGGTTTGTTGGAGAGGGGCAGGAGGGAGCCTGGGATTGAAGAAGATAGCGGAGGATCCGCTGTTGGAGCTGCAGCTGCACAAGCCTCGGAAGAAAGTGACTGTCATGATCGTCGGCAATCACTCTGCTGGAAAGTCTTCATTTATCAATTGGTGAGCACCAGGACTGCCTTCTCTGGCCTTCTTATGCGAGCTTCACTCTCCTCTGCTCCACTCATCTCTCATAGGCCAGATGAGGGCATTCAATAAGAATTCCAGATGGTTAGCTGCTTCATCATATGGATATATGAATGCTATTGAATGAGAGGAGAGTGAAGATGTCGTGGGGAATGACTGGTGGATAGAAAAACTGAAGGCCTGACTTGTTCCTTGGGAGCTATATATACTTGTGGAAGTCCTCGCGGTGGTAGATATGATATGTGGCAATGACGGCGGTAGATAAGAACGCATGACTGGCAGAGGAGTTTGAGAAGAAGCTCATGGCATCTCCCGGCAGCCTGCCTGCTGCTCCCTGAGGTTGATGTTGCATGGAAGACTCAAATGAAGGAGGCCATTTGAGAGGATTGTTTAACCAAACCTCTTGGCTCATAAGACGAACAAGCTTATCGGGTATGTGTGACATATCTCTTACGTGGCTGCAAGCCACCTGGCATCTCTTTGCATCAATATTACGTGTGGTGGGGAGACTGAGAGGGAGAGGGAGGAACAAGAAGGAGAATGCCTGCTCAATGTCTTTGGATGTGGGAGTGGCCCAGGTACATAGGCGAGACCATACAGAGGACAGGTGTCGCGATAGAGACCAAGGGCTTTTCCTTCCTGACATCTGGCAAGAGGCGAGAGACCCTGAAGGGGGACGCAACGCTCATGTTCTACGACTACCTGAATGGCTTTGACCAATTCGAAGTATGACTAAGTTATCTGCTTCTTTCCTTCGCCTCAAGGCCCTTGTGGTGCCAGCTGTCTTCACTGCATGCCCTGAGCACAAAACCTCGTGCGTGCATACTGAGCCTCTCTTGTGCTGCCAGCTGTCTTCTCCGCAATATCCTGAGCGTGCTGCGTGTCATCTCCAGTGTGGTCACCGAGCCTCCCCACTAGTTGCTGAAGGCATTCTCCTAGGGGCTCATGAGAGTGTGCAACTCCCACGCAAGTGAGCTGAGGATGTGCCTCTGCCAGCTCCCATTCACCTTGCAGCCAGCCGCGAGCCTCGTGATGCATTCGAGCCAGCGGTTACCTGTCAAGCGTGGTCGAGCGAGGTCAGAGTGCAGCAGGGATTGGTCCCGTTGGGAGATTTGACTGCGCTGCCTCAAGCTGTGCCAAAATAAGCGATAGCGGGTTTGTAAACCTGCACACGTGCGTGTGTGTATGTGTATGTGTGTGTGCGTGTGTGTGTGTGTGTGTGTGTGTGTGTGAGTGCCCCCCCGCATGCGTGTGTATGCCTTTCTGTACCTTCTTGCGTGCGCAAGAGGCACGGTGTATGTGGCCCGTGTGGGCACACCCCTCCTGGGCTCGTAGCCGATCAGATTATCTGCCTGGACTAGTCAGTCAGTGCTTGGGGTGCCCCTGGGGCGGCCAGCTTGCTGCCCGGTGCTCCAACTAACCGCGCAGCATGCCCCCCTCCCCCCCCCCTTCGGGCCCTCCCTCCTGCGCGCACGCGCGCCTCGCAGGGGGTGGTGCCCAACCTGTTCACGGAGGTGTGCACGTCCAAGGAGCGCAACTTCAGCTGCGTTGACTTCATTGACACGCCGGGCCTGGTGGACGGCGACATCCACTACCCCTACGACGTCGATGCCTCCATCGTGTGGCTGGCAGACCACGTCGATCTTATCCTAGGTTGGTCCGCTTGTCCCCCCCCC
>WELA01013420.1:242701-275462 GCA_009602735.1 Mesotaenium endlicherianum | reverse complement strand
GGGGGGGGGATGGAGCCATATCTGCTTGCACTGCCCACTCACGACCGGCCACGTCCTGCCAGCTGCCCTGCCTTTTGTCGTGTAAGCAAGGGTAGAGGCCCCGCTCCACCCTTCAACAGTTCCCCACCTCAGGAGCAGCAGTTGCCCCACGCCGTGCTCGCAAAGGCTACCAGCAGAGAGAGAAGGAGAGTGCATGGCCGCTGCAGAGATACCGCAGCCACGGCACTGGCCGGGTCGAGAACACCTGGCAGGCTGGCGGAGCCGGAGGGCCCTTCTCCTTCAACATCGCATCTCCAGTGCAGAGTTCAACGTACATATGAAATTTTTGTCTGCGGTGGAAGGGTTAGCACCAGCATAGCGGCAAGGGTACATGGAGGCAAGGGCTTTTGGCATGCAAGGGTTTGGGCATGCATGCGTTCAAGCCTTCTAGGCGCTAGATCAGAGCCTGGGTTTCTCAGTGGGATTCAGGGCCGACGAGATTCCGAAAGTATTTATATTGCTTGTATCAGAAATGGCAGGGCTGCAGATGTAAGAGAATAAGCACAGGGCAGCACGCAAGGGCTTCAGGCCCCCCGGGGGGGGTTTGGGGGGTTTTTTTTTTTGGAAGAAGGGGGGGGGGATTCACTTCTTCTGGCCGCGAAACTGGTCGCGCAGCATCGCCAGGAGCGTCTCGATCTGGTGGAATCGGATGGCTGCAGGGCGCGCCAGGCTGATGTGGCACTCCCCGGCGAGGCCCAGGCCTATCTGCTGCGGCTGTTGCAGAAGCAGCAGCTGCGACTGGTTAGCTGAAGGTGCCCCGGGGGCTGCGGCAGAGGTGCTGGCAGCGTCTTGGATGGGGAGCAGGGCCGGCGCCAGCTGTGCGGCCCTCGACAGCAGGTGCGCCAGGTGTTCC
Organism: Mesotaenium endlicherianum; assembly: GCA_009602735.1. NCBI lineage: Eukaryota > Viridiplantae > Streptophyta > Zygnematophyceae > Zygnematales > Mesotaeniaceae > Mesotaenium > Mesotaenium endlicherianum. The sequence continues at coordinate 274,570 of WELA01013420.1, read as the reverse complement.
CTTGCTGACGGCAGCACCACCACTGCAAGTGAGGATGATGGCAGTAGAGAGCGGAGGCGAGAGAGAGGAGAGTAAGGAGAAAGAGAGAGATGTGAGCAAAAGAGAAGAGACGGCGTTCATGCGGACAGTTGGGAGCTCCTCTCCCTGCTGTGACCAGAGGCCTGCCCCTCCGTTCCTCCTCCTCCATCTGATTGCATACTAGTAAAGGGACCCCCGCCATGCCCGGGCACATGCGCATTCAAATGCACATGCACATGGACATGCCCATGCCCATGCCCATGCGCATGCCCATGCGCAAACTGTACATCCACGAGCATCTGCATGCAGGAAGGCAAGCATTGGGCCGGCTGCCCAAGCGGGCGATCCTTTCAGGCCCCAAAGCCCGAAACCCTCGGCCCTGAAGGTGACGGGACTTCCAGGCCCCCTTTCAGATGCCAAGGGGGGCTTAGGCCTATCTGGGCCAGACAGAAGCAGAGGAGACAGATCCTGGCTCCTGAGAGGAAGAGCTCAGCCTGTTGTCACTCACAAGTCATGATCTCCTAAGTGCGGGGAGAGAGTTGAGGGAGCAAGCAGCTTCAGGGAAAGGAGCCGGCAAGCGTCCATGGTGCTTCCTTTCAAGGATCGAGCTCTCCTTGAGACACTGATGGTGGTGAGTATACTAGCTGGTGACTATGAGGAGCTGCATCCCTCTGTTGTTGTCATAGACGCTCACTTAAGCGCGAGGGAGAGCCGAGAAAGCAAGCTGCTTCAGGGGGGGTCCTGTGGGCATCCATGGAGCTCTTCTCAAGGAACCGACTGATAGTAAGGAGTACGTATTGAGTGGTGAGTGAGAGGACAGACCAGGTATGAAGACGTGGACGGCATAGTTGCCCACCACGTGAGGGAAGCTTCTGACGCGCATCTGGTGCGCTCTACCTGACCCCTCCTCCTTCCCTGCTCGTCAGATGAGCCCCACCCCCCAATTCCCAGCGGGTTGATGCCCAGGCACATATATACACATGCATGCATGTGAGGTATGCACACAGAACAAGCTCACAGAGTATGCTCCCAATCGGCCTACTAGGAAATTTGCAACTCTTTCTGCTGCCTACGTGCGACTCCTGGAGGTCTGCAAAAAAGGTCCCATCCACGAGCAGATTACTCGATGATTCACGTTCACAAAAAGTGCATGCAAAAAAAAAATGTTGGTCTGATCGTTGTCTACCAGCATCCCCAGCTTTCTCCGCTGCATTGGGCCGAAGGCTCTCCGCCATAACCCTTTGCACAAAACAAGATAGCAGGGAAATGTGAATAATGACCTGCTGCAGATGGGCTACAGAGCTGCAGAACATCTGGTGGCGGAAGAGGCAGCCTGATGCTCGTGCCCCTCTTTCGCTTTGTGTCTTCTACTTGGGCCCTACCGCAGGACGAACGTTCTCGAGCACAACCAGAGCTCTGACCCCTGGAGACAGCACCTCCATTTTTTTTCTCCTCTTCCGCTCTGCTAGCCTCACCTGGAGACAAAGATCTGGAATGCAAGCTACTCGCATCTGTACCGTCTGATTGAGCTGAGCGCGATCCTCCATCCTTGTCCACTATCCGACCTGCCTGAAGCACGGAGCGATTTGATTGCGTTCTATTATGGGAAAGCTCAACCTCCCGAAGCCTTTCTGCTTTCTTCAAACATTTGACATTCTGTTTTTCAATGCCCTGTTTCTTTGTTTCCAGGATGAACGATGGCACTTGATTGCTGACAAGGTGTGCACGTTGAGAACAAGAAGCTTCACGTTTGCAAATCCGCAGCTGGCCTACTTCATCTCCTCCAGCATTACTGGGTAATTTGTTTGGAACGGACGAAAGACATTGGCGCTTAGCTTCATCCTCATCCGAATCACTGCCATAAGCTAGTAGTGCTTCCATGGCACTCTGCAGAGAGTTTACAAGCGCAAAGATGCAACATTGCTTGAGCTTTATAATGTAGACAGAGAGAGACGTGCATACAAGCTTTCAAAGAAAGGTCTCCATTGCAGGGAGTGAGTAGACGAACTCCACCAAGTACATACCACGCGCAGAGATGGACTTAATTCACGGTCGGCGAGCGTGCTACTCTATCGCTGCACAATACAGCATGTACTCACTCGACATTCCCAATGCGCAAGATCACATGATGACCATCTTCTTCTGCCTTAACGTACTAAAAGCAGACGCAAACATGAAAGATGTCGGTAGGCGTGAACACACTTCGTTACATCGATACTGGTACCTCAGAGACTGCTGTCAATCAAGAAGAGGTGCATGCTCGCGTAAATTATCATCATATACAATATCAGCCGCTGACGATGTGACAAGCAATCAACCCGGACATTTCACGGATATTTTCAAGCGGACGTTATGAGCAACAAGAAGAGTGCAGCTCATGCGACAGCATGAACTATTGAGAAAAGACATGCAACGCGCAATCATTTGAGGCCGGCAAAAGCATGCACAACCAGCAAGGAGATCCCTGATTAAATCCAACACCAACAATTAACCACGAACAATGTCTGTATTTCTCATTTGGCTCACACTAGATTCTCCATTCACAGCTGACGAAAGTGCAAGTGTTCTCAAGCTCTCCTCATATTATAATACATAAGATACTTCTCACAGCTCAACGCGCAACACGTGTGCGACCCCAATCTACCTCTGGCCCAATGCTGACAACAGGACAGTAATGATCCATGTCTAGTCCTGGGCTGCACTGTACCTCGACATGCAGCAACTACCTACAGAAAGAAATATACTGTCTTCATCCATCATTGAATACCTGGCAAAATTCAGCACTCTTCAGCAATAAAGAGCTGAAGAAATGGCACCTGGAACTAGATACAAAGTTGACATAGCAGAACTAGCAGAACGGCTGCGAGAGGCTACAGAGGAAGCTGCCAGAGAGAGAAGACAGCTGCGTATCTCTCTTTCCGACAGCTTCCAGTGCACCACATCTGAACACACTCCAAATAACTTATATATTGGAATTCATACCACTAGGAAACTTGCCACAGAGGCTCATAGGTCCTCCCCGACTACTTTACCATAGAGCAACATTCACAGACTAATGTCACAAGCTAAGGGAACACTCAAACGTCATGAATGCCTGACGTGCTCTTGTAATAAGAAGGCTTTCCTGCAAGACACCCAAGTAGAGGACAACGAGGTTAGGTCGCAATCAGCAGCTCCGAGCAGCAGCAAGTATGGACATTGAGCGCCTGACACAACCTGGCTTGGCACCTCGCACCTTTTTTCTTACTTCAGCCAGACACATTGAATTGTACTTCGTGGCTAAGTTGCCACCCCCAGAAAAGTCGAATAACTGAATACATGAGGGCCTAGGAAGTTGAAGAAAGAAGAAGACACTGCTCGCCAAAGGTGGAAGGATGCAAGCGGGGGAAGGCCATGGGCAAGATAGAACGAAGCCGTTGCCTAAGAGTGAAAGAAAAAAGCAGTCACGCAGTCACGCGATTGAGCAGGGGAGGCGTGCACGCACTTGAGCCCACGAGCTCCTCCCGAGGGGTGCTCGGCTCATTCTGCTTCTTCTTCGAGTGCCTTCTCCACATGATGACAAGGCCAGCAATGACAGCCACTGCTATAATGGCTCCAATGATGCCCCCCACAATAGGCCCTGCAGAGCTGCCGCCTCCACCAGAGCCCTTCGCCTCCGTCGTGGGGAGGTAGACCTGGGGCGGGGAGTCTGAGGGAGGCACATCTGAGCAGTCTGGCAGGTTTGTTGCGCCGCACAGGTAAGGGTTGCCACTATAACTGCAACAGAAAGGAGGAAGAGAAGCACAAACAGAAAGGCAAACAGAGCGTGAGTCCTCTGCTTGCCATCAATTGAAAAGAATGGCAGCATGCACTCATGTGGCATGCTTGTGAGCCATTGTTCAAAAAAAAGAAAAAAAAAAACAAGCCCCATCATACAAAAGCTCTCGGCCCTTGCATGTGCAAATGCACACACGCACAAACAAAGACAGCAGCAGATCTCTGTACAGCAGAACCTAGGGGAAGTCGCACACAAGCTGCATGAGCAAGCAAAAGAGTTACCTCTTTTGCAGGCCCCCAACACAAGAATTGCGACGCACTAGGAGTGAGCTGAGCACAAGTAACAGGGTGTTCAGATCGGGGGGCCTACTTGACGCTCAGGGCCGAGTTGGGCGATGCGAGGCTGGCTGGCAGCTGTCCTCCCAGCTTGTTGTCGTTCAACAGCCTGTACCCCCCCAAATAGCCCACACGGCCTACATAAGCATCCCATGGCAGGATGCGGACTGTGGCTCTCGCCGTCACCATCTCTCCGCCACTTGCTTTTTAAAATCACCTGCTGTGGCCCTGGGCCCTTTCTGCACGCGCCTACGAATGGACCCGCCACGAGTGAGTCTGGACCAGTGGGCCACTGTGATCACTCCTAACGTTTGGGCAGGATGAAGAAGATCACGCCAATGGCTGCCTGCCTGTGCCTCTCCACAGGTTGGGTTGGGTTGCGCTATGAGCAGCAGCCAGGGCTCCAGCTAGACTACTACGCGCATGGCCTTGACTGTTTGCATGTATGCCGCGGGCATGCAGGATAGCTCAGCATGAGTGAGTGGTCGAGACACCGCAAAAGAGAGTGAATGGGATCCGGGAAAGAAGAGGTGCTGAGGGTCGTCCTCAGAGGCCCAGCGAGACTTACAGCTGGAGGAGCGACGAGATCTTGGGCAGGTCCGCGGGGATGCTTCCATTCAGGCTGTTGTGTGACAGGTCACTGCAGCACCACCAGCAGCAGCAGCCACAACACGTATTCAACCACACATCAGTACAGCAGCAGCCGAAACACGCACGTAATCGACCGCACATCAGCACAACAGCAGCCATAGCAGTCCACACCACACGTCAGCACAAGCGAACACCGCCGCCCGCAACCCTCAAAGCACATCCACTGAAAAGTGACGCATACCCTGCCCACCCTTCAGCCCCCCTCCAGCCCTACTCACAAGTTGATACGCGTGCAAGTTGTAGTGGCGCAGGAGGAAGAAGCTTACATGATAGTGGCGCTCGAAAGGTTTGTCATCGATGCGGGGATGGCCCCAACCAGGTTGTTTCCGCTCATGTTGCTGCCCAGCATTACCCCGGCAGAGTGCGTCAATACATCAGGAACTCATCTGATGTGAGCCAGCAGACCCCTAAGTACCAACCTGCGTCTAACGTTTCGGAGGCAGCTGGCGCCCTACAGGCATATGATGCCAGATGCCAGACACAGTTAGGCAGGTTGCTGCCCTGGTAGCGCGGCCTTACAGGTCAGCCGAGAGACGAGATCGACGAAAATAAAAATGGGACAGACTCCAATCTCACGTGGTCTCTGTCAGAGCTGGGCTGCTGCTAAGTTACCGCACCTTCCAACTAATGCAGGGGTGAAAGGAGATGGTGAAGGGGGGGGCGCTTACAGAGTCTGCAGGCTGGTCAGCTGGGAGATCTCCGGCGGAAGAGAGCCTGAGATGTTCGAGTTGGGCACCTCACTGCACACAGAAGAGAAACCGCCACAAACACGTCAGAGGCCGCTTCTTCGCCAAACGAGGGGCACTAGACACATGGCGAAGAGTTGTACTAGTGCACTGGTACAAATGTTGGGCTGCCGACTCGATGCAGGCCGAGGGAAGCCCTTCCAGCCGGCCAGACGGGGTCAGCCACGGGCAAGATGGGTTTATGCTAGGCAATGTACAAGGGCCACAAAAGGCAAGGCTGCGAGCAACGCTGCACACAGCTGTCAAAGCGGGGGAGGAGGGAGGGGATGCGAGGAAGGCCGTACATGCTGGTGATCTCATACAAGGAGTTGGTTTCCGCGCACGTCACTCCCACCCAGTTGATGGGCTGGCATGGATCGCCCTGCCAATTGAGGCCTTCAGGGACCACCATGGACTTCTTCAGGGCCTGCATGCCGAGATCTGCCACCCGCACACGCGATATGCGCAAGTGAATACACACACACACACACACACACACACACACAAAAGGAGGCCAAGAAGAGCACCTGGGATGCAAATTGCTACTACTAGCTATTACCAGCAAGGCAGAAAGGGGGGCGGGGGAAGGGTGGGGGGCGAAGGGGGGTGCCCCTCTCAGATATAGCTAGCTGTCAGGGGGCAGTTGGAGCAGCTGCCAGTACATAACACTGGAGGGGCAAAGTAGGCACAGCTACACGAAGAGGTAGCTGGCTGCCTCCTGGATCCAACACTCGCACCCTCAAGCTAGACCACTGGCAGGGACAGGAAGGGCCATCTAGTTGGGAGCTTGCCGGGGGGTGAGAAGGAAAGCAGCACTCAACATGACTGCGTCGTGAATGGCAGAGGGGCAGACACACGGGCAGAGGCAGGCATATAGACAGACAGACGAACAGGCCGACGGACGGGCAGACAGGCAGATGGAGGTGGGGGGGGGCTTACATTGAGTGGATTCGGTTGACTGGCCGCGGGGGATCAGACCATACACCTCTATTCCGTTCAGCATGGGGCCAAGCGTGGAGAACTTGGCGGCCTTGATGACAACCTCCAGGGTCGTCTCGCCCTCGGTGAGGTTGAAGGGGATATGCAGGTCGTACGCCGAGAACGGGCCATTCAGAGACGCCACATCGATGGTCTCCACCTGGGGCTTGCCGTTGAGCTCCACCTGCATGATACGCTGTCCCTCGACGACAGCTGTCATCACGTGCCGCACATGCGCATACAGCCAACACGAGAGGGCGGAAGGTTCAGTACACGGCTTGAAGAATAAGGAGGACAAAGTCAAGATCCATCGAGCACGACCCTAAGAAATCACTACAGGTGATTGAGTAGCTTCTGCAGGACTGTTGCAGGCCATCGCCATTTTGACACGGGCAAATAGAAAGCCATGTGGCAAAAACATGTATCCCACATACCACGACGGACACCCACAGAAAGTCCTATCCGACTAAGAACACTGCATTTTCTGTAGATACTCATAACACAACCAATCCGCCAAGTTCTAAGGGTCAAATATGAGGCGGATACACCAGACGTGCAGCAGCAGCAGCGAGAGACGTTGCAGGCTTGTCCATTCCAGCAACAGCCGAGAGGAGAAGCTTCGTCACTCACCAGGGTTGAGCTCCGCAAAGTGGAGGTACACCATGAGGCTCGCGCCCGTCGTCACGCCCGAGTACGTGTACACGATGGAGCTGGCCTTGGTCCCCACGACCGCCGAGACGTACAGGTTCTGCGGCCAAAAGTTGGGGCTCCGGTCTGTGCCGTTGATCTTCTTGGCCGCCACGGTGTCGTTACAGCCGTCCGCACTCGGCAGGCACCTGCGGGCGCGGCACAGGCCAAAGTACAGGTGCGTCGTGTGAGCCGGGGACTGCATGCAAGTCGTGCACGACACTCCAGTGACTCGTCGAACGTCGCTCGCCGCAAATCTCTGGAGCTGAGAGAGCACACAAGCGCAAATTCTCCTTCGGTCCAAGATCCTTGGCTCTGCTCTCTTCCACAGAGTCGAGCGAGAAACATGCTCAGCTCCCAACGAGCACACAGACTCACCTTCACCCGTGCCCGCCACATACATGTGGCAGCACACTGCCGACTTGGCAAGGGCCAGCAGCAGACGAACCAGCAAGGACCTCCACAGGTACCCGGAGATGAGACTGAAGACCGCAAGCCGAACGGGTGCATAGGAGGAAGGAGGGGCGTACGTGAAGTTGGCCTTTGTGTTGGCCTCGGCCTGCCACACCCTGTGCTGCCTCTCTCCTGCAGGGGTGATGGTCTCGCCAAACTGCTCTCCGCCCACGTTGACGCGCCCATAGTTGTGCAGGAAGATGTCCACCCCCATCTCCTCAAAGTTGTACGAGTCCTTGTCCACCTGGGCGCGACGAGCACAGGTAGGTAGGCCGAGCACAGGCGTTGTTAGCATCAAAAGCTGGGGAGGAATGGGACCTCCCTGTGGTGCATGGACGCCTCCTACTTCACTTGTTAGAGGCGCTCTTGCTACAGAGCCAGCCAGACGCACACACACAGTGGCTTGTCTGGAGCAACATACAGAAGACCGGCGCCCCGTACACCACAGGGTGGCCGATGCCTGCTAGGCGTCCGAAGGCTCAGCAGCAAATAGGCAAGCAAGGAAGGCATACCAGGGCCCCCCCCATTACCCCTACAGCTGCCCAGCAGATAAATTGCCACTAGAAGATGCGAACGTGGATACCGATGCTCATACTCATTATGTTCTACAGACGCCCACTGCTACTTGTAGGGTAGTGCACACGAGCATACTCAGAAAACCCCAAGACTTTCCCCCCCAAAAAAAGTCCTCAAATTTGCCTCCCATGCAACTGCCTTCACAAACACAAGTAGTCTGCAAATCTGACCAGCCCCAACTGTCCATCGCTCACGGTGGGGGAGCAGGAGGGTACCTCGAGCACTTCGAACGAGTTCACGAAGGGGAAGAGCTCGTCCGTACTGCCGATGAAGCAGGCGTCCGCAGCCCCGTCGTTGATGTATGCAATGACCTCCACAAAGAAGCCGGGGGCAACGGGCTTGATCTCCTTGATGCGCGTCGTCTCGACATAGACCTCGAACGTGGGGGCCTGCACGCATCAGCGAGCAGGTGGAGCAGAGCAGGAGTCAAGCACATTGACACTGGCAAAGAGAAGATAGAGGGTGTGCGCGTCCTACGGATACGTGCAGAGGCACACTCAGGCCATCCTGGAACTTAGCCATTCCGTTGACACTCTCCTGGCATCCCGCATTCGTGTTCCCTGGGTTGGCCAGCTGAAGTGGATCCAGAGGGGCAAGCTCTGCATCCTCCCATAGTCTCGCGACTGGGCACTAAGGGGGGCTCAAGAAAAAACGGAGAGAACGACAAAGAGAGAGAGAGAGAGAGAGAGAGAGAGAGAGAGAGAGAGAGAGAGAGAGAGAGAGACTACAGAGAGTATGTGGTGCAACCACACAAGGCCTTGTGGGCAATGAAGACATATGGTGTGTATGTGGGGTGTTCACAAGGCACTGCGATGGTATGTGTGGCAGCACAACGTTCGTGTCGCGAGCCAGTGTATGCGTGTTTCAGCACCCGCAGGTTCTCTGCAAGCTCCACCGCAAGATTGATGCTCGCATCTCATACTTCCCAGTCTCTCCTACTCTATTGTTCCCTGTTCCAGCCAACAGGGGACCAGCTCCCTGGAAAGACCTGCTCTATGGGCATCGTGAACGGATTCCAAAGAGAGGGGGTCAACCTCCTAAGAAGCCGAAAGTCCAACCCTCACAAAAGGCGGCTTTGGCTTCCGAAGAATTTGGGCTACATGAGATTTTGTGCAACTTCTGTGATTTGCGGAGTGGTCAGTAAAAGGGAAGCAGGCGTACCGCGCTGTTGCCGTCGTAGCCCGTGCCGCTGCCGTAGCTGAAGTACATGCGCACGAGGTACCTGCCCGGCCCGACGGGGACAGAGTAGCAGTTCTCGATGGGCTCGGGGAAGTAGCGCAAGCTGTGGGCAATCTGGAGGCCAGTGCCGGGCGAGTCCACCACAGAAATCTCCCCGCTGGAGAAGCCCGTGTCCTTGGACCACAGCAGGCCGTTGTCGTCCTGGTAGTCCCCGGGGCCGCCGCAGTCGATGCGTATGTCACTACCTGAAGCGTGCCAGAGGAAGCGGGAATGCCAGAGGTCAAGAAGGGGGAGTGAGAGAAAGGCACGTGCTGCAGGAAAAAGAGAGGGGGGTTTTTGGCCAGGAGACGGGAGTGAGCACGCATACGATGCTGTGGAAAAGCTGCATGCCAATGTGAGGCACGCCAGAGTGAGGCAGGAGCTGCTCGAAGTGAAGGAGTGAAGGGCAAGAGGGCGCCGCGTTTAAAGAGTTGTCCCTCACACAATGGTCAGTTTACCTCCTGCACAATCTATACAGCCACCTACACGGCGATCTACGATACCCTTACAGATCACTTTTTGTCTTCAAAGAGATTGTTCGTGTCGCAAATGCACCGTTCTACCTACGAAGTCGAGCCAGAACGTGGGCCCAGCACATGCTTCATTTCTTCACCCGCGAAGACTTCAAGAAAGTACTTGCAAACTCAGTCTTAAACTATCTGTCGAGTGACTTTGCTGCAACGTACGTGCAACCAGCACAGGCCATCAATCAGACGAAAGACTCACCCGTCGCAGCAGAGTCCACGGCAGAGACAATGACTTCGTAGAGCTCCAGGCCGCAGATGACAGGAGGCAGCAGTGCTGTGTTGTTCGCGTGTGGATGCAGGCTCACTCCCAGCCAGTAACCGTTGTCCTCACTCACGCCCAGGGGCACGTTCCCCACCCGGGCAACAAAGGCGGTATTCGCAGCTCCTGCTCCCAGGCTGGGGTCTGAGCTCATGATGTCAATGTTGCGCAGCCAAACTCCATTCACCCAGATGTCCATGACCCGCTGGCCAGCCTGCAGCGGTGTCCAATGAAGCGGTGTAAGATGTCCTTCTCGTCACTGCGTGTTTAGCCCCCACATTTCCACGCATAATACTCTCCTCCGTCTCTCTCTAGCCCCCCCCACTTGCAAGTGCTATACTCTCGTCACTCGTCACGGTCTTTGGTCCCAGCACCGACGTGACAGTTTCATCAGTGTCTCTTGCCCCAACATGTGAACATGAACGAGCAATCATGCATGATGGACGGAAGAAGTTATGAGAAAAGTAGGGGAACACGTAGCATAAAGCTTACCACAACGTTGGGTTCAATCTCTGCAAAATAGAGCACAACAAGAAACTTGTTGTCCGTCTGAGCTGGGTAGATGCCAGTGAAGTTGTATCCTGTAGTCTCCTGGGGCTTTCCAGCCTGCACAGAAAAGCAGCAGCAGGCGTTCCATAAGCTGAGAGAAACGTGAGGATGCTTCATTCGGTAGTGTCTCGCAGCAAAGATGGCCACTGCATCAAGCAGCTCAAGTGTGATGACAAATCACCACCTTCTTTAACCCCACGTATGTGTCACAACAAAAGCCGTCACCTATTACTTCCACAACTCCCTGAAAGACCTTATAGCATCCTTGCTAAAGAAGTGCAGAGTGTACTTCGCACCAGTGCCTGCCGGCTATATGCCACCAATGGCAGGCACAATTTGCCCAAAAGTGCCGCCCCCTCAACCCCTCCACCCTCGCTCCCTCAACCCGAAGTTGTATGCAATTCAGGGCAAAGATGAAGCCATGCACACAGGGCTTCAGCTGAAGCAAGCGTCGGGTTCGTGTCTCCTTACTGCTCGGCAACTCTGGAAAAGCTCCTGCCCCAATTGCATGGCAGCGTAGTCCTCAGGAATGGTGATGTTTGCAGCTGTTGTGATGTTAACCCAGTTGTCAGCATCGGTGGCTGTCAAGTCAGCACTCCAGGTGCGATACCCGGGATCTCCTTTGTTCTCGGGCCCAAAGGCAGGGCCACCCGAGTTTATGCGCCCCCAGTTGGATAGGACAACATCGGGGCCCGTGACGTCTGCAAAGTAAGTCTCTGTGTCCTGCGTGCCATGTAGAAGAGAGAGCCACAAGAGTAGTCAGTGCACACGATACTGTGAGCTTACCACGTGACAGCTGTCCTGACACCCTTAAACAGCAGAGGATGTGTAGCATTCTCCTTCCGTTCGTTTTTACTTGCACCAGTAATACATCTTGCATCAAAGCTCTGTGCCACTCCACACCTCCAGTGCTTGTCAGGACCTTATCAGGCTTCCACCTATGCCATACATGCAAAACCCTCCCACGACAGTATGACAACACGACAAACCCTCCATGCCAACAGTCTTGCACGTCACTAGTGGACTACGTCCTGCTGTGAGAAGGGGTGGCTAAAGAAACGTGTACAAGGCACAGGTAGGTGGCAGGTTGGGGATCAACCTGGGGCAGAATTTCGATGCTGTTTACAAAGGGAGAAGCTGCAAGTGCCATGAAGCACAAGTTGATCTCTTGGTTATTCGAGTATGCAATGTAATCGGTGACCGTAGCAGTTGCATTCTGTTGGTTCTTGAATACAATTTGCTCCACTAGGACGTCCTCAATAGTGACCCCAACCTCTGGGGGGGCATTCTCCAGGTCATGTTCCAAGTACTGGCCATCAAAACTGAAACACAAACAGTGACGACACGCGGGCTAAATGTCATGACTGGGCCAAAGCCACAAGCACAGCGACGCGCAAGGAATGTGCAGAAAAATTGACAGAAATCATGTTGACAGCATAAGAAACTTATGTGGTTGAACTTAAGTGGTTGAACTTAAGTGGTTGTCGACCCATATTATTAAATAGCATGTTTGCTGCAGCAGCTTAGCCTTACTTGTTATAACAGAAGCTAAGTCGAATAAGGTAGCGGCCTGGCTCCACAGGAACATTGTAGCAGCTCTCTCCAGTTGTCCAGACTCGCAATGTCTGCTCAACTTCGTTCACACGTCCACCTGCTGTGTTTGCCTGCCCATGAAAGGCAATGCCCTTGCAATCTCAGCTGGCGCGCCTTGCTCATTCTCCTCGTGTCTGTTAGCTATGTTACAGTGTATCATGGAGTAAAGCTCAACCTTTCATGCCTTCTGAAAGATCCACTGCACTTATCTAAGCAAGCTTGGCACACAAATGATATAGCTAATCATCTTGAACAATTTTATCTACACCTTCAATAGAAAAGGATCAGCATACTTACAGATCCGATCTTCCTCGTGGTACCATTCACAAAACCATAGTCTGCTGACCACTGTAGACCGCTCGCATCAACGGAGGCTTCAGTGGCACCACAATCAATGCGGACTGGAACTGCATCATGGACAAATCCAGCAGGCAGAAACTTTCAGTATACTGGTGGAAAGAAAGGTGTACACCAAATACATAATAAGCCCCGAGTTTCATGTTTCCTGTCAACGAGCGCAAAGTCCTTGCCAAGACAGAGCTCCCAAATTGCCAGGATAAACTTGCGTCAAGTACTCCATCATCTGTTACTCGTAAAACTTCAAGCAGAATTTAGGCACGCAATATACTAGGGAGATGTGACTACGCTTTGCTTCTTCACACTGCTCGCGCCTCAACAACTGAACCTTGAGCTGACAGCCATTAGTGCAGATGGCTTTGACATGAGGGGAGACACTAACAGAAGCATGTCCCTATCCCATATGACAGGCCACTCAGGTTTTTGCTTTCATCAATTGGTATCAGGACAAAGCATTGTAATAGACATCATTGTGGCCTTCAACGTATGCATAGCCACGATTCGAGGATAATTACCACCTAAAGGAAACTCCATGATGACATAGGTAGTACAATAACAGAGTTCGGATTCAGTCGTCCTGACTGCTGAGATAGAATAACGCCAACAGTAGAAACCCACTAGACTCTTGCACATGGCAACATTGGAAAGCTACGTCCTACTCCCCATAAAAGTGATTGAGCAACATGAGCTGACCCGAATATTAACAAGACGAAAAAGCAGTTGAAATACCGATTCTTGACTGACCAACAGAGCAAGCATAGCAGCTCATGGGTACTCACCGGCATTTGGCGGGATGAATGCAGCGGCACAATGTAGAGAGACGAGGAGAGCCAATAGTGAAATCCAATTTGAGCAAGACTGGCAAAGAGGTGCCATAGTCCTGTGGCAGATCTAAGTCAAATATACAGAACCGGACTTGATGTTAAAGATAGTGCCTGCAAGTCACATATGGAGAAACTAACAGTCACGGTATATCCACCATGACAGAAAGGACACGACCTGAGACGCCAGGAAGCGTGGTTGAATTGTATACCAATCTAAGGGACTACTGATCTGCACATGTATAACACGCAGCTGAGATGGGAGTGCTCGCTTCAGAGAAAGCTATCCGAGAAAGTTCAAATGCGTGAGTTGCCCGTCGGAATGCTCTTGCTAATAGCTCTTTGTTCCTCCGTCCTTTTCAGCCCACTGCAGCCCACACTATACAGCCAAGTCACACTCACCTCCAACGGCGTTTATGGTCAAAGAACACCAACGAAGTACAAATTAAGAAACCGCCGTCGATCCGCTAATGGTGGTCATTTGCGCAGACTGGCGCGGACGGCCCGAACCTAGTCCGAGCTGGCCCGAGCCGTTAAGAGCCGTCCCTTCATTCCGCAAAGTTTCTTCGGTCTAATTTCACTGTTATACATGGCATGCATGGTTGTGCAATGTTGTTGATTATTGTCAATCGTCGTGGACAGTAGTGGAAGCCCCTTCAAGACGTTGTCGAACAGTAGCAATCGTACGGACGAGGACAGGACAAGGACCGTAGCCAGGTTGACCCTTATCTTTGTAACCCTGGACGCAAATCAAGGCAGACCCAAGGCATCCAAATTGATTCAAATCAGTGCAAATCAGTGCAAATCAGCGTCGGATTGTATTTTGGCGCCTCGGCGGTTATTGAAGTGTTGCCCAAGATACGCTTGAAAGCTCCGGTGCACCACCTGCAATGACTTGCACTAGCTTCCGCTGCCTTCCGGGAGGCGTCGCGTGGAGCACACGTTTAAAGCACAAATATTTCAAATTTGAGTCCCAGCCCGGCCACCGATCCACTGAAATCATGGAAAAAGCCCGCCAAAAACTACGCTTGCACACACTTGTAGCCTAGCTTGTAGCCAACCTGACAATTGAGTTGTTCACCACCTCTAGTGTGCGATTGTCTCAGTCGTACCAACCAAACCACTCCATAAACAATCTATTTTAAAGTACATACAGGACCAGAAAAGTGACTCAGGGGTGCGGGAAAATGGCTGGAAGCAACTTAGGACAAAAACTGACCCAAAAAAACATGAACTACAATTTCTACGAATGTAACACCAACATGTGCCCAATCAACGACAAGGAAATTGATTGTAATAATGGAACATTATAGCTAAATAGACATGCAACGCAAAAAGACATGCAACGCAAAAGTTACTAGTAAGATTAAAATCTGAATTACCTGGGCGAACATGGCAGTCATGTCGTGCCTAACAGTGTCGGTCCCTCGGCACTTGCGTAGTCTTCCAGCACGTGTGCCTTCGGCCTGGTTGATGTGTCGGTGGCCCTCCTCACGTGTGGCAGACATGGTCGATCGACCTTTGCACGTGTGTCGGTGACAAGCCTTACCAGGGTTAACCCATCCCTGGGTTCCTGAACTTGCACCATGCAGCCTTGACCAACACTCAAGGTGACGTTCTCTGTCACCCGGCTCTCACCATCTGCTTATCCTAAGACTTTAGCAGAAAATTTAAAAAATACTTGCCTTGCCTTAATTCCTCTTACACCCCTCCCTTTCAGCTGAGGCGTCCCTGCCTTTCCTGCTGAAAGCTATTATTTTCCAGCCCTGCGGCTTGGGGTTTTAGGAAGGCAATCAGGACATTCCCATCGTCCTGCCATAATTTCTTCCTCGCCAATGCAGAAAGTGTGCCAACGGGCACCACACTTATCGCAAGTTGCAACCTGGTCGTCCAGCACTTTGCAGCAGGCACAAGGCGTGGCCGGCACCAATTCCTCGGGCACAACCGTAACTGTGGGATCAATATTTGGCAAATGGCATAGCGAGCAATTCTGCACGTGGTCTCTCATGGTTTTACCATCAGAACCTTCCAGTTCTAACACACCATTGTCAAACGCATGTTTCACGCGCAAGATCACTGCACCTGAACTGGTGTCGATGGTGGTCTTGGTCTGGCGCTTGCGGTAGACAAAGTCTCCTTCTTGAATCCGCGTCATCTGCAGGCGGTAGCTCCTGTCTCGCGTCCTGGCGTAACGTTGCGTATCTCTTTTCTGTGCAATTTTCAGATTGTCTAGTGCAGCTGGTATCATGCGCTCAAATAGCGCCTTACGGCGCACCATCACTTTTAACAGTTCATCAGGGCTGTCCAGGTCTTTCACCTGTTCAATCTCCTGCTTGATGCTGCTGGGCACTACTGGACTTCTGCCAAACAGTATCTGATATGGCGAGTAGTTTGCCAAGGCAGCCTGCTTGCTAAATCTGTAACC
The DNA here is from genome assembly GCA_009602735.1 of Mesotaenium endlicherianum. Lineage (NCBI taxonomy): Eukaryota > Viridiplantae > Streptophyta > Zygnematophyceae > Zygnematales > Mesotaeniaceae > Mesotaenium > Mesotaenium endlicherianum. The sequence continues at coordinate 258,641 of WELA01013420.1, read as the reverse complement.
CATAACCAGCCATGGCAGGGCTAGATCCCAGTCACGCTTGTCATGCTCAAGGCAAAACTTGCGCAAAGCAGACTTAATGGTTTGCACCATCCTTTCTGCCAGACCATCTGCTTGCGATGATCGATGAAGCATCTGTCCAAGAGTTTCTGAAAAGATCCTTGGAACTCAGACCCTTGGTCTGTCAGCACTTCTGCTGGAGCTCCATGACGCACAATCACACCATTGAGGAATGCTTCCGCGGTCCCTAGACTCTCCTTAGCAGTCAGAGGGACAACCTCTATCCACTTAGAGAAATGCTCAATCATGACCATGATATACTTGTTACCTCGCTTAGACAGCGGTAGCTCACCTGCGAGATCGCAGCTCCAACGGTAGCCTAGGCCCATGATTGGCAAAGGTTGCAAGTGTGGATGTTGCTGTGTAAAACAAGCCTTGACGCGATCACAGCTTTGGCAGGCCTTGATCACATCTTCACACTGCTGCTTCATGCCCCTCCACCAGTAAGACAGCTCCAAAAGACTATATGTCTTCTTAACACCATAGTGTGCAGTGGTCTCGTGCATTTCTTGCACAAGGGCTCGTCTCCTGATGGGTTCTGGCACTAACTTCTCCTGACCAGTTTCTTCAATTTTGAAGAGGTTGTTGCTTTCCAGCAAAACCTTTTAGCTCGATGGTTTACCTGGTCCTTCTCCTTCACTGATAGTCCTTCCAAGTGAGTTCCCGTCTTCAGCCAGTTCATAGTAGCTTGATCTTTCCAGATCTCTGGACTGAACAGGGGTAGAGGCTCAGCTTCACCTGATGCTACTATTCAAGCCATTTCGGCTAGGCAAGCCACCAACTCTGCTGGGCTGCTCGGGTCTTCGTCCTCTCGAGCTCCTGTTCTGTCGTCTGAAGATGGGTCTGGGTTCCTGCTGAGTCCATCGGCGTCGTTGTTGAGCACTTCTGCTCTGTGCACCACCGTCATTTGGTACTCTTGCAGCTTAAGAGCCCAGCGAGCCAACTTACCAGTGAGGTCTCCATTCTTCATCAGCCATGATAATGGTGAGTGATCCGTGATCAGTGTGAAGGGTCTTCCCCACAGATACTCTCTGAAGTGTATGACCGCCCAAAAAAAACCACTGCCAACAGCTCTCCTTCATAGGACGAGTAGTTGCTCTCCGCTCGATTGTTAGAGCGTGAGGCATATGCAACGACATACTCCTCTCTAGGGCTTGTGGCCTGAGTGAGTACTGCGCCAATTCCCACACGACTCCAGTCAGTGTGCAGATTGAACGGGGGGCCTAAGCACATAATAGTTACTGGCCATATTTCGAACTTTAGAATATTGAAAAATATGATCTACAAAAACTCACTAATTTGATCGACCATTCTAGCTAGAAATGAGCTCTCATAACAAGCTGGCACAACTTTCACTTCGAGCTTAGCGCGCAAGTCCTTTATATCACGCGCGTTTTGTTCGAGCTGAGTGTCCACCACCTCTTTGTAATTAGCATAGACTTTTTTTTCTTGAGCCAATCCTGGTCTACCATTTGGAAACCACTTAGACTGTTCTTTTTCCATCAGACCCTTGATCCTAGTTGTTTCCCTCTCAACAACTAGCTTGCTTTTTTCTAGTTCCATCCTTCGGTTCTCTGCCTCCGAAAGAAGTTTGCGAGCAGCCTGTTCCGCGTTGCGAGTAGCCTATTCTACGTTATGCTGGTGAATCTGTGTGTCCAAATCCAAGCGTCTATTTTCTACCCGGCCCCTCGAGTATTCTATAATCGCCTGAGCCCCGGTGATAAAGGTTAACGCCGCGGTCACGCCAGCCCTGCCCACTTCGAAGAGCTTCTCATCTCTGACATTTGTGGATATGTCAGTATCCAATGATGGCCATCGAAGTGTAACATGCCCCGCGGGGACGAACACAAATTTCAACAGCGTAAGCATTTTCAGTTTGCCGGCCCTAAGATATGGCCAGGCAATATTGATTTCCAGATGATTGGTTAATTTGCTGTCAAGCTGCAGGTCTCGCCGAAACAATTCTAAAACACAATGCCAGGTCAGATACTGTTCTTCAGCATTTCGGGTCTGATTCTCGAACAAGTTCGAGGTTCTAATTTTTAGGAGTAGTCAGGCGTTCGCAAGACTGGGGCTGTTACCAGCCGCTCCTTAAGCTCGTTCATGGCTTTCTCCTGAGCTTCTGTCCACACAAAAGGTACATCCTTTTTCAGGAGTTCCGTCAAGGGTTTAGCAATTCTGCTATAATCCTTCACAAACTTACGATAGTATCCGCTTAGTCCTAACAGAGCTTTCAGCTTAGACACATTCGCAGGTGCAGGTATCTTGTAAATAGCCTCAGTCTTCACAGCCTGAGGGGACATAGCATTGTTCCCAATCTCATGTCCTAGGTAAGGCACGTGTGCCTCAAAGAATCTGCACTTCCCAGGATGCAGCTTCATCTGGAATTTCTCCAAGCGCTGGAACACTTGTTCCAAGTGCTCGAGGTGCTCCTCTATGGACTTGCTGAATACTACCACATCGTCAATGTATGGCTTAGCGAAATCCAGCCCCTCCAGCACTTTATCCATAGTCCTCTGAAATATGGCTGGGGCATTTTTCAGCCCAAATGGCATTACTGTCCATTGCCAAAGTTCCCTTTGAGCCCGGAAAGCAGTCTTACCTCGATCTTCTGTTTTCACAGGGATCTGGTTGAAGCCTTGGCGCAGATCGATAATGCTGAACACCTTTCCGGTGGTGGCAATTACAAAGATCCTTTCCGGCGTAGGCATCACATAGCTATTAGGCTCCGTGTAGAGATTCAGTCGCCTGTAATCTCCACACATACGAGTGGCAGTGTAATTGCCGGCCTCGTCCTTTTTAGCGACTACTATTGTAGGAGCCCCATGTACTGAATCAGATTTTTCAATCATGCGGAGCTTATGCAGCTCTTCACAAGTTTTCTCCACACAGTCCCATTCTGTCTGACTGAGCTTATGCGGCCCTAGTCTGACTGGGTTATCAGTAGTTAGTGTGATCTCACACACATTGGCAGTGGTTCTACCAATCTCCTCCTTAGTGAAAGCAAATACCTTGCGGTGTTTCTTCAGCAACCTTTCTACTTGTGCTCTCTGCTGGGCTGAGACCATTTTCCCAATGGCAAAAGTCTCAGTTTCAGGTTGCTTTTCCCCAACAAAGGCATCCAGTAGTTGCTATTCCTTAGGTGTAGGTGGGGGCTTCCCGCCCTCATCCTAGCCCTCAGGCTTTTCTGCCTGATTCTTAGGAGGTGGGGTAGCAGGCTTTGCAGCTTGCTCCTCCGTCGCCATAAGTTCGGCAGCCTGTTTCTTAGGCTTCTTACCTTTCCCAATGACGCGTCGCCTCTCCTGCGGTGAGGGGTATGTCAGGCGCCTCCGGATGGGGTGCCTCAGGAACATTTCCTCGTCGACTGCAGTCCAACTGGTCCCGGTTCCTCCTTCTTCACATGGCCGAGGTTGGGTTGCCATTGGAAAACCTGCGGGGTCTGTCCTAGGGCTGATCGCCCAGCCCCATTCTTGCTCAATAATAGCCATGCGGGCGACGGTCGTGTCATACTCCTCCCTTGCGGGTGGTGTGACTATCCATGCCTGCGCCAATGTTTGCGGCCTTTGAGGTGCTGCTAGTCGTGCGAGAAAGGCATCATCTGCTGCGGTCAAGCGGCTGATGGTGTTTCTCAGATCCATCAATTCCCATCCTGGGATTGCAGGTATTATGGGAGCAGGCTCCTCCGACCTCTGTATCCCAAGATCTGATAGTTGCAACAAGGGTGTGTTCATGCCTGGCGGCACATTAATGCCCAATGCCATTGCCCTGCGAACCAAACCGTCCTCTCCCTCTCTCTGCAGAATATCCCGCAGAGGCGGAGGAGGTGGGGCTGTGGTTCCTCGCGGAACGCCCTCTCTCTGAGCCTTCCCTTTATGTTTGAAATATCGCTTTAGCATCCTCCTAAAAGATGCGTTACCCTCACGGGCCACCTTCCTTGGTCTGCTTGCGCGACTTTCGGGCTTTCCTCGTGCTGTCTCCACTTTAGCAGTTGAGGCAGTCAACTCCTGCTGTTGCGGCGGTTGTGCGGTTGACTTGGGTTCTGCCACTGGAAGACTGGCAGAAGGAGAACTGGATGTTGGCGACCTTAATTCTTCATAAAGGTCTGCTGGGCTTGGCCCCATCAGGTGGTCAACCACCCAGTCGTCTGTCCTCAGCTCCTGTAAGTCAAGCAGATCCAACTCTGGCGTGGGAAAACGTGGAATTTCTTCCCTAATGTCCCCTTCATTGTTGAGTGATGGCAACTCCAACTCCGAGAGGCCTTGCATCTCTGCATCCTCTACCTCCTCCGGCTTCTCTGTTCCAGGAGGCGGCAATTCTTCATCCCCTCCTGTGTTGAGCCTCGCCATGTTGATGATGGCTGACTGTAGAGCGAGAGCTGCTTTCGCCACTTTTTCTTCCTTGAGTCAAGGGGCGTCTGCTTCCAGCAACTGCGCCATGATTTGCCTGGTGATCGACTCAGCTGTGCTGCCAACTGTGTCTTGTGGTTGCCCTTTGGCCTCTGGCCCTGAACTCATCAGAGCAAGTGTGGCGGGCAATCTCTTGGACGCCTCCTTCTTGTGATCTTCAAAAATCACCTCCAGGCAAATGGTCTTTCCAGACCCTCCAGAATTTTATTGAATTCTGACTGCATTCTTCGGCCATTCGCCAATATTGCACTGGCATTCTTCATATCTTGATGTTACCGCTTCTGGGGATGGGCTCCCGAAGACCTGGTCTGGGGCCATGTTTCGTAACTCAGAACCGGTATATTCTTCCCATTCCGGCATCCTCCCAACTACCTGGCTGGAGCGTTCGGCAGATGCTGGGACCTCCTGTGATTTGCTTACTGCAGCGCTCACCAAAGGGTTTGCTGCACCAGTTGCTTGGTCTTCCATGGTTACGTCTTCTCGCAGCCTCCGCAGCTCCAGAGGGTCGTGTAGAGCCGCCATCCGAGTGTTAATTCGCGTCAATATGTCTTGACACCTGGTCAGTCCCACCACTTTGGTTTCTCTGAGTGTTTCCTCTTGGTCAGCCTCAGCTGCGTCTCTTTCAACAGCATATTCTTTTTGTCGCTGATACGCTTCCCTGATAGCTCTTTGATCAGAGATTGGCACCACATGAACTCCAATCGCTACCGGCCTTGGCCTGGGCATAGGCTTGTCAGAGAACGTCATCTGTTGCCAAGTTATAATCATCTCTACCAACCATGTCATGGAGTGATGCCCGATCATATTGCCGAACATCTTCCCAGCGTTGTCCTGTCCCACCTTTGCAACAATATCTTGTGCAATGGAGCTGGGTACCCCCAGGCACCTTCCCTTCTCTTCAGCTGTCGGCTCTCTCCACTGAGCTTCTCTGTTATGCACATCTTTGACCATTCCTGGTCCTCCATTCACGAAAGCGCGTGATCCTGGGTATGCTGTGAAGGTGGGCAGCACCATTCTCGGACGGCCTGGCTCGTTGACGACGTACTGTGGGTAGGAATCCCTCCTGATCACTGGCTTGGTTTCCACCATCAGTGCTTCTCCCACAGATACTGCCGTTGGCGTGCGCCGCGTAATCTCCTCCATCTCCCTCAGGATTTCAATGGACAAGCCGTTGGTCCAGAATAGTCTGGCTCGATGTGAGAGTCCTCCGTGCCTGGCGTCGTTGATTAATACATGATGACCCAGGGTGGAGTCGAAGACCAGCCATGGATCTCCTGGCTTCATCTGGTTGTAATCCATCCCTGGATGTACATTCTCAATCACAAACACTGGTGGGTAGAGATGCTGGCGTTCCCGCAGCATACTGATGATCTTCACCATCCTTCCCCAGTGTTGTGCTCGCGGGTCATTGAATCCCCTCCTGTTCCCGGCTTGCGAGAAAGGTTGACAAGGGAATCCCGCAAAAATCCAGTCAATCTTGTAATCATACAGGTCCTCAGACTTCACAGTGAGAATGTTTCCTCCAGCAAGACGCACCACACTAGTGGGCACAAATGCCTTGAAATGGTACATTTGCCGCATCTAACTCATGACCTCCTCAAATGCTGTAAAAATATTCTCATCATTGTCCACCTACAGCACTTTGGATACCCGGATACCTCGCTGAATCAGTGCAATGGTTCCAGTACCAAGTCCGGCGAACAATTCCAGCACTACTACTCCTCTCCTGCGAAAAGGATCTTCCATCCTCACAATGCCTTGCGGCAATGGGTCTACTCCAGGCATCAAATTGGCAGCAGTCTTAACTGGATAAGGAACTGGCAGCAGCTCTTGCGGGCCACGGTCCCTGTTACTCACAGCTTCTAGTTGCTCCATAATCCAAGGTTGCCAAACCAAGGGAGTCGGTATGTTGATGCTGGTGTAAATCTTCTCTTCGCGTTGCATGATGAGGTCATAATGGTCTGGGTACTGGTCATTCACACAGCAGTCTAGCAATCCGTAATTTGCTTCTCCTGAGCAAACCATTTTTACAGGAATTTCTCTTGTCGGCTGCCGATCTGCCGACTGGTAAGTCACCCTCTGCTTCCGCAGGTCGATGACCATACCCAGGGGAATCAGAGCTTCTGTCCCCAATAGAACATCATAGTTTTCTGCCTCTGTCACCGTACACTCTATGAACAGTGACGCTTCCTCAGATTTTCCCAAGTTTACTGTGATTTCCACAGGCTTGCGGGTGATTCCACAAGACTTTGAAATCTGCCCAGATGCAGTCCTCAACTAGAAAGAACTTTCTTTCAGGTCCCTGGCCGTCAATCCCAGAGCTTTCACAGCTCGCTTTCCCAAGAATACTGGCTGTGCGCCAGTGTCCAATAGGATATTGGGAGCGGCCCAGTTGTTAAAACGTCAAAACTCTATCCTTGTTCTGCACTCTCACAGTGCTGAAATTAGTAGGCAGCGAAGCGCTGTTCGCGCCTTCCTCAGCTAGGTCCAGCTGCTGTCCGGCTTCCTCAATCGTGAAAGGATATGTAAGACGCAGATTAGCGAGTGAAAGACAAGGAATGTGCTGAATCCGGTGTTCCACCAGAGCCTTCAGCTTTTCCAACGAAAAACTAAATGTCTTGCGTGGCCCAGGCTTGGCTTGTCGTAACTGCGCAATCTCGTGCTCATCGAGAGTGATCCGAAAGGTCTGAGGAAGCTTCCCAGCATTCCTTGGAACCAGACGGTCATGATCTGTGCGTTCCACAGCCGTTGCAGCCACGGCCTTCTCAGGCGTCAACTTCTCGCCTTTGCAGACGGTCTTTTCGGCCACATCTGCATCATAATAGACATTAGGCACATTTAGTCTTGCAAATTGAGCTTTCAATTCTGCAATCTCTGCACTCATAGCATCATACTTCTGATTACCCTTCCGGTTACCAGAGTTATCTTTCTCCTTTTTCTTACCCTTATCTGCCTCTTTCGTGGCAGCATTAGCCCATGGTGGTTTCAGATTTGGGTTCTTGGACCAACACTCATCTTCTGAGTGTCCCTTTTTACTGCAATGTGCGCATACCTGCGTCTTGCTAGCAGACAATTGCTTAGCATCTGGGTACGGACAATCTCTCTTCTGATGTCCTGATTTCCCGCAGTTCCACAGTTCCAACAGCCCTCTGCTGTCTCAACAGTGTTGGCGTGCTTAGCAAACCTATTGAAAGACCCGCTCTTTTTTTTAACTGAAAGTTAGAGCTATTGGCCTTGGGCTGAAAGGATTCCTCTCTACTCTCAGGAGCCATAAGCGTCCTGGACGCCTCCTTGTACCAGACTTTACCTTCCTCGACATTGCGTGCTATTTCAGCAGCCTCGTTGATGTTCCAGTCGATTCCGCATTTCGCGGATAGGTGCGGCCTGACCTCCCGATCTGTATCTTTACCCAAACACAATAAGAATTTGTCAGCCACAATCCTAGGCTCATAGATTCCTGCCTTCTTGGCAAGGTCTACCAATCTGGATTTGACCTCCATCACTGTCTCGTTCTTCTGACGGACAAAATGCACATAGCGGTGCACTTTAAGACTGCGATCCTCTGGGAATGTTGCTTCAAGCAACTTAAAGAAACGACGCAGACAGTGCTCAGAGTCTAACTGGTCATCCCCAGCCTCCATATCCCTACGGCAACTAGCCAACGCTTGCGCATGGCTTGCTTCCGTGGTGACACTATCACCATGCTGCCCTGTAAAAGGTGCAGCTCTGCGTGTTACTCGTTCCTGAGCATTAGCAATCTTTTTAGACAATTCTGCACACACTTTACGCAATTCTGCGACAGATCCAGCATCATCATCTCGAGTAGCCGCTCGCTGCTGACCCTCGGTGAGTTGCTTCATGGCATCTGTTAATTCTTGTGTTAGTGCAGCTAAGTTTACACTCTCAACAGGTGCAGCAGGTATCGCTCTTCCTGATGACAAAGCGGACAGGCGAGCTTTCGCAACCTCTTTCTGGATTTTTAAATCTCTCGCCTTCTTTTGCTCGTCAAACGCCCATTCCTGGGTAAGGTTCTCATCCTTCCGAAATTGGCGATACAGCAACAAGGCATCCTTGTCCAAGTACTGAACCAAGCTTATAAAAGCGACTGATTGAGTGTAAGAAGAATCCTTTCGGATTTTCTCAAAGAAGTGAGCCCAATAGATCTCATCAAACTCTTCGAAAGTGAGACTATTTCCACTGGTTCGTCCACTAAAACACTTTGTAGACAGCTTGAACTTAGGATTTTCATCCTTATCATCACCAGTCATTTTGAGTGGTGACCAAGACTCACTATCTTTATCCCACACGTCGTGCTCTCTGCCCGAATTGGGTACAAAAGCTCGCGCGTTATACGGATTCTCACCGTTCGTGGCAGTATGGCGAGACTCGTCTCTCAACGGTTGCTCACTCCACAGGTTATCCGTGTGCCCAGATGTCTCACTTTCTCGTGGACTCTGGCTTGAATCAGAACCTTCCGCAGGCTCCACAGGGTAGTAGAGTCTTCCACTCCTCAACTGCATGTACAGTTGAATTTCTCCGGGTCCCCTTCCAGGTTGAGCACCGGCAGCCCTCACACACAGGCCTCAATCCCCAATTTGCTTGGGAATTTCTATTCACCTGAACCACAGAACCGAGGTTCTCAGAAGTAGGACGGAAGTCTCTTACTTCCACATAGGCTTTATGCCTTAAGGTTCTTGGGTTCACAGGTGAGCAAATTGTAGTTTGCAGAAATCACACTCTAAGCAGCTTGACATGCAACGTCAAATTCAGAGAAAATTGCCCTTCAGGCTTTCGCTTAACTTCCACAAGTCAGCTTACAAAACTCTGAAACTACGTCTATGCTGGCCTAGGTCGAGCTCTGCACTTGACACCGCGCCTTAACAGCTCTTCACTGCCAGGCTGGACTCACTCAGTTCTTCACTGAGAGCTTCATCTGTCAATACTACTCTCTCTCTTCGAGATGCGAATGCGACTTCTGAGAACCTGGAAATCAACACACAACTCACCATTTTAAGGCTGCTTCACACACACACACTTGTGGCGTTTGGCTGACTCTGTGCTAATCTCCTAGCAGATTCTATTCTGCAGTTCTCCTTCTTCAACCGTGAGATTCCCTCTTGGGAACTCCTACAATCCTAACTTATCTATGATACACAGAAGAATCTTCAGCGTCGTCAGAAGCGTGGGGCTTTGGCCCTCATGGCCTTGGGTACTCCTTCTTTTTCTTCGCGCCCTTCTTCTCTTTCCTTCTGCCTCTTGGCAAAGGTGCGTGAGAGTGAATGACATGTCTCAGGCAAGATTCGTGCCTTTCGCAGGCACCACACAGCGTCATCTTTCGAGAATGCCGTGCTTAGTCACACAACTTAGCTGCATGTCGCTTCTGCCTAGCCATGCTCGACTCAAACTTGTAGTCATTTAACATGCATGCACACCTTGTGACTGTCGCGCGTGACTGCTTAGCTTCTCAGCTGGCAGTCACGCCTAATTGGCTCATGGCTAAGAATTCCTGAGCGGCGTGCAAGCAAATGCCACCTGCTCAAGTTTTCCCAACCGGGCGGCCGTAACCTTCCTTGGCATTGCAGCCATGACCTGGCTTAATCTGCCAGTCATACAGTACCTGACCTGGTACTTACTGGGCGGCTCATTGCTGATCCCCAGCTCCTAGCCTTGCGGCTGTCTTGTCAAAACCTCCCCCATCCTTGGGTGTGGGGCACACTGACATTGACCCCTTGCCAGTGGTCTTGACGCCGCCATAACCGCTGACTGCGATGTAATCAGTCAAGTGGTCGGTGAGTCAAGGTTGACTTTCAACACTAGGTGGCCGTAGCTTGCGCTGCGCGTGCAACACCGTCATACGAATAATAGTCGCGACAGTCAGTGTCAGTCACTCTTATCATATTTGCTGTCTTTCTAGTAAGGGTACCTGAGGCAATTGATTGCTTGCACATATTTTTCGTGCTATATGTCATTGCACCACTTACATGTTGTTCTAAGACATTTTCAACGAGGTGATTTAATGGTGTGTCGATCGTGGTCCTCTACATGGTGCATCTTTTTTATTTATCGACAAGCTCCTAGTTGTGATTCACCATATGTCATTGACCCGAGTGTTCATGTTTGAATATTTGGTGGACAAGCGACCATCCACAACGTGTCAAGGTAGATCTGGAATATACGCACATATAAAAATGTGAATAATCATGAAGTAGTTAAAAAATTGTCCAAACCTATCATGTGAACTCAAAATGCAAATGTGGTTTTTTTTGTGGGATTTTGTCACTTGAAAGATGTCTATACCTCCTTTAGTCATAGAGATTAACAATCATAGCAATAAAACGGATCCATCTCTACACAATTCATAGAAATTAAGACCGTTTGTTAATGGTGGAATATTGAACAAGTTAGCGCCGGGTTTACAGTCCCCAAACATGACTTTGTTGTCAATTTCAAGTGTACTTGTATGAAAAATGTAACGGCTCCTCCATCATTGCATATCGCCGGCCAAAGTGGTTAACTGTGCTTAATTGTTCATTATCAGATCGAGTGACATTCAAAATTGTAAAAAGGAATGAATTTTGTCATCAAGGCAACAAATTGTATTAACCTCTTGAGGTCCCTTGAGTTTTTTGTTGGTACTAATTGTCACTTTAAGAACTCATGTCAAGCTAAAAATTGAACCAACTTCAATGAAATAGCGAAGTGATGGCTAGCGTCACAACTAATCCAACACGTAGCATCTGGGCAATTGCCATTGCAATAGTACGTTTTTTACAATCCGATATATTTGAACGCCATGGTGTGATAGGCAGAATTGCAACAATCTATTCAGAATTTACGAGGCCTTACCGACGTAAGGCCAATAATGTTCCTCATTAAAAAAATTGAGAACTTTGAAGACAAAGCACCTTGGGTCAAATAATTGGTCTTCTTTTGCACATTTGTACGCTAGGAGGCTTATTAAATTGCACCTAGAGGCTAGCTATCCACTGCATTTGAATAACCAGTGGACATCGAGACAAATATGTTATGGATCGCTGAGTGTGTACCTTTCCATTGGTGCTTCTTGATCAATCAAATTCAGTACTAACAAGGCAAGCATGCATTTATGTGAAAAGCACCTTTTATGAATAGCAAGGTCGAATATCCTGAGGCCCGAAGTGACCAGCCAATTTGAACCTAATACCATCAGTGTTTGTGCGGAAAAAACACACCAACTCCTATCTGAAGCCCAATGACTATACACTTGTGGGGCATCCTTCATTGCAAAAGTTGTCCACCGTTGCTGCGCTCTCGACCAATTATCATGGAAAGTCTTAATTTACCCACTGTACACCATGAAGAAAATGTGAAGAGTCCACAAGTGGCCAAATCTGTTGGGAACCCCAAGGTCGGACGACTAAAGCTGATGCACATTGCCTGCCATAGGACTCCTTCAATGTCAAAAGACCAATACAGCATCTCAAGCGCAAGCTTTTGAAGCCAAGGGCTAATAGGGTGGTGGGTTCTTCAACAAAGGATTGGCGAGCCGTGCTCGCAATTTCTCCAGAGTCTCTCTGCACAGCCACCACACATCGTTTCAAGAAGCTACAGCCCTTTACGTTGAGAATGGGAGAATGTACTCGATAGGAAAGTAGTCCATTGACAAAAGGCATCCAGGCCCTCCCCTTTGAGAAACTAATACACCTGTATGGTAGAGCATCTTGTATGCTTTAGAAAGTACCACGTCATACTAAGTGCCTTGGTTCAGGCCGAGAAGAACCACCTTGCTACTCCTGGAATGAAGACATAAGACATTAGACCAGTACCAAGCAACTCCAATACGGTGGACTTCGTGAGTCAGCACGCCTGGAAGCCCCTCTTATGGCAAGGCTTAGACCACAGAGGAGAAATCCACAGTGAAACATATGAAAAGCTTTTATTGCTTGAAAAAATCTGTCAGATTCACTAAGTCCACCTGAAGCTCAGAATTGAAGGCAATCTTCAACTTTACGTCAAAAGCATAAATCTTACCTTTGGGCTGGGTCATGGCTGGCGCTTATTTGGCTGGTCAGGTAGTCAAAGAAATGGTCTTCAAAGCATCGAGGTCTGCATATGACGATTTCGAAAAAAAATGAATCCCGAATGCATGTCTTTCTTACTTTGCTCAAAACAAAAACTTTCGCACCAGTCCTGCCTGTCTACCAACATGTATGCTCTAACATTTAGTCTAGTACACAGAGGCAAGCATAAGGACTGGAATTGGCCACAAAAGCACTTGAAAGTGGAAATAGCACTAAAATATGAAAGTTGAAGAGCATTCGCTGTCTCAAATATCCTGCGCATTGTCAAATGCACCATGTGCACCATGACTATCATTTTCCTTAAAAGCAAATATGATTTCAAATGGTTCAGGACAACGCGTAGCATTGCAAAGGTGAGGGCCATGGCATCATCAGGCAACAGAGAGCTTCCATGAGGACAAAGAGTCTGAATTAGACTTCACCTGTGCTGGTTTGCAACTTCGCCGAAATGGTCAACATCAGCTCCCAGAAGAAGTCTCACGAGCTCTTCGTCTGAGACCTGCACCAACAGGTGCATGCCGCAGGAGGATAGACATTTACTATAAGCAAATGTAGGATTGCAAGCAATTAGCCCACCTTCTTCCCACTTAGCTTGCAGGTGAAGTGCTGACAAGAAACTCATGATGCATGGCCCAGACAACAGTAAGGAGGACAATACATGTTATTGAGCTTATTATAAGGTTGTATCTACATCGCTGCCAATCTGTTAGGCTTGCATAAAAGCAACAGTATCAAGATACAGGAAACAACAGACTCTGCCGCTAATAGTGGCTGGGTGAGCTGGCTTGGTGATCATGCATACATAATACTGCTTCATACCCAAAAGTATAATATACTCAAAACTGGCACCTGGGGCAAGCAACAAGGCGAGCTGGGTCATATGTAGTAGCCACAGATGCAGCATGAGAGCTCATTAAGGGAGTAGGCTTCATCAGTCATCGTATTCCTAAGGCTTTGTGTTAAAGACGAACTTTGTCATGGGAACCCCCATCTCCCGAGCTAGGCCTCTGATTGTTCTTGATGGCAGCTCCTTCATCCGACAAGGAGCTGGCCCAGCCTGGAGGAGCATCCCAAGCTGTTTCATTGGAGGACGTATTCCAATAATACGGCTGCGACAGACAGAAAGGAGGTTAACTAGTGACAAAGACTTCTTCAGAATTGGTTATGCAGCTATAGTCAGTGGAATATTTCATTGCACGTTGTTAAGCCAGCATATAAGTGCTAATGAGAAAAAGTGAAGACCGCAAGTAATACCCGCCCAGATGCAGGATCGATGACCTCTCGCCACACGTCACTGCCAGCTCTTATAGCCCATCGCTTCAGTGAAAGTCTCTTACACTCTATGCAAAAAGAAAAACAATGATGTCCTTCATTCGGCGAACTTCTGCCGTGAGCATAACCTACTCTGATGGAGAACTTACTAGACGCGCTCGAGCAAAGAGGGGTCGCTGGCAAGTCACAGGACTTTGCCGCAAAACCGATGTTTAAGATACTTACGAGTCCTGCATTGAAGTTAAGACAGGACATTTTGTTCGTAATGAAACAAATTGTCTCTCTTTTTGACCAATTGTATTTCCTCGCAATCAGCAAGTGATATATAATTCATACACAGAGACAGACGTTTGGTCTGAACTGCCAAGACAAACGTGTGGTGAGCAATTTTTACTAAACTTCATATAGTGAGGCCTCCTGTCTTAGAAACATGCGACACTGAACAACGTCACAGTGTATCGTGAGTAGGGTTAATTGAGCGCACGTTTCGTTGAAGGTGTAATTGCTGATTACATATTCAGCTCACAAGCTTCAGTGCAGTCTCCACCATAAACATCTATGCATAAGGCTAACAAAAATGTCCTCACTATACAATATGCTGGCTAAATAAACTTTAGATGTTTTGGAGGCATTGTACAAATATCAAACATATGATCATGTAGCACTCGAATGATACTGGTGATATTCTTTGATGACCTAATCTTGCACCAGGCCGCAATTACCCTCCCGGCTTTTATTTTATGAGGAGCAGCTACCACATTCATTTAGTCTCTTGGCACTTCAATATATATTCTCATAATCCCTAGCTTCTGCCACTTCTGAGAGTGTGAAGATTGACTTCAGTAACACCAAGTCATAAGTACCACATTTTATAAACTTCTGTACGACACCAAGGAGCTACATCTGGCTATGGAAGGTGGCGAGTATAGGTGCCGAAGTATATATTAATCTACTACTTGCCAACAAAAAACCTTGTGTGCAATGCATGAAGTACATCCAATCTCAATTCTCCGCACAATTGGCCCTGAAACTTGGTAAGCGTGAATGGAATCCTTAATTTCTGCCACATTCTCCGCAGGAGTCCCTCATTTCCTCATCAACAGTACAACCGTATGACAGGCAACGCTGCGGTTCTCTCCCAGGCTGTCGACTTTCTCATGCGTTTTTGCCTTGATGTTCACCACCTCCTTGGGAGCCTGCAGAAGGGCGCAGAGGTTCTCCTTGATGGCGTCCTTGTGAGGACTCAGCTTTGGCCTCTGCAGAATGATGGTGGAGTCCAGATTGCCGATTGTGTAGCCCGCCTCATGCATTCTCCGGACCTATGTATACCATGATTGCACATCACACGTGCACCGACAGAAGCCCACAAATTCAATAGAAGGAGTAAATAATCTGCAGCATTTGTATGTGTGCATAGCTCTTTTGGAGCCAGTATTCACTAGAAAAGTATCAAGCACCTGCAACTAATTCACCAAAGACACAGCCCAAGAAAGTATGAGGTCCTAAATATATGAGCAATATTCTTATATATATTAACAGATATAGGGATACATGCACATGGCCACACACACAAACACACACACGCACACATATGATAGTCCTCGCAAGCAATCTTACTGATGCTTCGTCACCCAAGCACATCTTGCCAGACGAAGTCGTTAAGTAAAAGATGGCCCATTAGCATACTCTTAGTGCTGCATGATATAGAAGAGAGTCAAACAACCGGCCACCAAAATTTTACGGCAGCAAGCTCCAGCTCCAGCTCAACTGGTTGATCCACACTATACCACCAATGGTCTTGCACAAAAGTGTAAGTTCGACTGTGGATGCTCGGAGATGCTCGCGCAACCTTTGGCACATACTTGCACACGCAGACCTATTTGCGATTGATACAACATGCGCTGTAGAGAACCCCACGGCCACAAGCAAATAAGGCGACGCTGCAGCTGCGATGTAGCCAACCCAATCTCATGCTCACCGGACTCGTCAGCATACATGCTTATACCCAGTACCCAACTGCGGAGAACTTAAACCCAAAGAAATGCTAACCCTGCACCTCCATCCTCCCTTTCCCCCTCCCCCTCCTCCCTCCCCCCCCTGCCTTCTCCTTACAACTCTAAATGCTTCTGATATAGCCCCCCACCC
>WELA01013420.1:231439-241882 GCA_009602735.1 Mesotaenium endlicherianum | reverse complement strand
GGAGGGGGGGGGCGGAGGGTGGCGCCGCTTACTGCTTCAGTAAGGAAGACGTGGGATGCAGCGCCCTTCCACTTGGGGTCGTTGTCCGGAAACAGCTGGCCAATGTCCGGCAGCCCCAGGGCCCCCAGGATGGCGTCCACCACACAGTGCATCAGCACGTCCCCTGCACTCCCCCCCCCCGCTCCTCTCGTTCGCACACGCAGGCGCACACGGCACACGCTCACGCCGCATCAGCACTGCTCCACACAGGCCCAAGCGGGCTCACTCACTCAGTACGCGCAATACGCAAAAGCACAAGCACAAATGGAGGCACGCACGTGCTCGTACGAGAGCAGGCGAGCTTCCGGGTTGAACGGTATTCTCTCTCGGGGCCAGGCCAGGATGAATAGGGACGACCACTAGTGTGAATAGGGTGAAGCCTTTTATTAGTGGCGAGAGGGGGGTGGGTGGGAGAGGGGGGAGAAGTAGCAGTGGCGGGGGAAATGTCAGGAGGGGAGGAAGAATGGGGGGGGGGGGGCACATTTGGGGCACAATCTGACCCAGATTTGAGCCCGTGCAGTTTTGAGGGATTGGACAATATGGCTCTGGTTATTTCTCTGAGGTCGCCAAGTGTGCAGGCTGTCCTCAAAGGCAGGAGCAGGCGCCACATGGGCAGCTAAAGGGCCTGTTGCTTTTTGCACATGCACACCTTGTGCCTACTTTTCTCTTCTCTTGACAGAGGGAGCAAAGGGGCAACAAAGGGAGGAGGGAGAAGAAAGGGGAGGGAAGAAGGAAAAAGTGCAACACGTTGCTGCAGCTGTTGCAGGGCTGGTCGGGATTGTGAGAGGGTTTAAGTTTTTTCTTGGCTTTTCACAATCAGGAAGGGGGAGACAGTGGGGGAAGAGAGGAGGGAGGGGAGGGGGGAGAAAGGGGACAGGCCGCTGAAACATGATCGCCGGCGATTTGACTCCACTACTCACAAATACATACCTTCCCACAAAGGTCTCATCAGCGGCTCGTGGACTGCCCACGTGCGTGCCCCACACACGTGAGACACCCCCCACACACGCGGAACATGCATGCAGAAAGAGAGGCGAAGGTTCTCAGCATGTGCAGAGAGCAAAGCGTTTCCTGCTCCACAACCTCCCCTCCGCCCTCCCCCCCTGATCCTTGAAACGCCACCACTACCGCTCCCGTTACAGTTGGTTCCAAACTATTCCTTGGTGCGTGCTACAGGTCCCTATGGGGCTCCCTTCCTTCCCTTCCTCCCTTCCCTCCCGCTCTATATAAGCCATGGGCCATCAGCCACAAGCCTCCTGATGATTTATGGTACCAAGACCTCACAGCATGAAGCCGAGCCACGGCTCTGCAGAGCCTCTGCTGGAGGGCTGGATGGTTTAATGTGAACTGCTCCGTGTACTTCTCTGCGTACTGCTCTGTGTACTTCTCTGCGTACTGCTCTGTGTACTGCTCTGCGTACTGCTCTGTGTACTGCTCTGCGTACCGCTGCATACTGCTCTGTGTACCTGCTCTGTGTATCACTCTGTGTACCGCTCCGTGCACCGTCCGGTGTACTGCTCCGTGCACTTCTTTGATCAACGCGCTGACCAATCATGGCTTGGCTTGGAGGGTCTCGTGGCAAATGGGGAGAAACCTCACCGTCTGAATGTGCCTCACAGCCCCTGTCATGGGGGATGTCGACCCCGCCAATGATGAGGGGCAGATTTGGCTCCAGGCGGTGGAGGTCGAATCCGTGGCCCACTCTAAAGGGCAGGACGGGCACTTCAGACGAGGGGGCGATTTGACCTGCTTCGACCTCCCCCACCGCCACTCCTAGAGCTGCAAATGGCGAGCTTGCTGCCTGCCACCTGCACGGAGGGCAAAGCGAGAGAAGAATCTTCAGGAACGAGCTTGATGATGATGCAGATGTAGAGTCCCAGGGGTTCAAGAAATGGGCCTTGTGATTTGACCTCCGAAAGAACCTGTTCTATCCCATCTTTGTCTGCATATCAATATAAATAAAGGTGCATGTAGGCCAATATGCACCACTAGCAATGGGCTTTTCCTATAAAGGGTTGCATATTGACTGAAGTGACCTCTCCTGCAAAAACAAGATATAGACGGCAAGTTGATGTACGAAAACTATGTGAGCACCTCCATCTTAATTTCCAGACACGTACCCGTGATGACAATCACTTTAACTATTGCAGCACAGCCAGTGCCAAATGTCAACCTGTAAAAGGCAGTTTATAGGGCACCTAGTGTAAGAAGTGCATGACTGTGACAAGCTGCAAAAGGTTCTGGAGTTCATTTTTGAAGAGACAGCAGATATCAGTACCGCCAATCACCTATACAGCTCTTTTTGCGTCTGTACCAGCATACACAAGTCCACGGTCTTAAAAGTACACGCTAGATGGCTACCCTGACATGGCCATTCCTGAGCATCCCCTCACGCAGAATAAACTTCTAGCACAAGTTCTACGCTTTCCTCCTGCCAGTTTTGACCCCCATTTATTTTAATTCATGAAGCAAAAGGACCCCTGTACACTTCAGCGCACTATTACGAGTCCTAGTGCGAAGTGCCTGACTAGCAAAGGGAAAGCATGCCAGATTCTCAGAGATGACAGAATATAGTACATGAAGAGAAGGTCAAGTCAATAGTTGTTCCAAAAAAAAGTGCCATACTGTGCTGCTCACCTGCAAACATTCTTTCTCGAGAAAATCTGCTGGAGGGCTTTGCCCTGCACGAAGCTTGTTTGCTTAAAACCAAGTGAGGTGCATGGAGGTGTATTATTTCTCGCAGCTCCAGAAGCATAGACGGAGTATGCACTGGTGAGTGTCAACCCTCTAGCAAGAACGGTAGCCATGTTGGCCAATGAAAAAGTTCCAGAATTGCAGGGCGTGGCAAAGAATGCTTCTACTTTTGATGTTATTACTCTCGTTCGGCCGACGACGGTATGAATGATCCATCTTAATTTAAACTTGACTGCAGCTTGACTGAGCTTGACGGTGCATGCATGACTGCCCCTATTGGCTGATATTGGCTCCTGTCGGGACTCGACCGGCAGATTCAACGAAGAGCAGAGGCAAAGAATTTATTGGGCTATTACATTTAAAATATAATTATATACTCCAAGCATATCAAATTTCAACTCACATGTCAAAGGCAGTCGAATTAAAGAGTCTGAAAAGACTTCCATACATTTCATATGCATGGAGAGAATTCAATTAACCCATGCCTTGCCTGCCCCCTGACATTGCACGAGCTGTGGCACGAGTTCCTGCGCATTGGAGGCTAACTTCCGTAACTCCCCTCAGCGAATCTCAGATTTCTCACGGACTTACACCAATGGACGTCAAATGAGTTCAATATTTAGAGTCCAGAGTCAAGGCACGTAAGAGTCGCTTTGAGCATTTCTAGTCGCTATTTCAATGTTACCCGTGACCCTGCTGCTACAAATGATGGCTTTCTAAACAGGACAGGAGCTGCAGATGCCCTTTTTCTAGCTCAGTTGTCCCCATCATGGTGCCCAACCCTGCAGAAGTAGCAGCATCGGCGCTTGGAAAGGTGGCACAAGTTGCTGCTACCGGAATATCTGCAGTCAGAGATGTAACGTCGCAAGGTTTTCATATTCTCGCATCTCCCATTAGAATTACCGAGGAAAGCGGAGGGAAGTCTGTAGCTCTTGGTAGTGTAGTACTGAGTGCAGGCCTGGCGTGGGTTTTGGGATTGCTTGTGGCTGATCGAAACCGCAAGAATATATTGAGCCCGGTGCTGAGACAGAAGGCTTTTAAGGAAGTTGCACCAACTGCTGCATGCATTGCTGTTTTAGAATACGTGGTGATAGCTGGTGCTATTGCTGCTGCAAAAGGAAACACTCGTGAGCTTGCCTCTTCAGCTCCAGAAAGTAGACACGACGTGCAGGGGAATTTAGAGGTGATAGAGATGGAAGCGTTGGTGACTGCCGAAGGTGAGTTGGGCAAAACTCGACATTATGTACTGCCAGTTCTCCAGACATTCTAGTATGGAACATGGGAGGTCAAGATTTACGTACTACATTTTCTCCATCATTGACAAAAGCACCACTCCTTTCTACCCGAAAAAGACCAGCATGAACATACACACATTCCTCACAATTTGCATTATGCGACTTACTTCCCTGCTCAGAACACAAAGTGGCTTAAGTATAATGCAAGTCTATAGCATGCACAAGGGGATACTATACTCCTCAGGCAAGAGCTACTATCAAAGGTAAGAATTTTGAGACTGGGTTGAGGTTGGGAACTCAGCCAATTGAATGGTGTTAAAATATAGCAGCCAATGTGTTTCTGTGCTTGACTGGTCTAGGCGAAAGCTTAGACAAGTGGTCTTGTTGAAGCTCTTGGCAAATGTGTGCTGGTTTCTCACATTGGCTGTTGGATAGCAGTATAACATATGTCCAACAACGTTCTGAATCACATGCAGGCAGCGAAAGAGTTGTTTCTGAAAAAGAAGATCCAGCATCGCGACCGCGAGTGAAGCTTAGTGCAGATGAAGGGGATGACGTTCTCGCAGATGGAATAGAAGGTTTCAATTTAGATGAGAGGGAGGAGGAGGGGGAGGAGGAGGAGGAGGAGGAGGGGGACTCTGAAGGTGAAAGATATGAAAACGGTTCTGAAGATGAAGGGGAAGAAGACACAGAAAGCAGGGGAGGAGGTGAAGAGCAGGAGGATGGAGAGCAGACAATGCGATTGAGGGTGAGAGAAGAAGGGGAAGTTGGAGAAAATGGCACTGAGGAAGAAGAGGAGGTTGACGAGGACAATAATTTGGAGGAACACGCTGATGTAGATGAAGGAGAAGATCAACAGGGAATTGAAGAACCCACAGGAAAAGTTATTCTGTATACTACCTCAGTGAGGGCAGTGAGGAAAACCTTTGATGATTGTTCAAGGGCTCGCCAACTTTTGCAGGTGAGCTGCCACTTTTCCCTTTTGGTCTCTATATGGTACTGACGCGGGTCAAAGATCTGATGGTTGCTGTACTTGGCAACACTTGTTTTAATCACAAAACAGTTTTTTAACTCCATTGTCAGTATCTCGCCACGAATAGGCCAGGATTCAGAAAACAATGAGCAGGTCCTGTCTGCTCCTTGCACCCTTGACTTTATTGACCAGCATCTGTTGGGCGAGAATCTTATTGCTCGTCCACAAAGTAGGAGCTGAAGGAAAAGGAGGACGAGCTTTAGCATCTGCTTAAAGGGGTTGTGCATAGAAAGGACTTTCCTGTCATGGTTATCTTCTCAGTTCATCATGCAAATAGTTCAGAGGAGCTTCGTGCACGGGTGACTTTGTGGGACCTTCCTGCATGGGTGACATTGTGGGCACTCAAAACTGTCCTTTTTAATTTTTTCCTATGTTTTTGGTGCAGACCTACGGGGTTTTTATCGATGAAAGGGACATCAGCATGCACACAAAGTTCAGGGACGAGATGAGGTCCCTCATAGGTGGTCCTGCACCACTTCCTCAGATGTTCATCAACGACCGCAGGATTGGAGGCATCACTGACATTGAGAGGCTTGACGATGACGAAGAGCTGAAATCTGTCCTTGCGCATGTTGTTCGCAAGCAGCCTGGACAAGTGCGTTGCTCGTCCCACCTCCCACCTTCCACCCCCTTCGTTTCACTCGTGCTGAGCATTTGGATCACTCTGAGCAACTTAACGGCACCAACTCTAACCTCAGACTTCACCTCCATCCATAAACAAACAGCATGTTTGTCCATTGAGTGACTTCCACTTGTCATCTTCTTGTAAGCGGCTCCATGCAGGCTTTGCACGTGCCTGTTATACACTTTCCACCTTGCTCTAGGGGGGGAAAAGCCTTGATATGTGAAAACTGCTGATGCTGGCTGTTATGTACAGGATCCGAACTGATTTATTTATCAAGGTAAGAAGGAAGACAGACAGGTATCACAGTTGCATGACTATGATGAAGTCGGAAGAGACATCCCTTTACTGCTAGTGTGCTGGATGAACTAGCCTAGGCGAGGAGAGGCCGATAAGTTACAAGTATTATTGCAAGGTGTTTACTTGAGGGGTGCTCGTTTGTCTGCAGGAGTGCGAGCGATGTGGACAGGCAAGGTTCGTGATCTGCTTTGAGTGCTTCGGCAGCAAGAAGATAACCGACTTCAAGTCCAAGCAGCAAGTTGAGTGCACTGAATGTAATGAGCTTGGCTTGCAGCCATGCCCTGCCTGCAACTCTGACTAGGATCTTACTTCTACCGAATAACGTTCCTTCATTGCTTATTCTAGAATATAGTGAAGCACGACTGATGATATGGCTGGACTGCTTCTTGCTGCTGTGGAGAAGAACATCCAATAGAAGTGCATTGCCAGAGAAATGGCGGCATTTGGGAATTCTAGCATACTGAAGCCGTTGTATTGTTCCTGCGATATGCTTAATTTATTTAAATTTGGATGTCCTGGACTAGAGGGCAACCAAAAAGCGTTTTCTATCAAGGGCCCCACTTCACCATATGATATTCGATCATTTCAGTACCTAGCGAAGGGCAATAATTCATCAATGGCTTTTGGAGGCTAAGACTATATGGACCTATCACATGCAATACACGTAGATGTTGATGTTACGTATGCGCAGAAGATACACAATCTTTCTCCCAATCCTTGCAAGATAAAGTATTCACATATATCAAGCTTCACCATTTGACAATTTGTGTTCAAATTGCCTGATTTCGAAAGAAAGAAGGTGATATTAGAAAGAATAGTAGGAGTAGTATGCAAGAATAGTAGGAGTAGTAGTATGCTACAAATTGTGCGTCATCCGTTCTTGTCTAGTCCTTTCCTACATGCTGCTACGCTTATCTGTACTGGACTAATCGATAACAATACAAAGAGGTCAAAACAACTATATTCCAACTCCTAACCAACACTAAGGATTGGCAGCTGCATTCTTGTTCTGTTGAGGTTGTTCGTCAAATCGCCGCCGTTGGTTACTACTAATCAACAAAACATATTGTAACCACTAACAAACAACAACCACCCTATCGTGCATGGCGAAGACTATTGCTGGCACCAACTTCGTTGCTCGCCTCGTGCCTCTCCCAGTGGATTGGAGGGTTAGAGGGGTGGGTGGGTGGGTATGTGTAGCAACTACCTTCCTGCTGCAATGAGGCTTCTTTGCAACGAGAAGCCTATTGAGGGTTTCGTTTGTCGATGAGACACAACACGTGTGAAATCGATCAAATTTAAACACTTGTCAAACTTTGGTTTGCGACATTTCATGTCACAAACCTTCAATTTTTGTTGCCGAGGACTGGTACAAACAAAGTTGGAGTGAAAAACAGTCTAATTGCTTTCACTGCAACTCAATACTTTGCACCCAAATGCCTAGCCGTCAATACAACCATGGAACATATGCTGGCAAAATACTCCTATACCTTTTATTTCTTGCAATCTCGCACCACACAAGTTCACTAGCGAGAATAGGTACATGATACAGCTCAATGCTGCCTTGGCATTCGGAAAACAGCAAAAATGAACCGCTAAGCACACTAGATTGCCAGCTTCACTCCTCAACCTCTGCTATAATCTCCTTGATGAGCTCCGATTTGTATTCATCAAAAGAACCAGGGTACTTGGTGACTGTGCCGTCGTCTACGAGCCAGATTTCGCTCCTCTCTTCGTCGTCGCAGACACGCGAAATAAGGCGTGAATCGTGGCTGACTAGCACCACCCCCCCTGTGAACTCCTCCAAGGCATCCGCCAGTGCATCTATACTCTGCTCACGGAAATATCATGCCATGCCATTACACATCGGACAAAATTAGACGCGCTCATTCTCGCCCTAGGCTCCAGAGGGCTGACGTAGAGCACTTGCGCAGCAGCCCTTACACTTTTACTGGCTAACTTGCTACCCATAGCTGTCGAAACAACGACAAAAGTGCGATAACCTCTCTGGTCCCCTACTGGCCAAAATGTACGGCACTCATTTCTAGAAGCTACCCTTGTACTTCCTCCAAGAGATTATGCGCACCTCATAGTTCTACTCAAACATGTTTCCATAGAGCAACTTTCTTAACACTTCACAGTAAGCAACGAGGGGAAAATGACAGGAGACAGACGATACACGAGACCCCTCCATGGTGCAACGGAGGAAACAACACAGGGGGCACCGACTCTGGAGGAGGGGATACAGAGCCCGGCTGAGCCAACGAATAACAATGTGATGCAGCTGGTGGCTGGGAAAGCCCTCCCTAGGAACTCTCCCTCTATGTAGGCGGGGAGGACCCCTGAGGAAGGAGCAGGGGAGGAGTCCCATGCGAGGAGGGCGCGACGAGGGCTTGCCTGCATGTCGAGATGGTTGGTGGGCTCGTCGAGCAGCAGGATGTGCGGCTTCTTCATGGAGATGGACGTAAAGACGACGCGCGCCTTCTGGCCGCCCGAGAGCTTCACGATGGGCGTGAGGTGGTTGTGGCTGGGCAGCCCGAACTTGCCCAGCTTCGCGCGCACCGCCTCCTGCTTGCTGGGGCCCTCCTGCTCGGGGTACAGCCGCAGCAGGTACTGCACGGGCGTCTCGTCGAAGCTGAGCGTGTCCACAAAGTGCTGCGAGTAGCGCCCGATGCGCAGCTTCTGGCTGCGCCGCGACTCGCCGCCCGCCGCGGGCTGCAGGTCGCCCGCCAGCAGGTTCAGCAGCGTCGACTTGCCCGCGCCGTTGGGCCCCACGATCGCCACGCGCGTGCCCATGTCGATGCCCACGTCCACCTCCTTCAGGCTGAAGTCGTCGCGCCCCGGGTACGAGAAGCTCACCTCCTTGAGCTGCATCAGCGGCGGCGTCAGCTCTGTGGGCTCGGGGAAGTGGAACTCCACGCTGTAATCGCGCCACCGGCGGGGCGCCTCGGCGGGGGCGTCGTCGGCGGCGCCGGCGGCCGCTGCGCCCTTGCCCTTGCCCTTGGACTTGGCCTCCTTCTTGGCCTCCATCTTGGCCCTGTCCTTGACCTGCACGCACACGCACACACACACGCACGCACGCAGAGAGCGCAGACACGCATGCACGTGCACAGGGCGCGAGGGCGCGTGTGAAAGCGCGGGGTGTAAGGCCGGAATGGGCGAGGAAAAAGGGTGCATGAAAAGTTTCCTTGGGCCAACTTCTTAACGTCAGCAGAGTCTCGGCACAGCACTGTCAGCGCTCGGCTGCCGGGCTAAGGGTACGGTTGACGGGCACAGGGGCCACCCTGGATCAGCGTGCATACCTTGTCCTGCGAGGCCTTGCTGCCGCTGCGCTTGGCGGCCTTGAGCTGCTTCTCGTAGTTCTCAAACTTCTTGTTGTTCTCGCGCCTCTTCTGCTCGTACATCTCCTCAAACGCCTCAAAGTTGCCCTGCACGCCCGCCAGACAGCCCGCCCCGCGCACACGCACACACGCACGCACGCATGCGCACGTACACACACGCCAAGCCGCATGGCCATGGCCACACACACACACATGCGTCAGCACCGGCAGCAACAAACAGGCACATGAAACCAAATCCAAAGGCCCTGACAGACTCTTTTGAGATTAGCGCGTCACTGATGCACGTTGTGATTTGTCTATGATTCGCATCACGGGACAAGATCCGACAGATCCGACACACTTGGCAGAGATGCGCGACATTGATGCACGCAGCGACTTGCCTTCTGTGCGCACCCACTTGGCCTTCAGCGTACACGACAGGGTGGATGCAACTACAGCAGGCGCAGAGCTGCTGCATCTAGCGCCCCTGAACGACATACTCTGGAATCAATCTGGTATGTACTTCAGTCACTCTCGACAGCTTGACAGCTGAACAACTGGAGTCGCCACCACTTCCTACTTCTTTGACTATTACTACAACAAATAGGTGCGTGTGCTTTGGCAGCCCCAAAGGGCCGTGGTGCCAAAGAAGGGCACGAAATGCAAGCTTTTCGAATAAGGGAGGGGGCAGGGGTAGCTGCATCTGATTCACAGCCCACAGCTCACTTAAGACATTTTCCGTGGAAGAGCAAAGAGACCGCGAGGAACAGAACAGCCACTAGCCCCCGGAGCCGTTGCAATTCTGCCTGCCCCACAGGGCCCAAAAAACCATACCACTTGCCCCGTCTCCCACAGACACCACTGCCGGTTTTACCTCGGCGTTGGTTCCTATGAGACCAGTTCCTGATCAGCTCTCAAACTCGGCTCTGCTCCTGAATTTGCTGCACCATGCTGGGCACTGGGTGCCAGTCCAGGCTGACAGTGTGAGCTCTTTTCTAACTCGACATGCTTTCCGTGAGACCAGCTCTCTCTGCAACCCTGCCTCCATGCCTCCATGCCTGGACACTACTCAGCCGTTCAGCTCGCACAAGCACTTGAAGCTCGTGCCGGAAGTAGAACTCCAGATTTTTCAAGCTGATCTGCTAGTTCAGTGTGCAAAGTCCCAAACACACACACATCTCTCCCCCCCCCCCCCCCCCC
>WELA01013420.1:216479-230149 GCA_009602735.1 Mesotaenium endlicherianum | reverse complement strand
CCCCCAATAATCAACAGATAAGCATAAAGACTGTATATCCTCACAGATATAAGACTTGCACAAAGACCATCTAACACCAACAACTGATGGCCCATTTAAGAATCTGAACAGTAGCATATAACCCACCTGCATATCCTTTGTGAAACCCAATCCAGCCAAGATCTTGGATGCCTTGGCCTCGGCAGATTCTGCTCCAATTATTCTCATCCTGTCATACACAGCTGCAAGCTTCTCAGCAGCAGTTCCTGCATCTTCTTCAACTGCTTGACCTTCATTTCCTTTCCGACTCGCTGCTTCAGCTGCCTCTTGCTCCCCCTCATCCCTCTCAGCAACAACTCGCAATCGAGCCTCCTCCCCTCTCAGCTCCATCAGCTCTTCATCTGCAGACACAACAGCTTCTAAAGCTGTCCTCTCGTCACCGACTATTTCTTGCTCCACCAAAAGCACATCGATGAACTTTGGCACAGGAAGCTGCCTCCTTGCCAGAAGCTTCATTATGGTGGACTTTCCTTTGCCATTGGGTCCCACTAGACCATACCTCCTCCCATTGACAATCGTCAGAGAGGCGTTCCTAAACAACTCTTTCCCCCTGGCCGAAACAGAAAAGTTCTCAACCTTTATATCTCTGGCCTGATCGTTCAGACCATCTTCTCCATCTAAGGACGTAGCTTTTGCTCCTAGGACAACTGAAAAAGCATTCTCATCATCATCTCTCATAGCTTCCTCCTTAGCATGTTCCTGCGCTAGTTGTATTAGCTGCTCCTTCTTCTCCCTCTTTTTCAGCTCCCTGTCTGTCGCTTGTACATTTATGACAGGCGTGATATTGTTGCCTCTACCTCTTCTCACCGTGCTATCCGTCTCAACATCTTCTCCGTCTTCTCTACCAACCGGCTCCTCCTCTTCTTCGTCATCTGATGGAGGCAGATCAACACCAGCGAGATAGTCATTTGCTGGTGGCTGCTTCCCTTTACTTTTTACTTGCTTAGCTTTAGGAGGAGGCCGGTCTTCTTTATCTTGAAGAAAGCTCATTACAGACACCTTTTCTGGCTTTTCCTTCTTTGACTTCGTGCTGGTGGAACTTGCTTCTTCCTTTTTTCTCACCATAATGGCTAATCTAGTTCTGCAGACAGCGGAGGTTAGAAGAAGTCTGATCGAGGATATTGATCGACCGCCTACTGAACCTACGACCGATCTCTACATCAAAGTCTTAGCAATTTACGAATGTCTTCTGAAGACAATCTACATACGCTGGAGTGACTGCGAGTTCTGGATGGTGCCCGTTCGCATGTTTGTATCATTCCAACATGTTTCGTTCGTCTGGGGGCCGGAAGGGGGCGCAACAGCAGTTCATGTAGTCTGCCCGTGATGTTTTTTCGTCCCCTCGCCAGAGGTATTTCGAAAGTCGCTCAATCAATTAAAGTACCTCATATAAACATCACGCACATGCACAACCAACTTGAAGAGCGGTTGCCCAAAAAGAACGTCCCATCTGTTGGGAATTGGAAATTCATTTCTAATGTTACATGACGGAGCAAAACGGTATATTTTTCTGCCCGCCAGCGACATGATCTCGTGGTCTCCTGCTCAAGACGGGCTAGCCAGCCTCGCAGGGTTTCCTTCAAGGGTCACCATTATTCTTCGTATATGATATTACTTTCCATCTGAGACTCAAGTTTGAAGCGTCTTCTCCTCGATTGTCGAGCTAAGTCTAGCGACACATCGAGACTAAGTGTCACTTGCAGACATTACATTAGGTTAGAGCCTGCCGCAGGAGTAGAAATGGCTGCCCTGCGAGCAGTAGTCGCAACTTCTGCGTCCAGGACGCCGGAGGAAGCGAAAGGGAAGGTCATGGAGCTGTTTAGGGATGTATGCCGGAGCTTGCCGATGTTGATGCAGCAGTACAATCTTGGAGAGCTCATTACCTTGCCAGAACTGCGTTCAACCATCGCTTCAGCTTTTAGGAAGCACTCTAGGGTATCGAATCCTCAGGTGATTGTTTCGCACTCTGCTATCAGCTTCATGTTTCACGTAGAGCTACTCTTGTCGCGGGATCTGGTGTTCAAGGCTTTAGGGCTGAAAGGTTTATGATTGTGCTTGACGTAAGCAAGCCGTATGGAGTTGGACAGTAAATGGTATTGGAGGCATGGGTTTTGCACGTCCATATCTTACTCTCACCTTCCCAGTTGCATGCGCGTACCAAACTCAACACACGGTATTTTGGTGAGCTAGAAGGTGCAGGTGCTTTGGTGAGTCAGGACCAAGTTCCTTCAATCCTTTCACCTACCAAATGAGAGAAGCTGGTGGAACTGTTGCTCATTAGTGACATTCCTCCCCTTTGGCAGGTCATTGATATGTTGGTCTACAAAGGACAAGAAGACTTTGACAACTACCTGTCTCAGTCAAAGCAACGTCACCATCTTATTTCGCAGTGGATCTCTAATGTGGATGGTCGTGCTCCACCCATGCCCGGAAATGTGTCCCATGTCCCAGGCATTGTTACTCATCCTGGCGAATCCCTGTTTTTGAAGAAGTTTTATGAAAGCAATGCCCCTCTATAATTTGCGGTCATAACATTCTCTTAGATTGTATGAATATCATACTTCTGCTCATGTGCGTGTACATTCTCACTACCAACTGTGCAAACTTTCAGTGCTTGTTGCTCATTCTGTAGGAACTTTTGTAGCAGGCCAAGCAAGCACCTAGGCAAGCTGATGTTAGTGGCAGGCTGCCCTTGGAGGGCTGTATTGGCAAGGACATGGATATTTTAGGTTTGACAGACTTTTGTAGTGCCTGAATAATGATGCCTATTGTGAATTTGGAAAAGGTGGTGTTGGCCACTGATCCTTCCAACTTATATACACCTGTCACCCATTTCTTATTCTTGTTAAGGTCCTTGATGTGAGCTTTTGAGGTACTCTTCTATTGTAGTGGAGCGGAGACCCTGTCTGAGGAGCTCTAGTGTTGTCTTCAAGTTTGTCAAAGCTCTCAATACCATGCTAAAAAACTGGAAGTTTATGGAAATGCTATAGCATACAAATTTCCCATGGTAGTTATGTCTTGATAGATACCAACATTTCTGTCATAAAGTTGACCAGCAGGAACTAGAACAAGTCTTATTCTCTCATGAAGAGGCAGGATTGCTTCACTACGAGAAATGGCAAGTGAAAGCAAGATGCAATAATCTGTTAGCCGTAATCCATATTTTGATGCTTTGAAGCCAAAGAACCAGTTTTGCATCACATTGATATACTAGTAAGCGCCATTGAGACACCAGAAGATATGTTTGTCGTCTATAAAAAGCAAAAGGGAGTGTTCTGTTACTATCTCAATGAAGTGACATAGTAATATCAACTTACATTTAATTACAGGAAGGACTAATAAGCACCTTTGCATTACACACATGCGAATTGTGAGTCTTTTTTATTATTTACATATACTACCTCTGTTTCTCCTACTGGACATTACTCTTGACCCAAGTGATGAGATACACCACTTCCGGATTCTGAACTATACATGCTATGCATATTGACGTGAGTGATTGTTAGAATTTTCACGCGTATTTGACCAACAAACTTTGGGCGCCCGGTCTTTTCTCTCAGTTGTGTAAACATGGCTATGTACATATGCGTACATCAAATATGGGATTGTAATCGTGCATGGGCGATTATGAAGTTGAAATAGCATGCAATCAACTCTCAAGTGAAGACCGTGGGGATAAAGCGTGAGCGCTGGCTTCCTACTCAAGAATAAGATGAAGCTTGTCAAGCTTGCACTCGTACTAGCTCGACAAATAAGTAGTAGAGGCAGCCTCTGGCTTTGAATAATTGCTCAACATGTGCTACTTTGCAATAGGGCCTGTTCCAATAATTGTTGTGCTGACATGATTTCAACAATGGTGTATCTAACAATTTGTATGTGGACAAATTTAGTCCAAGCAAGAGTGGTTGCATGTGGGAAACTTTCTGAACGCAAGGTTTGTACATGCATCATGCTAGGTAGTTACAAGAAGGCACACCAAAAAGTCATGGGCATCACGAGAGACACCCGAACCGAGGGTACTCCTAAGCACCATGGCGCACTTGCGACATAACATACTTCACCACAGTGCATAAAATATCCGAAAAGTAATGTTTCAAAATAAATAAGAAAATAAGTGTGTTCATACAATAAATAAATAAACCCTATATAACTGATTTCAAAATGAATTCAGAATAAAATTTAACTATCTTTTCAAAGAAAAACGACGCTTTTCTAACGACGCAAGATATGATGATAGGAGGAGCTCATGTTGAAACTGAAGGCGGCCAATGTGCTTGCCACAGCAACTTCTGCGCTGCATGTGTGAGAAGCACGCCGCAGCACAGAGGACCAGCCTCCGAGTTCCAGTGGAGGGCACTACTTGCCCTCCTGCATAAGCGCCAGGTGGCGGCCCTGGTGTCGCGCTACAGCAACTCGACATTTGGCGTTTGCAGTTGCAGCAGCTGCCGCAACTGCTCGATCTGCTGCTGCTGCTGCCCCAGCTGTAACTCCTGATGGTTCAACTGCTGCAGCAGCAGCCGCCGCAAGTAATGTATCTGCTGCTGCTGCTCCTCAATGCGCTGCTCCATCTGATGGAGCATCTGCTGGTCCAGCACCACCTGCTGCTGCAGCTGCCCCAGCTCCTCCTGCGGCTGCGGCAACTGCCATAAGTCCCCCTGCTCCTGCAACAAAGCCATCCTCTCCGACTCCTGCTTCCTCTGCCACGCTTCCTCCTGGAGGCAGCTCCTGCTCCCCTGGCGCCTCCCGCGGGAGGCGCCCATCGGGGAGCTCGCCTGACCGGCCGCCACAACGGCCCCGTGCTCAGGGAGTAGCGTGGATGCCGGAGAGAAAAGTGGCGCGTACATGCTCTGCTGCTGCTGGTGCTGGTGCCGCAGCTGCGGCACACAGGGGGGCCGCAGCCCCCTCAATGTTGATCCTGCAGCACCCAGCGCAGTTGGAGCCCCCCGCGTCCCGCTGCTGGGGACTTCCCCGGCCCTCACAATCACTTCCTCCATGCTGCACGTTGCAGCAGCAGCAGCAGCAGCCGCAGCAGCCGCAGCAGCGGCAGCACTAGCAGAGAATGCGGTCACGGGTTCGGAATGAACGACCGGTTCATTTGGCGCTTGACGACAGCCGCCAGCTGTCGCAGCAAAGACTGCCGTACGAGAGCGGGGGAAAGTGCAGCTGGCGATGCCGGCAGCAAGCTCCTCCAAGTCCGGCGCAACATTTGCCACCGCTGCATCGCTCAGCTGCACGATACCTGTCGGGATCCCGGGGCGGGGCTGCGGCCCTTCCCGTCCCGTGGCCCCTGGCTCTCGTCCTCGAACAGCTTCTCCGCCTTCCCCCTGATACAAAGCCCCCCACTGTCGTTCCCCCTCGTCGTCCTTGCTGTCCAACAGCAGCACACCGACACCGACAGCTGGCACTCCTCCAGCATTGCCAGCTGGCAAACCGCCTCCCAGTGGCTGACCTGGCTGCGCAGCTGCCTGTTCCCCCTGCTCACCCCTCCACTGCCTCCTGGGAGGTGGCCTGGGGAAGAACAGGTTCTGCTCCTCCTCCTGCGCCTCCTCCTCCGCCGCCACCTGCCCCCCGCTGCTGTGATGGTCCCACTTCCCGCTGCTGCTGCAGCTGCTGCTGCTGGGCTGCATTTGTCCCAGCACCAAGCTATCAGATCTAACGGAAGGGAACGCCACTGCCGCCTGCTCGCCCGCCATCTCTGGCTGGCGCGTGTCGCGGAACAGCCGCCGGGCCAAGCCACTTGGCATGTGCGTGCAGGGCCGTCCCGAGCGCGTGTACTCCGCAAAGCTATGAAAGTCACGAGGAGAGAGTTCCTCGCAGCTGCAGTGCAGCGCGACAGCTGTTGCGCCGCTGAGGCTGAACAGGCCCTTCAAGAAATCCAGCAGCTTGCAGTTGACGACGTTGAGCACCTCTAGGGCAGGCAGACGGCTGATGTCGCAGACAGCGCCGACTCTTGGCAAGTAGTCGCTCAGCGTGAGGGCCGTGAGCCCCGTGAGGTGGCTGCCCAGCTCCGGCCAGATGGACGTCTCGAATAGCGCCAGGTCCAGAGAGCGCAGGGCAGGTGTAAATGCAAACAGGTCGTGCTGGACGAGCGCGTGGTACTTGCCGACGTTTTCCTGCCTCAACTGCCAGCCCTCTGCTGAGCCCCACAGGTGGATGTGGAGCAGCACGTCCTTCAGCAGCGGCAGGCGCCCCCTCAGGGGGGGGAGCCACTGGCAGGTGAGGTGCAGCTTGCGCAGGCGCGGGTTGAAGATGGCCCGGGCCAGGCTCTCCCTCGCAGCCTCTGAGGGGGAGAGTCTGTTGTACGTCAGAGTCAGAGAGGTGAGCGAAGGCAAGCGGGCCAAGGGGCCCACCTCAGCTGCTCCAATTTCGGTCAGAGCAAAGTGGAGGTTGATCTCCTGCAGGGCCCACAAGGCCGCCAGCGAGTGCAACTTCTGGCCGGGGCCGTCCCACTCGCCGCCCCAATCCACTGAAAACTTAAGCCGTAGCACCCTCAGGCTGGTCCTATGGGAGAGAAAGTGCGCGAGGTCAGGCAGGCCCTCTCGTCTCTGACAAAGCTCCGCATGGACCGAGGTGAGGAGGGGGAACCCCACCGTCAGTCCCCTCAGGATGCCGGCGTTACAATTTATATACGGGGAGTAGCAGGACATGCGGGCTCCCACGTGCACATGTGTAACGTTCCTGTAGGCACGCAGCGCGGCCAGGGCAGAGCCCACGTCGGCGCCGTCCTTGACAAGGCGGACGCGCTGGTAGGAGCAGCTGATGACCCGGCTCCACGTCCGGCACACGCTCCTGCAGGCACTGACGAGCTCCATGTCCATACAGCCCTGCTTGCCGAGAACAGCAGCCCGCAAGATGGGCTCCAGGATATCGTCGGGAAGGTCTGCCATTCCCGTGCCCAGACTGCACGCGCTGCCGCCCCTTGGACCCTCAGTCCCGCACTCATGAGGGTGCATCTTGAGCCTCCACTGTCTCTAGCACTGCTCCAGCTGACTTGCAGATGTCACCTTCTGCTTTGATCTCGAGTTTTTTTCAGGACTTGGACCTGGCAGCCACAGATCAGAACAAAAGAAAGCAGGCCATTTGAACTCCTACATTTTGCTTCATAGAAGATTTGAGAAGAGAGGGAGGGAGGAAGGGAGGGAGGGAGGGAGGGGGAGCGAGAGAGAGGGTGCGATGTAGGAAGGGCATCTGTATATCACAAAAGTGTCCGCATTTGTGGAGGTAGGGGACGTGGTTTTCTACAAATCCGGTGACACCCACAGAGCTCCTTTCGCGCCTGAGAAGGGGGGGAAGTGAAAATAAAAACTCTTGGTGCTCGACTTTGATTAAAATCTGAGAGTGATCTTCTGAATGTGTTTTTACCCTGGTCACACGACATAACGTGTTGGAGTGCACTAGAATTGGTTCGCACTTCTTTAAAGCGTACTCTTCGAGTTCAACTTATCATATAATGCG
Source organism: Mesotaenium endlicherianum (assembly GCA_009602735.1). Lineage (NCBI taxonomy): Eukaryota > Viridiplantae > Streptophyta > Zygnematophyceae > Zygnematales > Mesotaeniaceae > Mesotaenium > Mesotaenium endlicherianum. Next base: position 222,655 of record WELA01013420.1, on the reverse strand, counting down.
ATCTGGACTGTTGTCTATGAAGACCATTTGAGTGTTCTAATCGAATTGCAGCTCTTTAGGAAGACAGAAGGTAAATCAGGGTGGTTTAAATAGCCAAGATGCTGCATCTCAAGCAACATTCGCGTTTGACAGTTCTTGTCGAGTCACACAAGCGAAAAAAAGCTGTTGAGAAGGGTCAAGTCCGGACCCTCCCTGTCTGGAAGCAAGAGGTGACGCTCAAATCAATGTTAACTCATTTCCCAACGAACTATCTGGATTTGCTGGGAGCGCTGACACTCGAGCTGGTTTCTTTTTTCATGGCTGCCTGTACTCGTAGTCCCCATCAAAGTAGTAACAGACGCAACATGGTCATGGCTGCGGCATCTTGGCAAAGATAGACGCAGCTGCTGGAGGACTTGGTGCTTTAAATCCCGCCACAATAAGCAGCAGCGTCAAGGGAGAGACAGGTGCGTGATTTGGGTGCGTGCATGAGGCAGGTGACAGACGAGGACGGGAAGCTACGCTTTCATGGAGCATCCACGGGGGGCTTCTTAGCCGGCTACTTCAACACAGTGGGCTCCAAAGAAGGTTTCCTTCTCTCCCCTCCCCTCCCCCCCCCTAACCCCTTCACGCCCCTTCCCCTCGCTGCTCCCTTGTGCCGCTCCTGGCTCCCATTTGGCCATCAGGCACCTCGTGAACCGTCAGATCATGTCCGCCTCCTCCTCCTCCTCCTTTGCCGGAATGCATAGCCGTGCATAGAAAGTCGTCAGAAAGTTCTTAGAAGCTACTGGGGCTGTAGGTGATGCTTGCTGCTGCCAGCCCTCTCTGGTAGTGGCTCCTCTCACCTGCAGCTATTGAGGAGCGAGAGTCGGCATCCTGTTCTTGCTCAGTTGAGTTTGCGAGGGTGCATCTCTCCCCCCCCCCTCCGCCCTCCCCCCCCTCTCTCCTCCCCTTCTCCTCCCTGTCTGCATGCATGCACTCAGTCGAGCTTCTGTGACACTAAAGATGAGGGGGGTGAGTGGAAAGAAGACTTCTCTCACCCAGCAGCTGTGACGATAGGCCTGCCACGTGTTGTCATGCAATTGGTGCGCAGGATGGACGCCAAGCACGTTCACGTCATCCCGCAGCAAAGAACGAGCAGCAGAGCGCGTACAATTTCATGGATGCTGACGGGAGGCCTTCGACAGCCGCGCTCTTACGGCCTCTTCCGACTTTGACATGTTCGGGTCCACTGCCGCCGACGTGGCGGGCCGCCAGGCTGCCAGCAGCACAGCTGCCAAGGGGCGGCCAAGTGTCATACCCGGCCCCGTTCCCGACGAGCTCGTGGTCCCCGTGAGCAAATCAATCGGTAAGTTTGGGCTTCAACCACTCCACTACTTCTCTCTTTTATTCTTTTTCTCTCTTCTCCTGCCCCTGCCTGCAAGCACAGCAGGGTGGCGCTTAACGGAAGCAAGCTGGCACTGGCCTCCAGGGAAGGCAGCCTCTCTCCGCCCCCCTGCCTGCCCCTCTCTATGTATCCGTCACTTCTGGCATGATTCTGCACACTCCCGCCGCACATTGGCGCACCTCCTGAGGGGCACTTCCAGGTGTGCTGTTGGTTGCCCCTTCCAGCGCTGCTCATGTAGCTAGCCCCCTCTAAGCTACGGACTGCCTGCAGCTCCTGCCAACGTCTCAAACTTTAGGGCTGGCTAGGGCTCTCGCGCTCGGGTGCTGTGCATGTCCTGGGGACAACATAGCAGTATAGTATCAATAATAGTAGTAGAAGGAATCGTAGTCAGGCTGGACCTATGTGGCAATCGCCTGCACGCACGCACGCCTGCACCTGCCCCTGACCCGGTGTCTAGAGCCATGTGCCGTGCTCCCTGCCAGCTCACTCATGTGCAAGCCATCTATACGGCGACACGTGGCGTGAGTTACTGATGCTTGCGAGTACATCCTGCTGTTGGATGTTGGTTGCAACTTGCTGCAGCTGCCACCAGGGTCAGCCCTTGTTTCTTTTGGATTGCAGGTTGAAGTCTGCAAAAAGGAGAGAGTGGGTTGTGGGGGGGGGGGCATACAAAAGGGAGAGAAGAGGACGGGGTGCAATGGGACGCTGAAGCTCTCTGGTGAAGCCTGGAGCCTGCTCCCAGCTGCCAATGTTGGTGCCTTGGTTTCCTAACTTTATGCGTAAAGTGGATGAGAACAAACGGCAGGGGGCGTTGGGGTTTGCTGTTGTTCTTGCTGTCGTAGGCTGCTTGCTGCTTTTGCTTGGTGCAGTTTGCCGATACTGCTGCTGGTTGTTGCTCCTACCTACTAGCAACTGCTGCAGCTGGGTGCTTGCTGTGGTCGCACGATGATGCTAGTGCTTTTTTTTCTTGCTGATGCTGGTTATTGTTGAGTGCTCCGTTTCTTCTGCTTGGCTGCTAACTGTAGATTGCCGGCTGCTTGCTGTGGCTGCGGCTTCTACTTCTAGTGATTTAATATGTAGTCGTGCGCTGGTTGAGGAACTTATTACAAAGTTCTGATGCATAAGTTTGTCATTCATATGTGTCTGCAGGTGGAAATGCACGCTGATATCAAAGCACTTGGTGGGTAAGGAGCAGTAGTTTAGTCGTAAGTGCATGTACATATAGACCTATGGTAGCTTGAGTAGATCATTAAGGTTTTGAGAGGAGACATGGAGGCACAGTAATTGCTGTGAATAAATTTTACTGCGCGCGTGCCTGTGTCGCAGCCATACGACACCACCTTGCCTGGCTTGGACTTATCTATGTAGCCATTTTGAAATGGACATTCTGCTGGGTGTCTATATTGCCTCCCGCTTGAATGCTTTCAACCCTTGTATAACTAGAAGTTGAATGTAAGATCAAGTGTGTCCTAAAGGATTTTTGAAGAAATTCTTAGCGACTATAAGAGCTTTATCATTTCTTTTTATTTACTCTATCAGCGCACGTCAAAGGCGTAATGGTCAGGTGTTCTGCATGATGCCTACATATGCATGGTAAACGTGCATAATATTATGAACGTTGATGCATATTCTTAGCCAATGATTTGCAATTCCAATGTGACACATATGAATTGGTGCACATTGATTAAGTTATCCAATAGTCACGCCCAGACTTTGGCAGAATGCTACAGTACTACTTGTGGGACCTACCAATTAACAGTTTGAGACAATAGATTGCATTCTTATGGCATTGGCTCAAAAAATATGTCACAAGTTTTTTTGTTATACCACATCGCATGCAAAGGTACAGGAACTTCGAACATGCTCTCCCAAGCTCTGCCTTGCTTGCTGCCTTTTGCTTAAAGTGTGTTGTGCTCAAACCTTTTGGGGGGGGTCTGAGCACATCCCAAAGTTTCATACGCAGCACCACGTCCTTGTGAACAGGCACCTAGACAGTAGAAACCCCACAGACCGGACACAATGTCAATTCAACATCAACGCAAGCGGCGGCACAACAAAAAGAAGAGCAGAGTGCACCACAAGGCAAGCCTCATAAACAACTGTACAACAAAAGTTCCTGTTCCCTACATTCAGCAATATTAGCATGCTCTCAATCTGACCTCTACTGCTACCTGAAATAGCTTCCTTTCTGACCACCGCTAGAACCACTTCCCATGCCCCAACATCAAATAAACCACCTACAGACTGCCGTGAATCGTCCTGGCTACCTTCCCAAAGGCTTCATCCGAACCGACAGGCCCACAAGCATGAACATGTGGCCGCCCTTTCCCGCGCGGCTCGTCAGCCAGACTTCGCAGCTGCTGCTCTGCGTGACGTTGAACACCTGGCTCTTAGTGGCGTGGTACGTGTCGCTGGTCACCAGCAGGCCCTGCACAAGCCCGCCCTCGCACGAGCACCCCGTCACGCACGAGAACGCCGCGTCCCCCGAGAACGCCCGGTCGACGTGGTACTTCACCTCCACCTGGGCCTGCAGCGCCGCGGGCGCCGGCGCGCGCTCCTCGTGCGCCCACGCTGCGGCGTCGTGCGTGCGGAGGTACCTCCCGCCCGCCGCCGACGTGTCCAGCTGGAACGCAACGGTGCTCCCAGGCGTGGCCGCTGCGAGCCCAAACTGCGGGTGGCGCTGCTCGTGGTCCATGGTGAAGTTCCAGCCCTGCATGAGGGTGGCGTGGGGGAGCTTGGCCACGCGCACGCTGTAGCTGTAGCACGCCTTGACCAGCGACAGGCTCTCGTCGTGCGCCTTTTCAGGGTGCCACAGCAGCGGCGGGGGAACGCGCAGCAGCTGCTCCAGCAGCTCGGCAGCTGGCACGCTCGAGGCACTCTGCTGCACAAACAGCCCCCCGGCTCCGGGCGGCAGCCTCCCCGGCCCCTCCGGACCCACCGGCTTCTCCTTTTCTCGATCTGACGGAATTGACGAATCAGACAGATTCATTGACGAATCCGACGCAACATCCACCCCCCGCCCCCCGTCGCCGCCCTCCCCAGACGCCGCCTCTGCCGCGTCCGCCGCCTGTCGTGCGTGGGCCGAGGCGGCGCCCATGGCCGCGGCCGCCTCGCCGACCGCCGCCATGCGGGCGATGCCGCGCTGGAAGAGCGCAACGAGCAGGTCGGCGTAGAGGCCCACGGCCTGCTGGTGCGTCGGGTTGTAGCCCACATCGTCGACGGCCACGAGGTCGGAGAGCGTGAACGCGGGCGGCTCCGTTGCCACCAGGGGGTACAGCCCGTTGCGCACGGAGAGAGCCGGCAGCCCGTAGTACTGTGCCAGCGCCAGAATCTTCTCCTCCGCATTGAGGCTCCGGGCGGCGCCCGGCTCCGAATCTGGCTCCGAGCCCGAGTCGGGGTCGGAGGTCGAGCGGGAGCGGGGGTCGGCCTGGGAGGGGTCCTGGGCGTTGGGGAGCGCGGACGAGGGCAGCAAGGACTCGGCGTAGTGGTTGAAGGTGCCGGCGAGCGTGGAGAAGTTGCGGGGGGCCTCGGCGTAGCCGTGGTCGAAGGTACGCTGCATGCAGTGGGGGTTGGTGCGGCACCAGTCGAAGAAGTTGACAAAGACAACGGCTGGCGGGGGCTGCCGCCTGAGGAGCTGCAGGCGCACTCACACGCACACGTGCACACGCACACGTGTGGACAGACGTGAGGTCCCATGTCCAAGGATGTGTTGCATTGATTTGCCTTGCGTGGAAGTGGATTGGGTCTCAATCTCTCTCACACTCGGTCACTCTGTCGCTCACAGGCACAGCGAGAAAGAGAGAGAATGAGCAACCATGATGTGGGCCGTGAGATCCAAAGAAAAACTGCTCATAAGCGCATCTCCCCTGTACCGATTGCCTCTCAGCTCCTTTTAACTTGTCAGTGGCACAACGTCCTGCGCTGTCCGTTGACGGGAAACAGCCTCCCCAATTTCTTAATCTAGACTTGCTGGAGCAAGTTGCGGTAGCATGCACAAAAGCTACAGGGGGCCTCCAGGGATGATAAAGGTCATGTGATGAGGTGGCAGCAGGAAGCATCTGGGGTGAGTCAAATGTGAAGCAAAAGGCAGCAACCAGAAACATAAGAGTCCCTACCGGGCCTGTAGCCTGCGCCGGTCTTGATTGCAATCCTTTGGAAGTCAATGTCAGGAAAGGGAAAAGCCATCAACAGCCGCCGGAGCACTGCGCTCCAATCTGTTGATCCACCCTTGACTTTTCTGTTTTGAAGCATGCACTCCAAAACCGTGCCAGCACTTCCTGACCGCCTGGTTCAGAACGAGGCAGGCGGATACCACAACACCCGGTCATCCTACCAGAGAGCTCAGATATTACAACGTCGGGAGTCCAAACCCTTGGCCACTTGCGATGCCTTGCCGCGAGCAGCAGCCCACCCAGCCCACCCAGCAGAAGCATTGTAGAAACAGAATACCCCCGGGGCAGGAGGAGAGGGAAGGGGAGGAGAGGGGGGGAATGTGGGGCCCGGGGGGTAAGCCCGTGAAAGGTTGGGCCGGCAGGCAGGCGAGCAGGCAGGCGGGCGGGCAGACACGCGCATACGGACCTGCTGCAGAAGAATGTCGAGCGATTGCACAAACAGCCCCCCGCCCGAGACGGCAAAGTCGACGAGCACGAGGTCGATGGCGTCCGGCAGCTGCGCCAGAAATGTCTGCCCCTCGCACGTTGTCAGCGCGTCCGGCTGCATGTCTGCGAGGGGAACGAGAGAGAGAGAGAGAGAGAGAGAGAGAGAGAGAGAGAGAGAGAGAGAGAGAGAGAGAGAGAGAGAGAGAGAGAGA
>WELA01013420.1:191016-207899 GCA_009602735.1 Mesotaenium endlicherianum | reverse complement strand
GGGGGGGTTGTTTGGTCATATCATCCCCAGAGCCAGCCCTTAGGTCGGGGTTGTGGGCTATGTGTTACGGGTTTCAGGCTCACCTGTTTCAGTCTGAGGTCCACAGCGACGGTTCCAAGAGCAGCAACGACAGTTTTGCAAGTTCTCTGAAGAAGACAAGTGGTTGCCGGCAAAGTATCACTGACATGCCAGGGAGGCCTGGTGCAAGTGATGCGGTTCTTCTAGGCTGAGGATTTAGGGTTGGAGTACTAGGGTTTGGTAGGCGAGAGGGCTGATGCGTGCGACGAGAGGGCTGATAGACGAGAGGGCTGACAGGCAAGGGAGGCTGAAGTGCTGCGAGAAGGGCCTGCTGCCAGTCCAGCAGCAATCGAGTATGTAATGCCACGTGCACAGGCCTGCAGCCCGGTGGTGTGACCTCAGCCGTGTGAATTCGCAACCGCGACTCGCAAGTACAGCTGCTGTGATGTGAGCACTGGGTTCTGGCTAACTCCCCCTGCCATGTGAACAGGGACATGACGGGCGACACCAAGGGGCGCAGCCTGGTGGACCTCAGCACGATCCCCGACCAGAGGGCAAGGGTGCTGCTGCTTGGCGGCGCCGATGTCCACCACGTGCTGTGCACGGCTGCTGCCAACTCACCCTCACCCGCCCCGGCGTCTGAGTCAGGTACTCCCCGCCTCCACCCAGGGGGGAAGGGGAGGGGAGGCGCCTGATTTGAGCGCTGTCGCGATCGGCGTTGTAGCGTGCTTGAAGCGAGTGGGCGGTCCCGCTTGCACCTTCTGCGGCGCAGGGGTGTGCCTCTCCGTTGCCCGCAACGCATCTGCACACAATGCTCACATCCGAAAACGGAGAGCCGGACGAGCAGGGCGCTCTTGTGAGGGACATTCTCTTTTGCACGCGGGCCAGCGTCGACCTGCTTGTGGCAACCCCCTGGAACCTTTCCGCCCCACTTTGCCATCGCCACATGTACCACCAGCCGAGATTGGGCCATGGCTCCTTGAGCCCTCCTTTGCAAGAAAGTGCAGGGTGGCTGATTGTTGTTGTTTCCAGATGATTACGTTCCTACTCCAGATGATCCACCCTCAACCCTCGAACCGAAACCCGATGCCCGTCGACCAGTTCCCACGTGCGCCCTTCTCGCCCATCCTCACACGCTCGCTCCCTCACTGCCAGCAGAGGGAGCGGGGTGGGGCCAGAGCGGGCGGGCGGGCAGGTGGCCGCCAGGGAGGGGCACCGCCACCTGGAGTTCCATCTGCACGACAGCTGTCTGCCGCAGCTTGCCAGGGCCGCTCTGCTCCTCTTCACGGCGTCCGCCTCCAGGGGGGGTGGCCCGCATGAGGACCTGCAGGAAGCCGACGTGAGCTTCATGTGGGCTCTCCTGTACCACGACACCCTGATAGGTGGTGAGACCTCCACCCTCCGCTCGCTCCTGCGGCTGCTCATCAACGAGCTCCAAAAGGGCTCGGGAAGCCGTCTTGTGGTCCCGGCACACGCCACTCGGCAGGCGCTTGCCGCGCTGCTGGGGCGCTGGGAGGCCAGCTGCCGCCCTGGGGGCGCCCCGCTGCTGGACAGATGGGAAGGCGTGGTGCTGGCGCTCTCCAATGACGGCGGCCGCCACGTCAGCTCCGTGACGCCAGCCGGCAGGGGACAGGACAGCAGCCCCGCACAAACTCCAGGGGAGATGGAGAGCAAGCAGCTGCTCAAGGCCATGGAGGACCGCGCGCGCGCTCTTGCAGCGCGGGCCTTCCCCGACTCGGCGGGGGCAGTGCGCGACAGCACGAGGGACTTGTTCGTGCGCGAGGTCGTGGAGTACTACCTCCCGCGTGCCAGGTCAGCCGCGGCCGGGGCCGCGTACACCGCGATGAACCCACCATGTATGCGCCCCACCCTGACTACGACTCACACTCCGACTCCGACTCCGGATCTGACTGCGACTCCAGCTCCGGCTGCGACTCCGGCTCCGTCTGCGGAGGCAGCTGCGGCTCCGGCCCTTGCTCGTGCTCGCCTGGGACAGATGCAGGTGCGGGCAGAGGGGCAGGCTCGGATGCAGCGGAGGTGCAGAGGGGGAGCCTGAGGTAGGCCTTGCCCCATGAGAGCTCTCCATTCCCAGCTTACTTCCCCCTCGATGGCAAGTACTTTCCCACGGCACAGCACATGGGCAGCGGCTCCCTTCCCCAGTGTAAGCCAGAGGACAGGCTGCTGCATCGGGCGTGCATGAGCATTTTCAGGGACCTCGTGGTGGGCTACAGGCGGTGGCAGCTGGGCCGCCAGCTCAGCATCGTGCTGTGGAGCGGGGAGCCTCTGGACCTCTGCCTCTACACCCTGTGGCCCAGCCAGGCAGGCTGCCAGCTGGAGGACGATGCACCGCTGGTGAGGGGCACGGGGAAGGGAGCCGCTTTTGGTGCGGATGGTGGCTTGTTAGAGGGCCAGGGGCAAAGGACAGGTGGCGCAAGGGCGGCCGCTGTGAGGGAGCAGAGTAGCAAGGGGCGGGAGCTACCAGGGGCTGTGGAGGAGAAGGAGACGGCGCAGACGCGGGCTGAGCTGACAGAGGGGGGCGGTGGTGTTAGTTTCGACGCCATCGACACGGCGCACCTCGTGGGCTCCCTGGGGCTGCTGAACCTGCTGGCGTGCTGCGGGCCCCTGCTGAAAGAGTGAGTCGAAGGGGCCGGGCGAGGGCCTGACCGTTTCCCACCGATCCTCCTTTTGTCCCTCGCTTTCCTCGTCCAGTTCAGAGGACAGGTGTGTATGTTCATATATTACGTACGTACATATATATTTGTGTATATATATATATATATATATATGTATACATGATGTTTACAAATTATATAAATACAAATTAATTCCATATCTATATATACTTATATGTGTCCTACATATGTATGTCCGTGTATAGGGTTGTTATGCTGTGGGTCTCCAGATGAGTTGCAAGCAGGCGTTAGGAGGGAGTAGAGCTAATGCGGAAGGACGAGAAGAATCACAGTGAGAAGAGTTATGCTGGTACAATCTCCTGATATCGTCATAGCAATTTGTTTCTATTGACAACTGCACCCGACCAAGCTTTGCCGTGCTGTGCCGTGCTGTGTTGGCGATAAAGCAGGCAGGTGTCGTTGCGGCTATGGACTGTGAGTGCGGACTGGCTGGATGTGGGCCCCACATACAAGGAGTACTTGATTGAAAGCCTGGGGTGCGACGTGCGCCTGCTGCCCTCGCTGCTGGGGCTGCGCCTTTGCTCCGACATCGAGTTCGGCACCACCTCCCCCCGCCTATTCGCGGGCCAGGCCCCCATGGAGCAGTTCACCGCCTGGGGACCCGCCACTCTGGAGCCCCGTGCGGAGCTTGTAGCGCCAGGTGGCGCTGACACGAGCACTTGTGGGCCCGGCTCAATCACAGGAGGAGAAGCGTGGGGAGGGGGGAGCAGCAGAGAGATGCTGACGCCGCTCACGCTCGTGCGCCCTCTTCCTCGCGGCAGCCGCGAGCGTGAGGATGCGCCATGTGGCATCACGGAAGCGCTGCGGTGCTGGCACATAGCCTGCTACCTGGCACCTGGCGGCGGGAGCTACACGCCCCTCACGTTCCTCCTGCTGCTCCTGAGGTTGCCCCCCGGCTTAAGGGAGAAATTTCTGCCCCGGCTGCAGGGGGAGCCCTCCAACACTCCAGTGCTGCTGCCTGAGGCGCTGCTTGGGTGGGATACGGCAGCGGCCTTTGAGTCATTCCAGCTCGGGACAAATGTCATGCTCACGTTGCTGGCTTCTTCCGTTGGCAGCGAGTCGCAGCCATGGTCCAGGTGGCGGCCTCCCAGCGCCCCTCAGGCGCCAGCTGTCCTGTACTCCGGCAAGCTGGGGGACGAGTGGGTGCCCTGCGACTTGCTCTGCAAGGAGCCTGCGTCGTCGCGCTCCGTCCATCTGAGAGTTTACCTGGTGGAGGTGAGGGACGATCGGGACTTGAAGCAGCAGCTGCTGCAGGAGGACTGGGAGGGCGAGGGGGAGGACGACGGGGGGGAGAGGGAGCATGGGCGCCTCCTCGAGCTGTTCAAGGTCGTCGTGGGTGAGGTGCGCGCGTGCCTCCGCCCGTGGGAGGAGCCTGCCCGGAAATATTGGGCAGCTGCGGGGCGCTTCAGGGTGCACCTCATAGACGGCTTCCGCTTTGCGCCAGACGACGCCTCGCTGTTGTTTGCTCTCCCGGCTAATCACGGCCTGCCGCCCCAGCGCACACTCGTTATCCTGATGCCTGCGGACAATTACTACCCCATCGGACAGCCCACTCCCTTGTCGGACTTCAAAAGCATGAGCATTGCTGGCGGCGGCCGCCAGGCGCTACCTGGCACAGGCGCCAGCCGGGCTCCCAGCAAAGTTTTTTTGGAGCAGGCGGCAAAGGTCTAGCCACGATAGGGAAAGGAAGTTTTAGCAGAGACGAAGGCAATGCTGCCGTTGCCGCGGCTGCCACCGCTCCTGTTGCTCGTGCTGCCACTGCTGCTGCTGCCGCTCCTGCTGCTGCTGCCACCGCTGCTGCCTCCGCTGCTGCAACAACAGCCCCTGAGTCTGGGAGCGAAAGCGTCTCAGGCTTGCTCCCCCTGTTATACGAGCTGAGGGTGCAACCAGTTGGCCCAGGCCGCGCTGCTGCAGCGGAAGCACTTTCAACAGCCCCCCCCGCGGCAGCCTTTCTGAGAGTGAGCTGCCTGAGCGAGTACGCGGACTGCTACAGGGGCACCGTGAGCTTCGCGCCCGGGGCCCAGGGGGAGGTGCGCATCGTGCGGGGGGAGGGCGGCCAGGAGCTGATGGCCCTTCACATGAGGCCATATGACCCGGCTGTGTGGTGCCCCTGCGTCTTCCTTGGCAGGTGCGTGTGTGTGTGTGTGTGCGTGTGTGTGTGTGTATGTGTTGGCGTGTGCATCCTTGTGCCAGCCACCTGGCGCCTCCGCCTCCCTGACACATTTTTTCTTACTCGCTCTCTGCTAGAGGTCTCTCTTGCTGGCAGGCACCCTTTGCTGTTGACTCTTCGCAAAGGCCGTGCAGGCAGCACCTCTGCGCGTTGTAGTCAGCGCCTTGCGTGGTGTGGGATATGCTCACTGTCGCAAGGCTCTTCTGCTGTTGTGAAATATTGTGCGTGAGCTCGTCCTCTCAGTAGCACTCAACATATTCAGCGTAGTTGTGCGTAGTGCAACGCTCAAAGAGGAGACGAGGGCTAGGCTCGACGCATGCATGCCCCCCTCTGCCACCTCCCTCCTGCTCCTGTGCTCAGCAGGGCCGAAAACGCCGTCGACGTGGTCCTCCTAGGGCACGTGCTTGTTGGCGCGCTGGTGGCAGGCCCGCAGTTGACTGGCCCCCTCCGCTGCTGACTGGGCGTTGACCCAACGGTGCTCTCCCCATTGCTGATGCAGCGAGAGCGTAACGCTGCGCCTGGCGTGCCCCGTGCTGCTGGGCGGCGCCGCCCTGCGAGTCTCCAGGAGGCGCGGCACCATCTCCTGCACCCTCCCCAAGGCGCCCTTCTGGCCCCCTGCTGGCGGTAGGTGGATCGACTGCACCGCTATGCCAACCTGGCACTGTGACGACGATGTCGAGAGCGTCATCCTGTACCGCCAGTTCAGGCTGCAGTACTCACCGCGGGAGCTCCGCGCGGGGCCGCTGCTGCGGCCCCTCGGCGCGCAGCCTGGCCGCCGCGTCGTCGACGACGTGCGCCAGCTGGCGGGCACAATCATCAAGTGGTGCCCGGAGCACAATGACTTCTATCTGCGCTTCAGCGGCGGCGGCGGGCAGCCCGCGGCAGAGCTCTACGTGTGGCCGCTCGCAATTTTGCGGGGATGCCACGGGGCACCGTGCATGGTAGTGCAGTACTTTGACAGGCGGAACGTCGAGCGGCTGGCGCACGAGTGGGCGTCGCGGCCGCCCTTCGCCGTGGCCGCCGAGGCCCTGGCAGCTGCGGCGTTTGAGTTTGCAAGCCCCCGGGATGGAGGGTGCGTGCTCGACTGCGAGCCCGGCGCTCTGGAGGCGATTCGGCGGCTGCTGCTGTGGAACGCTCGTCCCGCTGGCACCGGGAGGTTGCAGCTGAAGCCGGGTCAGGACCAGGAGCGGGAGCGGGGGGGTGGCCCCGAGGATGATAGCATCGGCGTCATTTCCTTCCTGCCGCTGGTGTTTCCCGACGCCGCCTCTGCATCCGGAGCTGCCGAGGAGAGTGTTCTCTTGCGGCCAGCTGAGCTCGCCTTTGGCGGCGCGGAGCTGCTGAGGAGAGCGAGGGCCGGCAGCAGTGAGGAGCGCCATCACGGCGAAGCGCGCGTTTTGGGGGGAGCCAAGAAAGGCTCGGCCAGGGGCACCCCAAGGAGCACAAGCGCAGCAGAAGGCACAGGCACGGGCGCGGGCAAAGGTACAGGCACAGGCACAGGCATAGCCAAAGGCAAGGGCACGGGCAAAGACAATGGGGCCAGCACTTGTGCTGCAGCGTCGCCCTCTGGAAGGAGGAGCTCTGGGGGGGGGGCAAGCTCGAGCACTTGCAGCACAGGTGGAGAGGGTGTGGCACATGCGGTGGGGCTGCCTGCGGGCAGGAAGATCGCGAGGAAAAGAACGGCAAGGAGAAAGGGGAGGGGGAGAGGGAGGAGAAGGGGGGCCATGGAAAAGACAGCCTTGCTCTCTTGGTCAAAGTCTGTGCTACCTGCGGCAAGACCGGCGGCAGCGTGCACAGGTGCAGCAGGTGCAAGGGGCCAGCCTACTGCAGCAAGGAGTGCCAGAAGCTGGATTGGCCGCAGCACAAGCAGCACTGCAATAAGGAGGATTCTACCTAGCGGCAGTCAGTAATGGACCTCGGCAGGTTGTGCATTTTTGAAAAGCGAGGGAGCGTGCTAACCTCAAAAGCCATGAGGCACTCGTCATTGGCGATGTTTTACAAGATCTGGGGGTTCTTCTTGCTTCTTCAAGTCTCCATTTTGCTAGCTTGAAGTTTACAGTCAAAACAGCGTTCAGTAGTAGTAGACAGAGAGCAGCAATCCTCATGTGTAGAAGGAGACGGAGAAGGATGAAGCAAAGCCCTCAATTGTACCTTTCTTTGGTCTGATGGGGCGTGCGACTCACCGCAAGCCTCGGATAGATGTTGCCAGATCAGAATAATATCGGAGGGAAGAGCCCCTGGCCCTGGCTGAGGTTTGGGTTGATTGCCTTACCACCACATATAAATTGCTTGTCTATTTGTATATAACGCTTTGGGCCTCATTCAGGAGGGTACTCAATCCAAAAAAAGGCTGAAAGGCTTGGCATGGGTAGTTTCTCCTTGCCCTTACATGTTTAATACAGACGGGAGCAAGTTTTGTTGTCACCTCGTTCAGTCAAAAGCTCATATGAAAAAAGCGTGAAATACATGGTACAGATTTTTGGTCTTCCAATATAGGCCACGTACCACGAGTATGTATGGTAGTTTATTCTCGTCAGTAAGGGGCCCCTCACGTAACTCTTGTGAGGGGGAATTCAGTAAGGGCCCTTGCTTGTGTGAGCGCTGGCCCGCCGTACGCGTTTGAAAGCGGAGATTTACCACGCAAAAGCGTTCGTCGTGAAAGCTTTTTCTGAGCGGCCCCAGCGCGGCCCGCCCTTTTGCGACCGCCATGAATTAGGGCTTGGCCATAACTTATTCCTCTTCGCTTTCGCTTAGGCAGTGCGTCTTTAGGGCGCTTTTTCTTATTTCTTTACTACGTTGAGATTCATCTATATAGCAGCAAATCAAGAGCAACATCTAATTGTTTATGAGGACCTCACACTACACACCAAGACACATGCTTGTTGCAGTATTTGTGTACTTTTTGGCTCCAGTATGAAGTTAAAACTCTCTTTTATTTAAGCAAATTTACAATGTCCAAGTCAATCTTCTTATATGGCTTGCATAGATATATTAGAAAACCTTGGCTATGGAGCAGACGTGATGACTAACTTCAGACGGAAGCTCACCTAAATAAAGTAAGAAAATAACCTTAGCGCACATGAGGCACTTTAGCTCGAGTCCAGCCCTAAGAATGGGGCAATGGCAACCTTGACGACATGAAACAAAATGCAGCGAGGGGCGGCATGGTTCTACCCTTTTTAAGAATTGGAAAACATGTTGCCAAAATGATGCAAGCCGCTTAAATATAGTGCAGCATAGAGAGGTTGGGATTCACGAGCTGGGTAAGTGCTTCTAGCAAAATGTTCTTTGGTGTAGTGAAACAGATAGATAAAGTACTTAGTGAAATATAATACTTTATCTATTCAAGACAAGGATCTTCGAACACAAGTGGTAGCTTCTTGAAAGAGAGATGGCTTCTTGAAAGTTTATATATTTTTGGATTTTGGCAAGTACAAGAGTGATTCTGGAATGTCTTTTTATGTTCTAGCTCTTGTTTATATACTTGCTACATAAGTAATTTCTAGGAAGGTGTATGTTGATGTGTCGGCACCCAACACATCCCAAAACTTGCCACCTCTTTCTAGAATAATGTACACATGTCCTTCTGACCTAAAAATGGCACATTTGACTTTTGCCACATGGAGTTCTTCTAGGTCTTTCCTCTAACTCCGAAAATGCCTCAGAAGGTTCAAAGGACATGAACCAAGTCACTAGAGTACCTATTCATACTTGAATCCACACAATACTACTCCAAACGAAAACTTTAAAACATATGCAAACTAATATATAATAACTCAAATCACTACATTTGTCCTCATTATTGCAAACTTTTTTGGCAAGCTGGACCTTCCTTTAACACTAGGTCGCCCAGAGGACCCCATATGCCCCATTTGTCACTTTCTGGCCCAATTACTTGCCCCCCTGGTTCATGCTTGTATTTTCTCAATACTTAATTGTTTTGTATAAAAAACATCTCAAAAGGAGGGCTATGTCGCAAGGCACCTGGCGTTAAATTGACAGGTTCAAACGACAAAAATTGACGCCGAGATTGTACAATCCGTGAAGCAGAAATTTCGTTTCATCAAACAAAATGAAGGTTCAATCCTTGCGATGTCTCCTTCTTTTTCTTGCATCTCTTGTTGATTGCCGCCATGGTGCTGCCGGAAGTTCTCTCGATGCTTTCGAGGCGCTACTATAGTTGTTCCGTCGGTCACCTACGGTAATATATGGGCGTTTGATCGCTTTGGTGATGATTGCGATGACACTTTCTTAGGTGGAGTCGTGAAAAAGAGGTGTGAGGGTAAGAGGGGTCAAGAAGACTATTACATTGTCTTCTTTGCTTTGGCAAGACAAAATCGAAGTATACTCAAGCCTTAGTGGAGACAAACCTTCGTGATGATTTTAATGATTTTGAGGAAGTCAAACCGGGTGTATACAAGAAGAAGTCTTAGGAGTCTGTGGCGGATTCTCAAACTAACTCGAGAGAGCTGTTTAGGGAGTCTCAGAGAGCAATTTTGAGTACAGAAAGTCACTGATGAACAGCAAAACACTCCTCCTAGTGTGCTAGAGAGTCAAACTACCGATTTTGAGCAACCTAGGAAGAGAGGTAGGCCGCCTAAATCAAGTTTCATTGCAACTCCTGCTGTTAGGAGCAAGTTTATGGCTGATGCAAGAGCAGCTGGCAGGAAAGAGAGAGGAAAAGGAGTGCAGTTGGATTTTGAAGATGATGGAGATTCAAGCTCGGATGAAGAGAGCTCTAAAGAAGAAGGTCTGCCAACAGCAGCAACAATGGAGGAGGCGGAGGAGGAGGTGGAGGAAGACTCCAATGAGGACCTGCCACCTATCTGGGGCAGCCTGTAGCTACTAGAGAGACCTATAATGAGGAGCTTCTTAAATTGAGTAAGAGCGCTCATCATGGCATACATAACATCCCTGATAGGAGGTTTTGCTCTTTCACCTTTCGGAGTGTTTGTCTATGCCTATCTGGTTTCTTGAGAAGCTTGCTGTTGAGACCAACAGATATGCTGTTCAGAGTGGTGCTAGAGGAGGCTGGATCCCTGTGACTTGCACAGAGATTGTTGTTTTCCATGGTTTGTGTATGGCTATGGGGCTGCATGCCTTGCCAAGACTCACTTCATATTGGCAAAAAATTGTGAATGGGGTCTTTTGGTAGGTTCATGAGCAAAAATAGGTTCAAGGAGATTAGGCGGTACTTTCATGTGAAGGACAACAGGTCTAGAAGTCATTTTGAGAAAGACTCTAGAGAGTATAAGTTGTGGCAACTGCAACCCTTTATTGATGTTTGTCATAAGATCTTTGCGCAGTACTATAGCCCTGGAAAGAACTTGACTATAGATGAGAGGACAATACCTATTAGGAACCGACAGTGCCCAATCAAGATCTATAATCCTTCTAAGCCATACAAGTATGGCATGAAAGTATTTCCGTGAAGGCTGGTCATCAGAACGAACCCAAAAAGTGCACACATCACTTGCAAGTAGAAATCCGACTGTAAAGCCTACTGTCCAGAATCAGGGACCACGAGATCCCAGCCTGCTATGTACCTAGTGACCACCTGGTTGACCACGGCGCAAGGTGCGCCGTTTCGTGGGAAACCCGTTAAGTTGGGACCCACGGATCTAGGTATAACGACCATATTAATTGGTCGGTTGACTGAAGTCCTAACTGTTCAGTTGACTGACGACGGCTCCGCCTACCCAGGAGTTAACTACACTGATAGGACATCAGTTTACCGAATCTCAGTCGACCTCCCGACTTTCAGTATACTTCGGTCACATGTGCCAATCTACAAATAACAATCTAAAAGAATATGTCTATCCTCTGCGTACTGAAGCTAAGTATATTGACTGATATCAAGCGAGCTTACTATATGTCAACCTACTGATATTATATCCTATATATAACTGATATATAAATCTCAGCAAACTACACTATGATATAAAAGTCATCCTGCTGACCTTTTCAACAAAGTCAGCAGACTACACTATGATACAAAAGTCATCCTGCTGACCTTTTTGACAAAGTAAGTAAACTCGCATTACATCGACATACATTCATTTAGATGAACTTGCACATGTGAGTATATAGACATAATACTTATTTAGTGTTATATTTATATATGCAATTAATTAAATAAATAATGACCTGATTCATTACAATCTCCCCAACTTAAATTGTTGTCGCCTCGACAACACTCAGCATATGATACTTTTATTTAATAATACACTTCAGTCAACTAGGTGAAGCAAAGCAAGCAAGCAAGACACGAGCGTAATATATTCACCTACCCAGTGCAAGTGAAAATAATCATAACAAACTGTCATGCAAGCAACCATCTGACTTCACAATCAATAACTGAAGACATGCATTGACATACCTATACTCACAATAGTCCTTCCAGTTGAAAGACACAATAGAGCAGCTCACAACATGCACACCACACCCAAATCAAACAGCCTCCTTTCGAGGTCAAACAATAAAAGAATGTTATTAAAGCTCAGCGTACTGAACTAAGCCTTTTCTCCTTCTCTTGGTCTTCAACTCCTGCCGTGCTCCCACCTTGAAAGCTCCTCACAAGCAATTTCTTGTGACTTAGGTACCTGCTCAACATTCAGCGTACTGAAGGAAAAGGGAGACCAACTGGTTTGATGGCATTGAATGCCCTCACAAGATGAGTAACATCAGGTTAATGAGCCAATGGAAATTTTAAATTTTAACCACATTTTCAGAACACTCTAAGTTCAAAGAAACATATGGTTTTGAGCAATATGCTGGTCACCTCAAGCAGTTCCCTGATGTGCCATGCATCATTGCTACCCAATCCAACTTATGGCAATGTACTTACTCAATTAGTACGTACACTTGCTCCAACAGTGTACTGCAACTCACAACAGTGTACTACAACTCAGTTTACACCAGTCAGTCACTAATGCTCCTGATAATAATGCAGTACATACATAGGACGTGGCAGTGTATGACTCAGTTAGTACATACACTTGCTGCTGAGTATGCAGGTAAGCACAGCATACTGAATACTCCTAATACACATCCCATCTCCCTCTCCCCAACTTAGATAACTAGCGACCCGACAGCTTTAACCACATCAGCACACCAGAAAGTGCCTACTACTCCGCATCATAGGAACCACACAGAGGGACAGTCACAGAGGATTGCGGAGGAACGAGTGGGAAGAGGAGAATCAACAAAGGAATACCGAGAGAGGACGCAAATTGCAAACACCCCAGTAAGCAAAAAAAAGAAAGAAAGTCCCCCCCTCCCAAAAAAAAAATAGTCCATTTTTCAAAATTAGATCAATGACCGGAGTGGCATAGGGAAGAGTGTACTGCCATTCAGACCCTCTCACCACAAAGCTCTATCCATGAATAACCCAAACTCAAGCCAGCGTATTACATCCCTCCATTCGAGAGTGTAGATAGCTTGCTATGAGATGAAGACAACCGGCCCTATTAGCAAGTTTATCCATACCAAGAAGTAGCTCAGTTAGCTGACTCTACCAATGCTTACATACAATGACTCATACTGGTCATTCCTAGCAAGACATACACCAAAATGACAACCACCCAATGGTGAGAGTCAACAATCAAAGAGAAGAGGGACCAGAAACAACCAACTGTATCATAGTTCTGATGTTTCAAGATACTCCCTCCTTCAGGCCTTACTGCCTGAAGTTGCCCAGAGGACAGGTGGGGAAGCGTCACGTGGCAGCGTCCAGCATGCCAACTCCTCGGCCTCTCTCGACCTGTATGCACCATCGCTTCACACTCTGCTTGCTGGTCTCAGTCTGTTGAACAGACAACAAACAAGTGTGTAAGTTGCCTTCAATGAGCTCAAGCTACGCGTGGCAAACACCACACCCTAGCTGCATCAGTCTACTCAAGATCTGATGACTCCATCTTACATAGTTCCCGGGAGGGTAAGGCAAACATTGGGATCACAAAGACTCAACCAATGACAATGGGCAAACGCAGTATAGCTCAAAACCGAGTTCCTCTCTAAAGGCACATACATGGCACCTATTGTAATTGCAGCAAGCACCTAGCAAGCCAATGACAACAGCGTGCATAGATCCCTGGTAAGACTTTCGCACTGTAACCCCAAGCTAGCAAGAAGAATGTTTGTGCATCGGACTGAACAAGATCATTCAAGCCATGCATTGCGAGAACGTCTATAATGTCGATGGTCTCTTCTGTCTTTACTTAGGTGTGCATAGTGAATCTATTACAGCAGGGCCCATTTTACACCTGCTCTACGGTATGCTAACGGCGATCCACTACCTCTAGCACCCGGGATGCAAATTCCATGCACCTGACGCATATACAAATGCATCTTGCATGCTACCTAGCATGCGCCTCTAGCGAGCTCAGTTAGCTGCGAGGCCGGCAGAAACTTAGCACACTGCTAATATGCCCAGATCGTCCCTATGACAAAGACACAAACCTCCTTACACTTGACCGAGTGTACAGGTGGCATCCAAAAACAAATAGCCAACTGGACCTAAGGCAAGTAGTCAAACCCCCTCTAGTATCCACGTTGACTTTCCATACGTCAGTCAACACACCGTACAGACCTAAGTCTCGATATGCTCATCTTATCTGATTATCTCGCTAGCTATGACGAGCCACAATCCCACAGTAAGACATGTCACGCACCAAGCATGGCAACACCAAGAGCTCGTTCAGCTCAAGCACTCAAAGTACTCATTGATCGCGGCTGCTCTCGGACACTTAGCCTTTAATAAGTCATGCGAACTAAAGAGAGTTAAAGGAAAGTCCTTGCGTTCATAAACCCAAGCCCTTAAACCCTTTAACCACATTAGGTCAAATAATCCAGCAGACTGACTTAACAACCTAAGTCAGCAATCACATAAGATCCGCATCCAAAAACCTACGCACACTGACTAGACTTATCTTAAGCTTAAACCCCAAGCTCCAACGATCCCATCAAGTATCACCAAAGCACCGTCTCACACATAGCATTCAAGCACAAGGCACATACCCTAAACCTTCCAGCCCACGTCAATGTGGCAAACGAGAGGAGCACACAATGTTACAGCCATGGTTGGGAATAGAGGGTATCTGTAGGATGCCATTGTTGCTGTGGAAGCCTCTTCTCATAGAAGTTGCAGCATGCTGAAGCTTGTGGACGACGTAGTGCACTTGGACCGTGGCGGCGAAAACCTGTCGTAATCCATACTTGGAAACTTAAGTTAGCAAATCATGTGTGCACGCACTGTCTCAATTGCTCAACACATGCAGCCATACCCAAGCTCCCTCAACCAAACTGCCACACAACTAATGAGAGAGGTACGTCTCTTGCAAAGCAACAAGCTTAAACTCGAAGGGATAGCACAACAGACCAACAAGTCCTCTAGCAGCGCTGGAGTGCACACCCCTCTCTATACCAGCTGTGGATTGCATATAACAACACATAAGGACTATGATCAAGTGAGGTAAATGAGTCATATCCAGCTTGCTATGATGCAACTCCCTTGAGGCTGCCCTTGATGCTTGCAGACACCTCTTCCATCAAGCCTCCACTTCAGGCTTCTCGTTGCGTGTAACTGTACACAAGAGGCTAGGAAAGTCAAGTTAGTATGCCGCATAGTACACTGAGCCAAGAGACACACTAGGTGAGCAAGTGGAAGGATCCTGGACAGGATGTGCAATGCTCTACATCATACACTTCCCAAGCTCCACCTAGACTCATCATACCACACAAGTAAGCCTCACACATTTACCTCATGAGACAAAGAAGACAAGCACGGACATTCAAGAAAGGACTTAGCTCCGATACCACTGAAATGAATCTTGCTTATTCAAGATTAATATATTTCATTTAAATATAAAAGATCAGAGATAGGTGGAAGCGTGTGAAATCAGGGAGCGATCTTCGCCCTTATAATGAATTCCGTTTCCTCATCTATAGTCCTTGACTCACTTATCGTAGTGTGCCATAGTTGCACACGAATACAAGGCACAAGAAAGAGGCGAGCTTGAGGACTAGTACTTCTCCTTTAGAAACTCCTGACCTCCCAGGCATACAAGCATGTGTAAGCACATACACAACATCAGGGGACTGAATAGCAGAGGCGCTCTCATTCAGATGACCACAAAGAAGCTCAAACACATCCCACTGACTTAGGTGCAAAAACCATGGAATCTGTCCGCTGTGTGACCCCGAAATGTCAGAGGGCACAACTCTGTCAATACTACTCCAAATTGAGCAAACTCAACGGCAACGGATGCATCTTGACGAGACCTTTCCGAAAAGTTCTAGTTTGTCCCACTTGGAGCGCAGACCAAGCAGCCATGTCAATTTCCGTGAAGGCTGGTCATTAGAACGAACCCAAAAGTGCACACGTGACTTGCAAGTAGAAATCCGACTGTAAAGCCTACTGTCCAGAATGAGGGACCACGAGATCCCAGCCTGCTATGTACCTAGTGACCACCTGGTTGACCACGGCGCAAGGTGCGCCGTTTCGTGGGAAACCCGTTAAGTTGGGACCCACGGATCTAGGTATAACGACCATATTAATTGGTCGGTTGACTGAAGTCCTAACTGTTCAGTTGACTGACGACGGCTCCGCCTACCCAGGAGTTAACCACACTGGTAGGACATCGGTTTACCGAATCTCAGTTGACCTCCCGACTTTCAGTATACTACGGTCACATGTGCCAATCTACAAATAACAATCTAAATGAATATGTCTATCCTCAGCGTACTGAAGCTAAGTATATTGACTGATATCAAGCGAGCTTACTATATGTCAACCTACTGATATTATGTCCTATATATAACTGATATATAAATCTCAGCAAATTATACTATGATACAAAAGTCATCCTGCTGATCTTTTCAACAATGTCAGCAAACCACACTATGATACAAAAGTCGTCCTGCTGACCTTTTCAACAAAGTCAGCAAACTACACTACGGTACAAAAGTCATCCTGATGACCTTTTTGACAAAGTAAGTAAACTCGCATTACATCGACATACATTCATTTAGATGAACTCGCACATGTGAGTATATAGACATAATACTTATTTAGTGTTATATTTATATATGCAATTAATTAAATAAATAATGAATTGATTCATTACAATCTCCCCAACTTAAATCGTTGTCGCCTCGACAACACTCAGCCTATGATACTTTTATTTCATAATACACTTCAGTCAACTAGGTGAAGCAAACCAAGCAAACAAAACATGAGCGTGATATATTCACCTACCCAGTGCAAGTAAAAATCAATCACAACAAATTGTCATGCAAGCAACCATCTGACTTCACAATCATTAACTGAAGACATGCATGGACTTACCCCTACTCACAATAGTCCTTCCGGTTGAAAGACATAATAGAGCACCTCACACCATGCAAACCATATGCAAATCGAACAGCCTCCTTTTGAGGTCAAACAATGAAAGAATGTTATTAAAGCTCAGCGTATTGAACTAAGCCGTTTTTCCTTCTCTTGGTCTTCAACTCCTGCCGTGCTCACACCTTGAAACCTCCTCACAAGCAATTTCTCGTGACTTAGGTACCTGCTCAAAATTCAGCGTACTGAAGGAAAAGAGAGACCAACTGGTTTGATGGCATTGAATGCCCTCACAAGAAGAGTAACATCAGGTTAATGAGCCAATGAAAATTTTAAATTTTAACCACATTTTCAGAACACTCTAAGTTCAAAGAAACATATGGTTTATGGTTTTGAGCAATATGCTGGTCACCTCAAGCAGTTTCCTGATGTGTCATGCATCATTGCTACCCAATCCAACTTATGGCAATGTACTTACTCCATTAGTACGTACACTTGCTCCAACAGTGTACCGCAACTCACAGTCTACACCAGTCAGTCACTGATGCTCCTGATATTAATGCAGTACATACATAGGACGTGGCAGTGTATGACTCAGTTAGTACATACACTTGCTGCTGAGTATGCAGGTAAGCACAGCTTACTGAATACTCCTAATACA
>WELA01013420.1:35930-158887 GCA_009602735.1 Mesotaenium endlicherianum | reverse complement strand
GGGGGGACTGCCCACGTGCATTACACTGTATCTGCTGGTGTGTTACATATCTCCGGTGAGTTCTGCTCGCCCCTTGAGCTGGCAGTAGACAGCTATACTTGTGGTGGCCAAAGATCGGCACAGGCAGCCGCGAAAGCACATGTTTGAAGTTAAGCAGACTCATGGGGCCATGGCTGCACGCAGATCCTACGGCTGGTTGCAGGAGCCCCAACGGCACTCACAAAAACGAAATTACACCCACGCACTTACGATACACATGCACACACACCACACACACACACGCACACGATATCCATGCACGCACACTACACGTGCACACACGCACGCACGCACACACACATCCACAAACGGACACATAAATGAGAGAGAGAGAGAGAGAGAGGAGGGGGTCAGGCAGGTGAAGGGCAAGGAGGGGGCGCTGCAGGCCGACCTCCATGACGTNGCTGATAATCTAGAAGCTTTAGAACATGGTCATGCACGGTTTCCTTCGAGGCAGAATTCCAGCCCAGAGAGCTTCTTCATCGCAGAGGCCAATGACATTGTCGAGAGTCCAGAAGAAGCACCCCTTCTCCCTCTCAAAGAAGAGGAAGGAGCTAGGCCGGGTGGCACAGCTTCACTTGAGAGCTCGGTGTTTAATCTTTCAAACACGATGATAGGAGCTGGGCTGATGGCATTGCCAGCTGCAATGAAGATGCTCGGCCTAGTGCCAGGAACCTTGGCGATGGTTCTCATTTCATTCCTCTCATACGCTTCTATCATGGCCATGCTGCGGTGCACTGCTGCTGTGGGGGTGGACTCTTACAGCAAAGTGGTTGCGCAAGCTCTTGGCTGGTGGGGCAAATTGGTCCTGAACCTCTCGATTGTGGTGAATAACTGGGGGCTCCTTATGGTTCTACTCATCATCATAGGTGAATGATGCACCCTCATTCACTTCTGCATCGGGCTTTCTGTTCTGTATCTGCAGGACTTAATAGTCCTTGCTATTTCTTGCTATACCCTCCTCAGTCGTACTGCAGTTTCATAGCCACAATTATTGACTTACCAGCAGTTCTTTAAATATGATGAAAAGAGCCAATGTGTTGTCATTGCATGGCTACCTGGGCGTAGCAGAGCAGAGCTTGGCCGTCGAAGTGTCCTTTTGCAGCATGCTCGTAAGATCATATCAGGGCTACATCTGAGCAAGTTAGAATTTGTGAGCGTACCCTGGTACCATGTGGAGGCTTCGGCACCTTCACCGTAGCTTGACAACTTGGGCAAGTTCAGAAACTTGGGTATATCTGACATCCATGTTAAGAAATGGAAGCTTTAGTACCATGTGGTGAGTCAAGATACCTTCAGAGTCTTGGGTAGCAGCGGGCCCCCCTGCGTGCTCGATCCTAGCTCTTGAGGGAATATACTCGCCTGACCTTCCAGCTGTGGTCTTCGGCGTCCTTGTTCACAGCCACCTCTCACACCTATCATCCCTTCAGAAGGGCTCCAACATGTCAGCACATCTATGGCCTGCTGGCCTTCTGCAACTTGATGCCCCTTCATTCCCCCCTCCCCATTCTCTTTCCCCGCGCCTGTGCCCGTGCCTACTCCCGAGAATAGAACTTGGGAGCAACAGCCCAGGGGGTGGCTGATCCAAATGGGTGGCGGAGTGGCGTGGGTGGAATGGGGTGGGGTGGGGTGGGGTGGCGGCTGGTGCGCTATGGGGTGCGCGCAGGGGACGTTTTGTGCGGAACTGCTCTGCATCCGGGCCTACTGCCGGAATGGTTTGGCAGCTGCTGGATGCTGTCCGACAGGCGGGTCGTGCTCGCCGTCGTCATTCTCCTCATGTGCCCGCTCGTGCTGCTGGAGAAGCTGGGTACGTTTGTCCGTACCTGCTCACAGGGACTTGATCTCCCCCATGCAAGCATGCATGCATGCATGCATGCATGTATGCGCACGTATATGCATGTCTGTGTATATGTGTCGGATGGTGTGCTTGCACGTGCTTACATCTACACGTGCATGCATGGACCTTAAAGTCGGCTCTCGCTAAGGCAGGATGCGCTCCCCGCAGCAATGAGTCCTGCCTGTTTGTCTGCCCCTTGCAAGCAAGAGCTCTGCTTGGGCTGGCAGCTAAGAATGAGGGGCGTGGGAGGCCAGAGATTGATGTCATCTGACGGCCTTGGCTGATGCGGAGCCCGCCGAGCCAGCCCCGCAGCTTGCTGCATCTCCCCGCAGCCGCAGCGCCGCTCCCTTGCTGCACAAGGAGAGCACTCACAGACCGCGCCGGCACGCTCACGCACACGCGCACACACACAGGCATGCAAGCGGCCTGAAATGACCGCCAATGCTCTGCACGTCCGCTTCGCGTGTCTCCTACTTCTCTTTCGCCCCTCTTGTGCCCATGAACAGTGTAAGCTTGTCCTCTTCTCATGGAGCTCCCGGCTCATCTTGTCTCCACATCCACTCATCTTTTCTTCTCTTTGGGGGGCGGGGGACTCACCTGGGCACATCCCGACAAGTGGCTTCCTCACGCAGGGACAGCAACATCAGTTGACGTACACCTGGTAGGCAGGCAGGCCGGGCAGTGTGCGCGGCAGTGTGCGTGGAGCAGCGCACAATTGCATGTGCCGGCAGCATGGACAGTCAGGCACACAAGCGGGCCTCCTTTTGCACGTGGGAAGCAGCGCAGCCCTTTCAGACCGCAAGATAGACTCGTGTCTGCGGTCCACCTCCACTCCTGCCCCTCCCTTGCTGTGTGCCTCTACCCGCGCACAAGAAAAGAGAGGAAAGACAGCCCTGACCGCTGAATCATATGTTTGCCCTCCACCCCTCCACCCCCCCCTCTCTTCCCCTCACCCACCCTCCTCCAACCCCTGCCGGCCCCCACCATCCGTCCCGCTGGATGGGGCAGGCGCACCATTCGCTGAGTCATAGGAGCAGGGACCAGGCCATTTCCATTCCCCTGGGGCTCCTGTAAGCCCATCCAATGTCACGAAGCCCGACATCACGGCAACCACGTGCGTGTGAGCGGCGGTTCACAAGGCGCATGGAGGGGGTGCACCTCGCAAGCATGCTCTCTCACAGGCCGCCATGCATCGCCATAGCATGCACGCCGACAACTCAAGCTCGAGTGCGCTCGAGCGCGAGCTAGAGCTCGTCACAAAAACGTAGAGCTCGTGTACTGGAGCCCGGAGAAGCACGTACAGGTGGCACCGCAGCCCCCATTGATGAATGCGCACATCTGCAGCGTGCCTGGCCCCTACCCGCTGCAGGTGCCCGCTGGCGAGAGGGTGGGGTATGTGCAGGCAGCCATGCAGGGCAGTCAGAGGAGGGACAGGGGGGGGCACCTCTGCGCGTCGTAAAGGACGGGGAAGACGGGCGAGTCGCTGATGATGGGCAGGAACTTCTTCAGCTTGTTGTCTGCCTGCCGCCCCGCCGCCGCCGCCACCACCAAGTGTCACTTGTCAGCTCGCCAGCAGACGGCGCAGGCAGCTGTCAGTTCCACGGTGCCAGCTCAGCCAGCGCTTGCCAGTTGCCGCCCGCCGGACGCCGCATCCGCCGCTTGTACGGCTTTGCCCGACATTTCCCCCTCTCATCGCACTCCTCTCTTGCTCCTCCATGGGATGCACGGGTCAGAGCCCAGGGCATCAAAGGCACCTCTAGACGCGAGCTTCGGCATATGATGTGGCCAACTAGCCCGAGAGCAGCCTACGGGTCAGAGAGGCGAGGTTTCAAAGGGGGAAAATGGGGAGGGGGGGGTAAGGGGTGGGGGGGGTGCAAAGCCGTGAGGTGTAGTGGGAGAAAGGAGCAGCAGCAGGGTACCTTGTAGAACTCCATCAGCTCGGCCGCTGTGAACTCTTTGGTCTGCGCGCAACACACACACACACACACACGCACACGCACACACGCGCACACATAAGAGCGTGCATGCACGCGGTTGCGAGGCATCAGGGGCACGTGCGCGCTCTTGCCACCTGTCAGGCCCTTAACGTGTGGGGGCTATCACAGCCCCCTGAAGATGCCCACCACCGCAGCGTGTGTGCACTGCAGACACACATTCCCCACATGATTGGCTGCTTGACCGCAATTCCTTCTCTACCAAGCAGGGTGCTGCTCTGAAAGGCTGTGAAGTGGGAGGTTGTGAAGACTTCACCTAACGAGGGCCGTGCAGGGGAAGGTGCAGGGGTGGGGGCAAGCTTCACCATTGTGTGTACAGGCATGCTTTCCACTGTGAGTAAGAACGTGTGCAGTCCGGACATAGTCCCACGAGCATGGGGTGTATGTGGCCGTGTGAGCCTGTGTAATGCATTGTGCACGTTAATACGTACATGTGAAAGTGTCAAGAGCATATATGCAGGGCTTCCGAGTGCGTCCTAGCGCGTATGTGTATGTAAGTGAGAGTGTGTGTGCGTGTGAGAGGGAGTGTGTGTGTGTGTGTGTGTGTGTGTGTGTGTGTGAAAGATAGATAGAGAGAGGGAGAGAGATGAGAGGTTGATGGAGCTCACCTGCTTGAGAGGCACAAATTTGATGTCAGTCGGCGGGAGCGCCTGCTCACAGAATGGAGGTGGAAACCACAAACACATTCAGCGCGTCGTTCTCCGTTGAAGATTTAGAGGAGGTGTCCTGAAGGGCTTCCAAAGGTATAGGACCCTCTCGAGACACACGGCGGCA
Source organism: Mesotaenium endlicherianum (assembly GCA_009602735.1). Lineage (NCBI taxonomy): Eukaryota > Viridiplantae > Streptophyta > Zygnematophyceae > Zygnematales > Mesotaeniaceae > Mesotaenium > Mesotaenium endlicherianum. The sequence goes on along the minus strand of WELA01013420.1, from coordinate 154,243 downwards.
AACGAGGGCTCTGCTCTGCCTTGCGCCTCTTACCACACCTGCACCAGAACAACCCTCGGGCATGAATGCACCTCACTTTCCGACACACACGACTAGCGGGCCACCCCCCACAGTTCATGCCAGCCATCGAGGGAAGAAGAAGCTGAAAGGGAAGCCTGCTGTCATCATTGCATCTCTCGTCCTTGTAGCACCCCGAGCATAAGCGACTGGATAAAGAAAGCCCTCACGCCCCCCCCCCCCCCCCCCCCCCCCCCCCCCCCCCCCCCCCCCCCCCCCCCCCCCCCCCCCCCCCCCCCCCCCCCCCCCCCCCCCCCCCCCCCCCCCCCCCCCCCCCCCCCCCCCCCCCCCCCCCCCCCCCCCCCCCCCCCCCCCCCCCCCCCCCCCCCCCCCCCCCCCCCCCCCCCCCCCCCCCCCCCCCCCCCCCCCCCCCCCCCCCCCCCCCCCCCCCCCCCCCCCCCCCCCCCCCCCCCCCCCCCCCCCCCCCCCCCCCCCCCCCCCCCCCCCCCCCCCCCCCCCCCCCCCCCCCCCCCCCCCCCCCCCCCCCCCCCCCCCCCCCCCCCCCCCCCCCCCCCCCCCCCCCCCCCCCCCCCCCCCCCCCCCCCCCCCCCCCCCCCCCCCCCCCCCCCCCCCCCCCCCCCCCCCCCCCCCCCCCCCCCCCCCCCCCCCCCCCCCCCCCCCCCCCCCCCCCCCCCCCCCCCCCCCCCCCCCCCCCCCCCCCCCCCCCCCCCCCCCCCCCCCCCCCCCCCCCCCCCCCCCCCCCCCCCCCCCCCCCCCCCCCCCCCCCCCCCCCCCCCCCCCCCCCCCCCCCCCCCCCCCCCCCCCCCCCCCCCCCCCCCCCCCCCCCCCCCCCCCCCCCCCCCCCCNCCCCCGAGTCCCCCCTTCCTTGCCAACCCTAGGTACAAAGCTCTGCCATCAGTTGCTAATTGATTCAAAAAGGCCAGTTGCTGCAAAAGCAACGAGGAAGCATAGGAAGTAGGGGAGGAGGAAGAGGGGGAGGAGGAGGAGGGGGAGGAAAAGAGGAGGTGGTGGAGGAGGAAGAGGAGGAGGAAGAGGAGGAGGAAGAGGAGGAGGAGGAGGAGGAGGGGGACGAAAAGAGGTGGAGGAGGAGGACCTCATAGGTGAAGGGGGCTTCCAGGGTGTCGAGGTCGTGGGTGCCAATGGCCACCAGCGTTCTCTTCCTGTTGCATGCACCCCCCACCCCCACAAAACCCCCCCTCCCCAGAACAACTCTTCACTGCGTGAGTGCAGGAACCGTAGCATGAGCGTAAGGACCGCGCCCCTCGCACATACATCCATAAATAGCAGGTTGAGTACAGGAATCACAGCTTGAGCATAAGAACCATGCTCCCAAGCACACAGCCTTTCACATAAGTGCATGCTCCTTTCTTCTCTCCATATATATGTGCGCATGAGCCTCTCTAGATGTGTGTGTGTGTGTGTGTGTGTGTGTGTCCTAGTGGCATGTGTGAGCTGCTCCCAAACCGGATTGCAGAAGAGGGACAAGAGGATACCCCCACCCAAAAAGCAAGAAGCGCAGCTTCTAAAGAACTGACGACACAGGCTGCCAGTTCATGAGGCAGACACGCCATGAATGCTTGTGCTACTGCTTCAAAACACCCACATAATACATTTGGAAGGTGGTGTTTAAAGGTACCACGCCGCAACCTTGCGCAGCAGGCACAAGAGGGTGTGCTATGTCCGCAGGTGCATGGGCTCACAGAGGTGCTGGCTAGAGGAAGGGCGGGTTTGATGCAGAAGCAGGAGACAGCTGCAGCTCTCCTGGCCTGGCCACGTGGCAGTGCGACATGCGTGTAGGTGCGCTGCGTAGCTTGTCAAGTGGCGAAGGGTCTGCCAGAAAAGGAGAGAGGCAGGGGGCAGCGAATAACAGCTGCTGAGGTTCTGGCGGAGCGGGGGGGAGAAAAGCTGCCAAGGGGCTGCATGGAAGGAAGGAGGAGAAAGAGGAGGGGAGCTAAGGAAGAGGAGGGGAGCTAAGGACGAGGCGCACGAGGCACCTGCAGAGTTTCTGTTGGAGGCAGCAAGGCAAGCTGCCGAGGGGCTGGCTGGCTGGAGGCAGGAAGGAGAGGGAGAGGGGAGAAGGAGAGGGAGAGGGGCAGCGGAAGGAGGAGCACACCTGCAGAGGTTCTGGTGGAGGCGGTCCTGCAGCTCAATGAAGCTGTTGTAGCGCACCTCGTCGAACGTCACGCCCCGCAGTACCGCGCACACCACGTACGGCCTTATCAGCGCCGTCTGCGCTCGCACGCACGCACACACGCAAGCACCCCGCAACAGTGCTACGGTGGGCAACAACCGGTGCGCTTTGAACCACCGGTGCATCCTAATAACACTAGAGCTTCTTCAAGTTTTATGCTTGCCCCCGACTTCAAGTTCTATGTTTGCCCCCGATCCTTGGACAGACACGTCCAACCTTCGTGTCACATTCATTTCTCGGTCGCCCTGGAGACCCTAAGGCTTCAAAGGAAAAGCTGCCAAAGCCTGGTGACTCGCTCTCACTTTGTGTGTGAGGGTGACAGGCCAGCCTGACGAATTTGTGAGCAGGCTTGTCAGTATGTCGCAGTGAAGAGCAAGCCCAGAGAAGTTGCTCTATCCCCAGCGTATGCGCATCACTGTGTTGTTACTGCTTGTCCTGCTCTGCTCCTCCCGTCTTCGCCCGCCTTCAATTGACATATCCTATCAATATGCACACTATACGCAACCTCATGCACATGCGCGCACGCACGCGTGTGTGTGTGTGTATGTGTGTATGTGTGTATGTGCGTGGGCGTGTGTACGTGCGGGCGCGTGCATATGTGGTATGAGAGTGTGCATGTGTTTGCGCCTGCCTGTGTGCATGTTCGCTCGCGTACATAAAAAGAGAGCAAGAAAAATAAGCAGGCAGGCTGGGCTCTTCCAGAAATGTACCTCGCTTGAGACAGTCATGCGGAGGGGCGCAGAGGTGCCAAGTGGCGCGAGGCGGAACACAGGGGCCTGTTCCATCTGCAGGAAGATGCGCAGCGAGCGCGCCAGCCCTTCCAGGCACAGCAGGTCATACCTGGAACAAGAAGCCCCACATTTCCTCAGTGTACTTCTGGCATATTGGCATGCATATGTAGCAGTGCACGTAGTGTATGATAATGTAGGATGACATGTGCCTGTGTGTGTATGTCTGTCTGTCTCTCTCTCTCTCTGTGCGTGTGTGCGTGTGTGCGTGTATGTGTATGTGTATGTGTGTGTGGGGTGTGTGTGGTGTGTGTGTGCGCGCGGGCGTGCTTGAGTGCGTGTGTGTGTTTGTGTGCGTACGTGCGTCCATGTGTGTGTTTGTATGCTTGCGTGCGCGGGTGCGTGCGAATAGCAAAGTGCTCCCATATGCTCTTTGCCAACATGCAGCTCCACATACACATGCTCTCCAACTCATGCTTCTATGGCCTGGACACTTTAAAGAGAAGCCGTAAAGCTTAGTGAGAAAGCTCCCCCAACTTCTCCCCACAATAAGTAGGCCCCTGCTGACTTGTGGCCCCAGCCAGGTAAAGAGCTGTCTAGCCGGCCAGAAACCGTGTGCCACCCGTTGCCTTAAGTGACGAGTATGCGGAGTGTGTCATCCTCTATCCCTTTGACAGCCACGCCACGAGTCTCTTCACCGAATGCTGAAAGTCTTATATCGGATGCTGAGACCTTCACACCAAAAGTCTGTGAGGGCTACCGAGAAGCAACAAAGTGAACAGGAGAGTGTCTGACGAGAGGACAAGCGCGTATGGATAGGGTGAGGGACAGGGAGAGGGAGAGGGGAAGGGAGACGGATATAGAGAGGGAGAGGGGATTCAGTGGTGGTTTCATGTACATGCATCTTTGTAATAGTGGACGATTTATGCAATTTGAGTGCATGTGCGCAGATAGAGTAATAGTAATGGGTTTTTTCGTGCAATCAATATGGCATACCCACGACAGCTAGAAACTTTAAGTCGCAAATTCAGAGCTAAGCGCTAAACCCTGAAAAAGGGTCCAGAGCTGACACACGGCCTCTTAAGCTTTGTCCATGACTTCAAGCAAGCCGTGACAAAGAAGGGCCTCCGCACATGCAGAGCATGCCAGAGCAAATAAAATGACAGCAGATGCTTGGGGAACAGAACCAGATAGGGCAGTGGAAAAGAAGCCGCCGTTGTCAGCTCCAAGAAGCTTCTCCTATGGCTGACCTGTTGGCAGGCACCTCGATCTTATAGATGACTTCCTCATCTGCAGAAGCTTCCTCGTCCAAATGCTTCTCCTTCCTGATGATGGCCTTCTCTGTTGTCTGCATGCATCCTCATCACATCCAGCTGAAATGAAGGGGCCAGCATAGCTGTGCTTCCGGCCTGCACAACTTTGTGGCAGTATTGCCAGAATGTTCGTCCTCTACTGAAACCAAAATGTGGTGGTGTTGCAGAAATGTGAGTCATGTGCAGAAGGGTGCTGCAGATGTGTAGAGATACTCATCACTATGATATCAGAAGGTAAAAGCTCAGCATCTCAGCTCGACATATTATCTGAGGCACCGATTTTTGATCTGACCAACTCCCAAAAGGACATGTCAAGTCTGGTGTATTGCTTCTATTGACTTTGCATGTTCATATTCACACCAGCAAAACACAGTCATCAAAGATTTTAGCCTACACAGTCTCATATGTGCCTAGACAAATTACTGGTTGAGGATACCTTTAGTATATATTTGCAAGTCAGGACCAGGTCTCTATACTGGAGTTTTAAAGACGTAGGCACAAGGGCTTTCAGGAATGACGGAGGTTCACTCACTACGTCGTCTAGCTCTATACCAAATTCGAAGCAAAGCTCGTCAAACTCCTCTTCAGCTGGCATACAAAAGCAATGCGTGGCATATTAGCATTACTTGCTTCTAGCATACCACAGGCCCTATCTTTGGGTGACATCAGATACTATGATAACTCCTACATCAAGTAACCTTCAAGCGCAATGCACATCTTTTGCAGACCTCCCACGGAAAAGACTCCTTACTGTATTCCTTTCCAAGTGCTTCGAAGAGCTTGTCCCTCCCAACACTTACAGTCGGCATTCTGCCGAAGCTTACGCAGACCCGGGGTCAGTACTCTGAGACTGGAAGACGTTTTTTGTAATCTTAGGCGCTAGAAACAATTCAGCTCACTCTTACTTAGAATGTCCTTCACTTATCTTTTGTATAAATGTCATGCATCTTGCTATGTCCTTCGTGCATCTACACTCTATCAGGGTACAGGGTAGGGGGTTCAACTGCGCATTGATGCACTTGAGCCCGCACCGCCGAAACAACGACGGTCAATACCATGGTCAATACGAACATATCTTAATCGAGACAATACAAATAATACTTTGTGACTGGCCTCCCCTGCATATGTGTCGGTGAATTCTACGTGGGTCGTCGACATCGTCAACTGTTGACGGTTGACTTTGTGTCGTTGGCTAGTCAAGTCCCCGACTGTTGACTCTGCTCCTTCATTGACGTGGCTGGTAATTGCCGAGTTTCTTAATTCAGTATAGCCTTCGTATTTACACATCACAAGCTTGTATCGCTCCTCTTCTTAAAGTTTTCTTTATTGCGAAGTCAACTTCAAGGGGAGCACGCAAAGTTCCAATTTGGGGGCCACGCCAATTCTACTTGGAATGGGGGCGCGCGGGAATATGTTCAGGGGGCACGGACAAATACCAAAGGGACACGCATTTTGGGTCGTGTCGTTGATCAAGTTCAAAAAAATGAGGAATAATATCATGTATGAATCCAATTCACCACCGAAATGGGTTGGATGCGATTTACCCACCTATTTTAGGTTCAAATATCGGTCAAGATGCGTAATATATCTTGAAAATGTTCTTAAAATGGAATATTTATTAAATATGTTGGTCACATAAGAAGTAATTGCCATTCACAAGAATGACCTATGTAGATAAACCCCAATCTCCAAAATGTGACTTTCTTAGACTTGGGCTTGTTACTTGCTACTCTAGTTATGGGATACACACGTATTGGTCCATTCGCCGCGTTTAACGCGGCATATTTTGGCGTATTTGCAAAAACGTATAATACTCGAATTAAACAATTGAGTAGGTTGAGCTCGGTTTCTTCTTTGTTCCGATTTGTTCAATTTAAAACATTTAAAAAAAAATTGCTTCAAAATTCATTTCGCGCACGTACGGGAATGCCAACTAGACCAGTGACGAAGGAGTCACGGTCAGACTCAATTTGAAGCGTCGCGTTTGCCAAATTTGAACATCGACAGTTCTCAACGGCCCTCGTTCATTTTAACTCACATACTGGGTAGGGAGTAGCCTGACATCAACAGCTTCTGACTCCTGAGGCCCCCGCTCTCTACATATGAGTAGGGGGCTGACTGGGGCTGACCAGCGACCAGTGATCACTCCCGATTCCCTCATTAATTAAATTACACATACACATATATGACATGGGCTGAATATTTTTTCTAAGAATAATACATTACTTATATTGCATTATATGAACTACGGTCTGCCATGCACAATACCTTCCGGGGAACTTCATAGCTTACATTTTCTAACATTCATGATTGGACTCTACAGAACATCTATAAGACCTGCAGTTGTAACTTATAATTTTTAGCAAGACATATTATGTTCAAATTGCTATGGGATACACTAAACTCACGACTCAAGAAAATAGGGTTCACTTCATCTGTAATTTTGCTTTAAATAATTTGTGAGTCAGTATTATCATCTATGTCTTATGACTGGCATAGCAACACAGCAATTACATTTTTTGTGTTTTCTTACACAAATTGGTAGTCCTCTTCAAATAGCATACTAAGTTGCAAAGGCATTTTCAATTTAAAAATCCAACCGCTCCAAGCTTAAGGCAACATTCCCGCATTCTATAGGCTCACTACGATAATACACACCATATGCATAACACCTAAGAAAGTTGAAACAATTGCAAACTTATGATGTGTACATAGTAGGCCTCCTCAACAATTTTGAGCACCACCATTTTGCATGGTCCAAGTTCAATCAACATTTATTTGACATGCAAAAAATCCAAAGTGGAAATCATGGATGAAGTAGTACCACTCTTCAAAGCACAAGCACAAGAAGTTCAACGAAATATTTTTATGCTTGAAAAGCACTTAGTGTGATTGAAAAGCTACAGTATACACATAACTCAAAGCAACATCAAAAAAAATTACAAAATTGGATACTTTATAGGAGCAGCCATAAGACTAATCTCAAATTTAATAGCATTTTAAAAAGTTACGGATGACAAGCCCCCCCACAGCACCACAGTATTAAACATGATGCTACCATAAGAGCAAAAACCAAGCAGGTACAAGAGCACCATACATAGCATTCATAAGCAGCCACAAGAACAATTTAATTCCTGATAACATACATAACAACAGCCACTACAGACCCCCTCACAGCAACATAATAATAAGCGCAAATGCCACCATATGGGCCCAAAAAATAGCAGCTACAAAAGCACCACAACTAGCTTATGAAAACAGCCATTTCAAATTCCATAGCATGCATAAAAATTACGGATTGCAGGCCCTCTCACAGCACCACAATACTGAAGATAAGTGGCACCACAAGAGCAAAAAAACAGCAGGTACAAGAGCACCACAAACAGCATCCGTGAAGCAGCCATAAAAAATGAATAGAATATGAAATTTAAATGTGTCGTGGACAGAAATTAAAATACACAACATAAGTACTAATACATAAGTTGCAACCTGGAGCCTGCCTACAAGTAATGGAAAGAGTTCTTTGATGTGGTATACCAACTCTAGCCCACATGTTTTTAGCTAGTAGCTAAAGAGCATCATCCTCGGTATCTATATTAACAACATCATCTTCTGCATCAAAGACTGGTGCAATGTGCCTACCTGGAACTCTCTTAACTCCACCCTTTCCATTCCCTCAATGCCTTAAGTGCGAGTGAATCTTCACCAATTTTGCAGCCTGAGTCTGCTTAAGCCGATTTCTTTTTTTGTTGTGAAAGAAATCATACTTTGACCAATTCCTCTAACAAGAGCTTGCAGAAGACACCAAGCCAAGAACTTCAGTTGCAAAAGTTTGCAACTGAGGTGTGCTGGAACCATGACTTTTCCACCAGAAAACTCTTGACTTGGACTCTACTTCCTTGTCACCCTTAGGGTTGTTAAAACTGAAACCCACTCTGCCCTTGTATTGCTCATACTGCTCTCTAATACACTCTGAGACCGGTATGGACCCAAACGACGAAAAACGCCCCAGGCGTCGATCTCCGGACCGTCTCCACCCCCGGCGGAGAGCAAATTTTCTCCTCTCCGACCTGAGCGACCGCGTAACCTAGCTTGAAATATCGTCGTGGACGGGCTGATTCTCTGTTTTCCACCGTGGAAGTTATGTGGGAACGTTCCATTGCTTTCACCGCAAAGAACATTTCATCGCCGGAGCTCTGCTTTTCTTCCCAGCTCCTCAGCACTCCTCAATGACACATTCTGCCTCTCACAACGTTTCATCACACTTCAACTTAGTATCCTCTACAGGTGTAGCTCTCACACCATTCAAACTGTCATGCATATCTGCTCATCTCGTGCCCCAATAGCATGTCAACCTCCATTCTGCTCACTCTATTAAAGAAAAATTTATGCGACACTTAGCACTTGCGGCCAACAACTGGAACTTTCTGTAAATGGTTGCTTCAGAAAACCCCTTCCATAGACTCCCAGAACCTGTTGTGCATCAGATACTGAGCCAAATTTTTGAGACACAGCAGAGGCACTTGAATGTCTGCCCACGGGTGAATGCAGGAGTAGCCCGCAACACCGTGGCAAGGACTGGAGCGAGCTCGTGTTTTCCTTCTTCATGGAGGCCCCCATAATGTGGCACAAGCGCTTGAGGGCAGACATAGCATTGCACCAGCTTCGTAGGATGCCTAACATATGCAGAGTTACAGCTGACTTACAACAGGCCAGCATACACATGACATTATTTCTAAACTTTCTGGCGTCTGCATTCCCCATCACCACCACCTTACACCTTGTCTTGTCAGAGTCATTGGAAATTTTGTACTATGCACAACATTTTATAGCTCTGAAGACCGACCTCAAGGAATTGAATTTGCTCATAAGAACGTCCACCCTCACCCCACACGTTCGTTCTCCCAACATCATGTGGGACTTGTCAGAAGCCGTCCACATGCGTTTAATCTCAGTCAACTTTTGTCTTTGAGAAAAAATACCTTGGACACTTGTGGTATGCATCCGGACTTCCATATTAAAGGTCTGGCGCCACTGGTCCGCTCCGTTGTGGACCTCCCTGACCTTGAGCACTTCAAGATGTGCATAAACAGCCTAACGTGGCCCTTATTGCACTGGCTACAAGCCTGTAAGGCATTCTGGTGCTCAAGAATGCCCATGTCACACGCGATGACGTTCTGGACTCCATAAGAAACATGACTTCGTTGGTGGAGTTGGAGATTCGTGGCCTCAAGGTATTTTTTGCACTTCCCATTGTGTGCTTGGGCTTAGGGTTTGGGGTTGCCTTCAACTTGTGCATTTTATGCGAGCACACGTATCCTCATGCTGTGAGTTCACTGCCACATGTTCACATTCTCACCGTTCTTGTTGGCTGGCTGTGACACACTTTCGCGAAGAATCCAACAAAGACCTGGACATCATCAGCAGAATGTCTGGGCTCACTTCTCTCGACGTAAGCCCACCGCTGCCACATATCTACGAGGTAATCCACGCTGGTGGAGCCCCAATTGAAACACTTCCAGAGGGCGCTGGGGGCACCCCCCAAGAGTTGAGGATGGAGGGAGCACTGTCTAGGCTCCAGGTAGCCATGCCCTGTCTTCTTGTGTTGGACATCTTTCTCACCCCAAGTGTTGGACTAGACACTTTTAGCTGCACTCCCAACCTGCGAGTGCTCCACATGACGATGCAGACGAGTGTGCAGTGGCCTCGCCTGGAGTCACTCTCGCACCTGAACACCCAATTTTGAACTAGCGTAGGAAGATCCTCCTGAGTGGAATGAGGAGGACAGGCCCATTCATTTGTGGGACGTTGTAAGGTCATAAGTTTACAAAGTGCATTTTTGAGTTTCATGAAAGTATGTTTTGATTGTGAAGAAGTCTAGAGTGCATTTTTGTGATCATTTTGATATAAATTTCATCGAATTTGGTTAAGTATCGAGAAAGTTATGGATTCTAAAGTATAATTAGTTTTGAGGTCGATTGACGACTGTCCTTCATTTGCGGTGAGCGAAGCCGTCGGATTGAGTGACAGCGTCAAGCAATTTGGCCCGTTAGAGTGAACTCGGACCTTCACGTAATTTTGGCTGACGCGGAGTGCCGACTAAGTCGATTACCTAGAAGTTTCGGATTAGCCTAGCGCGTCTAAGTTAGTATATTCTAGATATTTCGATGCATGCATGTGGACGTCAAATCGACCCGACACGTCAGATGAGACTGATCTGGCTTACTCACGAATAGTCTGAAAGGGACGATTTGACAAACTCTTAGAAAAATCCGTTGCTAAGCGGCCCTGCCGCCTAGAGAGGAGGACTTAGGTCAGAAAACTATAAATAGGCATGACTACTTCATTTCTTATCAATTTTCACTTCTGTAAATTTCTACGAGTTTGTAATGACAAGGCCTTCCATTCTATACCATTTGCGAGTAGTTTCTTGCCCCTCAAAATATTGAGTAATTTTCCTAAGCATTCTTAGTGATATGCCGCTGCACTCTTTAATATGATTGCAACTAGTTCTTTTTCCTCGTGAGTCACTACGCTTCCACTAGGGCACTCTGCCCCTTTCATTTGGTATTGGAGCTGGGCTAGTTTGCAAATTATATTATGGAGTCGCAGCCGGCAGCTGGAGGAGGCGAACATGTCGAGCATGTAGAGCGCGCGGGGCAGCAGGCAGCACCAACGATGACAAGAGAGCAACAAGCGATGCAGGCGATGCTAAGGCAAATGGCGAATGCAATTGGAGGAGAAGTCTACACCCAGTTTCAACAAAATATGCGTGCGGAGGTAGAGAGAATGGTGCAAGTTGTTATGGAGAACGCCGCTTGGACGAGTTCGGCACCTGCACTTGTTGTACCACCAATTCATGTTAACTCAGTGGTGCCACCAGTTATTCCACCCGCATCGGGAGTGCGTGCGCCTAAGCCTGAAGTTTATATCGGAGAGCGTGGATCGCCGCCTGTTCATCAATGGATTTTTGGAGTGAAGAAATTTATGGAGTACTGTGCGCTCACGCCCGACAGGCAAGTCGCCTTTGTTATAACTTTGCTGCAGAAGAGTGCTGGAGCTTGGTATGAACGAGAAGAGCAGCTGTCTGGAGTTCCTGCTACTGTTGATCAGCTCTTTGAAGGCTGGAAGAGGCAATGTCAACCTATTGCACCCAAGGCTACCGCTCGAGATCTATTGGTGCGCCTTCGTCGACGAGCAAGCATTCAAGAGTATGTTTCGCTCTTCAACAAGCTTGTGCTTCAATGGCCATCCATGCACCAGTCGGAGATGATGGACAAGTTCAAGAGGGGACTCAAGCCAACCGTGGCCAAGGAAGTGGCGCTTAAGGACCCTACCAGTCTTGGAGAAATGATGGCATTGGCAACGAGGGTCGACTCTGTGGAGTATAGTCAGAGGCAATAGGGCAACCACAACTTTGGAGGACATCGACACTTTGGATCTCAAGCGCCAAGCACGAGTGTTCAAGGTCCAGTACCTATGGATTTGGGACTTGTTCAAAACCAGCGCAACCAACAGAATTACAAGCCGAGAGGACCCTGTGTAATTGTTGCAAGCTTGGACATCTGGCTCGAGACTTACATGTGAAGGCGAAGCAACCTCAATAGCAGGAAAAAGGAGGACGTCAGTAAGTCGTTCTGGAGTGTCTACTGGCGTGAAGACAAGAACTCACAAGGAGGTTAATCCCAGGAGCCTGCCGAGAAGCGAAAGGCGAGATGTTGACAAGCCTATTATCGTGGAAGGAGTAGTCGACGGCAACAAGGCGAAGTGTATCGTCGACAGTGGCGCAAGTGCAAATTTTGTGCACAAGAAGCTGGTGAAGGAGTGGCGAATCCCTGTGCAGAAGCATTATGAGCCTAAGGAGGCAATTTTGGCGAATGAGCCGGGGTGAGTGAAAGGGTCGGGATGCCCTAGTGCAAGCGTAGTAACTCACGAGGAAAAGAACTAGTTGCAATCATACTAAAGAGTGCAGCGGCATATTACTAAGAATGCTGAGGAAAATCACTCAACATTTTGAGTAGCAAGAAACTGCTCACAAATGATGTAGGATGAAAGGCCTTGTCATTACAAACCCGTAGAAATTTAGAGAAGTAGTTATGCGTATAAATAGTTTTCGGACCTAAGTCCTCCTCTCTAGGCGGCAGGGCCGCTTAGCAACGGGTTTTCCTAAGAGTTTGTCAAATCGTCCCTTTCAGACTATTCGTGAGTAAGCCAGATCAGTCTCATCTGACGTGTTGGGCCAATTTGACGTCCACATGCATGCATCGAAATATCAAGAATATACTAACTTAGACGCGCTAGGCTAATTCGAAACTTCTAGGTAAATCGACCTAGTCGACACTCCGCGTCAGCTGAAATTACGTGAAGGTTCGAATTCACTCTAACGGCCCAGATCGCTCGACGCTGTCGGTCAATCCAACAGTCGCGCTCATCGCAAATTAAGGATTGTCGTCAACCAACCTCAAAACTAATTAAACTTTGGAAATTCATAATTCTCTCAATACTCAACCAAATTCGATGTACTTTATATCAAAATGATCACAAAAATACACTCTACACTTCTATGCAATCAAAACAAACTTTTAAGGAACTCAAAGATGCACTTGGTAAACCTGTGACCTTACACAGAGACTCAAGTGTGGTGCACCTACGAAAGCTATTCACGTGGAAGTAGCGGGGCACCGGAGTGAGGAAGTTATGGAGCAAGCAGAGGTAAGACGCCATGAGGTGATATTGGGTCGACCATGGCTCAGGAAAGCCAACCCTCAATAGCATTGGAGCACTGGACAAGTGAAGGTCCAAGGGCGTGATGGTCAAATGGAGACAACGAAACAGGTGGAGGTAGATACGACCACAAGTAATTGTCTTCTTTCGAGCCTGCAAGTTAAGAAGCTATGCAGGGGGAATCAGGTGAAGGAGATGTACCTTGTTTTGGTGGCCCTGGCCAGGTCACCAAATGAAGCAAGCATGAATCCTAACAGCCTGGGCGAATGTTCATCGCCGGAGGAGCAAGTAGTGGTGTCTGATCCCCTTGCTCAGAAGGAGCAGAGCCCAACTGCTCAAGAGGAGAAGCCTGCTGAGATGCCTGCCCAAATTAAGGAGTTGTTGGAGGAGTTCAAATGCGTTTTTCCTAAGGAGCTACCTGCAGGATTACCTCCACAGAGAGCTATGGAACACAAGATCAAGTTGGAACCAAGAAGCAAGCCACCAGTGGAGACCCGCCTATCGACAATTGTTTGCGGAGTTGGATGAGTAGAAGAAGCAGCTGACAGAGTTATTGAAGAAGGGGTTCATCCGACCCAGCGAGTCTCCATTTACAGCGCCAGTCATATTTGTGAAGAAGAAGGATGGGACTATGAGGATGTGTGTCAACTACCGAGCACTCAACAAGATCCCCATTAAGAACAGGTACCCACTTCCACGAGTGGACGAGTTGATTAATAGGCTTGTCGGGGCGAAGTATTTCTCGAAGATCGATTTGAGAAGTGGCTATCACCAGGTACGGATTGCGGAAGGAGACGTTCAGAAGATTGCTTCTAAGACTTGTGGGTTATTGGAGTTCATTGTCATGCCTTTTGGATTGACTAATGCACCTGCTACATTCATGGGACTCATGAATATGATCTTCAGACCCTACTTGGACCAATTTGTGATGGTATTTTTGGACGACGTCCTTATCTATTCGAAGACCTTGGAAGAGCATGTGGAGCATCTGAGGAAGGTGTTGGAGGCCTTGAGAGATCAGAAGCTTTATGGGAAGATGAGCAAGTGCGACTTCTGCCTCAAGGAGGTCGAGTTTCTTGGGCACATAGTGGGAGCTGAAGGAGTCAAGGTGGAGCACAAGAAGGTGCAAGCAGTCAGAGATTGGCCGGTACCTGTTGATATTTATCAACTCAGGAGCTTCCTGAATATGGCAAACTATTATCGACCCTTCATTGAAGGATTTGCCAAGGTATGTGCACCGCTCACGGACATGTTGAAGAAGCAAGAGAAGTGGCTATGGGGTGACAAGGAGCAAGAAGCCTTCGAGAAGATTAAGGAGTTGTTGACACAGGCACCTGTGTTGGGAATTTGCCAGTTCAGAGCTTGCTTTCACCATCATCACGGACGCATCAAATTTCGTAGTGGGAGCCAATCTTTTTCGAGACCAGGGCAAAGGATTGCAGCCTGTGGCATATGAGAGCAAGAAGTTGAGTCTTGCGGAGCAAAACTATGCAGCACACGAACGAGAGATGTTGGCTATTATCCAGGCTTTGGGCATTTGGCAATGTTATGTGGACGGCTGGAAGGTGTTCATCAAGACCAACCACAAGAGCTTGGAGAAGTTTATGACGCAGCCACCATTGACACCAAGACAAGCAAGGTGGATGGAGTTTCTGCAACAGTTCAACCACAAGATTGAGTACTTACCTGGGAAGATCAACCCTGCAGACGCTTTATCCAGGAGGTGTGACCTTGCAGCTGTCTCAGTCATCAAAGGGAGTATGGACTTCAAGGAGAAGCTTCAGAGAGGCTATGAGGAGGACCCAGAGTTTGCTGATGGTGGAGCAGCTGAGTCCAACTCGAGTATGCAGAAGGAGGACGGCATATGGTATATTGGTGATTCCAAGAGAGTGGTGGTATCTGACATCTAGGAGTTACACGACTTACTACTTGCGGAGCATTTTGATTGCTTATATGCTGGACACTTTGGAAGCGAGAAGCCGGCAAGCGTGCTGCAGCGAGAGTATTATTGGAGAAATATGGACAAGGATATCGAGGAGTGGATCGAGAGTGGCGATGCGTGCGAGAGATACAAGACACCAAATCAAAAGAAGGGAGGTACATTGCAGCCCCGGCCTAATCCAGAGTATCCTTGGGAGCAGATTGCTATGGACTTCATCTCATCCTTACCAGTGAGTGGTCAAGGACACGATGCTGTTTGGGTTGTGTCTGATCGGCTTAGCAAGATGGCTCACTTCATTCCCATGAAGGAGACTTCTACGGCAGCAGATGTGGCACGGCTATTCTTTGATCATATTTTCAGGCTATATGGGTTGCCGAAGGTGATTGTTCAGATAAGGATTTAAGGTTTACTAGCAACTTTTGGCGATCATTGTTTACTTTGATGGGGACCAAGCTAAGTATGAGCACTTCCTATCCATCCTCAGACGGGCAGAGTGAGAGGCTCAACAGAACTCTGCAAGAGGTGCTCAGAAGTTTTACTATGAAGGACCCTTCAGAGTGGGACAAGAAGCTGCCAGGGTTGGAGTTAGCCTACAACAACAGCATGCAGGGATCCACCAAGCAGTCACCATTTGCTTTGGTTTATGGGAGAGAAGTATATCATCCAGGAAACATCTTGTTGGAGAAGGCCAAGGAGACTCAAGTTCCTACTACACAAGCTTTTATGGAGCAAATGGCGACAACTTGGAACACGGCGAAGACGTGTATTCGGAAGGCACACGAGGAACAGGTCAAGCATTCTAACAAGCACAGGAGGGAAGTGACATTCCATGTGGGCGACAAAGTACTCTTGTCAACAGAGAACCTACCTTTCACAGGCAAGAGGAAACTGCGGGCACGGTTTACAGGTACCTTTGTGGTGCTCAAGCAGATTAATCTAGTGACCTACAAGTTGGAACTCGTTTCAGGCTGGCGTATCTATGATCTGTCCATGTCAATTGTTTGCGACCATACGTTGACCCAAATGAAGAACATCCAGGACGACTACCTACACCGCAACCACCGGTTGAGATCGATGATGTATTGGAGTATGAAGTGGAGGCGATTGTCGGCGACCGACGAGTCAAGCGAGGCCAACAATTTGTCCAAGAGTATCTGGTCAAGTGGAAAGGCTACCATGCGAACGACAAGACTTGGGATCCGGAGGCCAACTTCACTCATTGTAAGAGTAAGTTGAGGCGTTATCTGCAGAATGCGTCGAGGACGTCGCATCTTGAGGAGGGGGATGATGTAAGGTCATAGGTTTATAAAGTGCATTTTTGAGTTTCATGAAAGTATGTTTTGATTGTTTAGAAGTGTAGAGTTTATTTTTTTGATCATTTTGATGTGAAGTTTATCGAATTTGGTTTAGTATTAAGAGAGTTATGGATTTCCAAAGTTTAATTAGTTTTGAGGTCAGTTGACAACTGTCCTTAATTTGCAGTGAGCGCGACTGTTGGATTGACCGACCGCATTGAGTGATCTGGCCCGTTAGAGTGAATTTGAACCTTCACGTAATTTTGACTGACGCGGAGTGCCGACGAGGTCAATTACCTAGAAGTTTCGGATTAGTCTAGCGCGTCTAAGTTAGTATATTCTAGATATTTCGATGCATGCATGTGGACGTCAAATCGACCCGACACGTCAGATGAGACTGATCTGGCTTACTCACGAATATTCTGGAAGGGACAATTTGACAAACACTTAGAAAAGTCCGTTGCTAAGCGGCCCTGCCGCCTAGAGAGGAGGACTTAGGTCAGAAAACTATTTATACGCATAACTACTTCATTTCTTATCAGTTTTCACTTCTGTAAATTTTTACAAGTTTGTAATGACAAGGCCTTTCATCCTAGTCTATTTGTGAGCAATTTCTTGCCACTCAAAATGTTGAGTAATTTCCCTAAGTTTTCTTAGTGATATGCCGTTGCACTCTTTAGTATAATTACAACTTGTTCTTTTTCTCGTAAGTCACTACGCTTCCACTAGGGCACTCTGCCCCTTTCAGACGTTGTATGTGCACCAAGAAGCTTGCATGAGTTAAAGCTAGACACCTTTCATCTGCTCTCGCTGGTTGCAGGCTTGACGGGGAAGCCAGACGATGTGAGTATGCACATCTGCTGCACTTGTGACCCTGAGGGCAAGTAATTTCATACTTTTGCCCAGTACGCCCAGGCTACATGCAGCAGTGTCGCAAACACTGATGCTCGAGTGATATTCAGAGTTTAGAAGCCTGGCTTACGAATCAATGCCTGCTTACACTTTCACCAATGCAGGCGTAGGTCAAGCGGTAGGGTGTAATGTGCCTGAGCCAGATGTCGAGTGAGTAGTCCATCGACTTATCCCCTCAGAGAGGTTTGCTCTCTGATGCTGTTTCTTAACCCTCTAATGTTGCATAATGACTACCATTTGTGTGTGCATAAGTGCAATATCTGGCCCTGTATATGACGTCCCCAAGTGAGAATTTTCAGGTGCTGCCGTTAAATGGTACACAGTAAGCTGGAAATGAGCAACAGCTTTTCATAATTCACTCCAAGAGCTCAATTGAGGTACATTCTTTTCACTCCCGACGACACCTGAGGCAACATGCACTGCAGCCTTCATCTTTGATCCCTGGGTCCATCGTCTCTAGTTAAAGTCTCGCTGCAATATGCAGTCACTAGCATAACGGCCGCTATGTTATTACATGCAAATATTCTGAGCGCACCCTTGCACGAGCTTCATTTCATGCACAGACTTTGGGAATTTGATCACTGTTGTGTTAGAGTAGTTATCACAGTCTATGCTTGTATGGGACTCCTTTGGTGCCCACTGCTTCATGCACACTCGCATGTGCTCTTTGTGCGCCTGTTGCCTAGCACCATCAACCCTCACTCTAATCAACTTCGCGCTTATTGAGCATTGCAGGAGTGGCATGATGGCTGCAAAGAGCCTTTGGAACACATCCATGGCTGCTTGTGCACTGACACTGCACGTTCTCGCATTCATAAAACAAATAATATTCAGTTGTTCCTTTATGATTGCAGCTGCTTACAATTGTGGTGTAGGATCCACTCCCATTGTGTGGGTCCTGGACCTACACCTACAACAATATTGACAACACAATCTGCGTCCTGCACTCTCCACCCCTTATACATTCTCATGGTTCTCACCCTCTCTGTGACGGTGTGTACGTCAGTTGACGAATCACACAACACCTCAATCGCCAGTCTTGGTACTCTTTGGGATTTCTGCGTCTCTGCCTCCATTTCAGCCCCAGAGAGCCTACCAGCATGCTTACATGTTTGTGATTATAAATGTGGCTAGTTGAGACCGGCACCGCCTGCTCGCTCAACCACATGTTGAATGCCCTTACGAGAGCAAAGCATGGCAGGTTGCCTTTACCAACCACCTGCTCCAGCCTCTCTTCCACGAAATGGCCGAAATCCAGGGCAAACGTCAGCAATTCCCCTTCACGTGCTGCTGCCTGCCTTCGGACAAGGTTATCAGAGCTGCCCAGTTCTCGGTGTTGAGATGCCCGGGAAGCGTGCCCTCGGGCTCGCGGCTCACAGCTGACAGAGCTGCTTCAGCCTCTATGCACAGGCCGCATGTAGAGAGTAAGCGTGCCTTCAGAGGGTATGCCAGACTCTGCAACTTTGCCCAATCGGCCTCGAATCTGGGCCTGTTGAGCCATTTGACAGCTGCCGCTCTGCCCCGCCTGTGGTCCTCCATGCTCACGCCTTCGTGACATCCGAGAATGGCCTCCACAAGTGCCACTCCCACAATTGTGCTCTTGTGTATTGCCTGGTGTATGCGCCCGTTCCCCCCCTGCATCTGCCATGCGCTTCGTGGCCATGTGGTTTTGCTTGTGAGAACTGTATCTTGCCGGTGATCGTACTTCTCCTCGTAGGCATCTGCAATGCGCCCTTCTAGCCATGTAGACAAGCCTACTGGTATGGCATTTCCTAGGTGATAGAGCTGTCGGTTGCTGGTATCCATAGAGTTTGTCCACCCGCTCGAAAAACCCTGCAGCGCCTCCACGTCCGCTATCCCCAGCATGTGCTTGGCATTCACCCCTGTGATAGTTGGACATACGTCGTACGACTTTAACGGCGCTGTCTCGTTCACTCTCGTCACCCACACTTCTCTGTACTTCCGCCTACCGTCCAGCTGATGTTGTGCACAGGAGCACAGGCTTGCTTTGTGGCAGGTCGCCTCCTTGGCTAATAGTACGTCTTTGGGATCTCCAAACTGCATGCCCACTATGATGACTCTCTCTCGCATCTGTGGCTATCCAAAGGAAAAGCTCTGCACCGTCCCATATGCCCAATTGTAACCCAAAGAGTGCATTCTGTCTGCCACCTGTGCTGTGTATGGGATGCTCTCTGTTGCCCCTCTCGCCAATATTCCTGGGACATTCTCCATCACCACTATGGGTATTTTGTTCATCTGCAAAAGGCGCCAGAGGTGAACTACGAGTCCTGTGCGCCTCACTGTACACTCCTTTCCGGAAGTGCTACCTCTGTTAGACACATCTTGACAGGGCAAGTCCGCCAGCACCACCTGAACCCCTTCTGGTATGGCAGTGACAATCACTACGTCTGTGTTCACCTGAACCCCTGGAAACTTCTCCTTTAACAACTCCCAACAACTCGTATTGCTTTCGACCATCATTACTATCTCGTGCCCCGTGTCCTTAAACGGCAGCTCAAACCCCCCTATCCCCGAGAAGATTCCACACACTTTCAATATCTTCCTCCTCCTAGGCGTGCCTGCATCTTCCGTCTGACGGTCCATCCTGCCTCTCCCCCTACATATGCAGTCTTCTATGAAATGTCATGACGTGGAGGGGTGCAGGAATTCTATTGTTCCTTAGATTCTCCACGATTGTGATTTTTCTTGAATTCTCAAAGTTGCGCAAGACTATAACCTTCCATCTGCCTTCTAACCTCTCAACCCCTGGAATGAGGTGACTGTCATCCAGAGACACGTGGTGTGCCCTCACCTTGGCCAATTCCAGGTAATATATTTCCTCGTCATTCTCAAACAAGGTGGCAAATTTCCCTCCTCCACCTCCAAGCACAGACCGTGGTACCACACATTGGGGTGGTTGTTGCCATGCTCTGTTACAGCCCACTCCTCTCCAAAGAGAATGGCTGGCGCCCGGAGATACGATGCACTCATCCTCAAGCTGTACCTGCATTCAGACAAGCAACTGTATGTCGGGGACTGCTCTCAGATACTCGTGGCTGGCATGCTTGGGACGGCTTGGTTGCCCACACTAACTCACACACAGTAATCAGCGGCGTGTGGCGCAGTCCAGGCACATCATTTGGGTAGGAGGCTAAGACAATTTGAGTCCTAACACAGAAGGGCGCATCTCAACTTCATTGACATTTACAACGGTCCATTCCATGTTGACTTACCCCGCAGTGGACCTCCATTTGCGGCGAGGGTCCGGTGCCAATGATACGTCTTCCAAGGTGTCCATGTCTTCAATGCTGCTTTGTTAGTGCTTCAACGTCAATATTACTCTTTTTCACACAACTGCACACAGGGCACATCTAACCTCATGTTTGTGGATGCGATTGATGCATTGCCAGAAAGAATGTTTGTGTGATTTGTAGGAACTCCTTGGACAACGTTGGACGTCCAACCCCGTCGTCGATCCCAGTTATCCTTTCCAACCATCGTGTTGCGCTGCAAACAATTCGGCTTCGCGTCCGACGTCGTGCATTAACGACACATTCACTGTCAATCCCATGTGTGGTGTTTCCCCCCCACTTCGCCGACAGCACTTCATTGTGCACGTGCGTAGTCAATGCCTCCTATTCCTTTTGCTCTACACAACGTTACCTCCTCCTCTCTCAGTCACTGCTATCCAACAAGTTTTCATTCTTCATTTCTTGTGTTAACACTCTTTGTTCTATCATTTCCACCATGTCGCTTCCTCGTATGCTGGACGACATTGTTGCGCGCTCAGAGGCCGTCCTCGTGGACGCCAAGCGCCTACGTAACTTAGTACACAATAAGCTGGGATTAGTACTGCAGGAGAGAGATGCTCTTATAATAGAGAGAGATGCCTTGAATGAAGAGCTCCTTTGTGTCCGGGATAATGTTGCTTGAGCTCTTGACGACGATGTGCAGTTGATGAGGGCGTTGCAACAGGAAGTGACTGCCCTGCAACTGGAGATAACAAAGTTGAAGGAAATGAACGAGGCGCAGGCACACCGGTTAAGGGCTAATTCGTCCCACGCGGATCACTTCCCAGATTTCATTGCGGATAACGTTTCGGACAGCGAGGACGAACATGTTGGGGATGTAGAAGCGGTGCCTCATGGTGGTCGGATGGGTAAGTCTGCTTCACCTCAGCTTGTCGGAGGCGTGTTTGCTTTGCAAGCCACTGCCACGCCCCTTCAGGTTGGTCTGCCTTGCTCCTGTCTCTTGTGTCCGTTGCGGAGGCTGCATGCCACCAAAAAGGGGTTCTTTGCAGCTTGTCCCATTTGCGTGCATAACGTTTACTGTCCTCCTGTGCTGACTTCCTTCCGCTTGTGTATTTCTGCGCATTGCCCAATGCTTCCTCCTGTTGACTGTGCATTCATTTTTGGTGAGGTGGGTGTGTGAAGCCTTTGCTGCAATACACGGAACAATTTCCACTTCTGTGGTTCCCCGTCCTCCCAGTCCTCTTTCCGTCCACTTGCTTCCATGTTTTGTGCATGTGGAAGCTTGTATAGCATACCCGCCTTGTTTAAAAGGCAACTGGAGCCACTATTAGTTGTACGCCAGTCATTGAAGTCGACAGGAGGTGACATTGTGTTGTATGCTTTGTATCTCTGAGGGTGTATGTCAGAAGTGTTTAAGTATGTGCTCTTTGTCACTGCCTTTTTGAGCTGGGGGGTACTTCAAAGCTTGCTCACCTTGGGCAGTCCTCGTCTGCGAGTTCTTGTTCAGTGTGGAGGAGGTTATGCACTCAATAGGCAACGTCGCAACAAAACACTGTTCTGCGTACACGTGGGCAGCCTGGAAACTGAAATCAAGGGGACTGAAGTTCTACCCACAGGTTTACGAGGAAGATGAGGTGAGCTGTCTGTTGTTGGTGCCATTTTACACATTTTCCCCACAGCAGAGACTGCGGTTGCACATAGTGATCTGCAATATTCATTCATTGTGTCATTGCAAGCTTTTGCAAGATGTATTTGCTATGAGAGATCCGCTCCATCAAGCCGATCCGAATGCTATCCGCGTTTGCAAAAATGGTGGTCAGCGCATGGGATATTTGCACAGGGACCTGGTTGACATCATTGCACCCAT
The DNA here is from genome assembly GCA_009602735.1 of Mesotaenium endlicherianum. Taxonomy (NCBI): domain Eukaryota; kingdom Viridiplantae; phylum Streptophyta; class Zygnematophyceae; order Zygnematales; family Mesotaeniaceae; genus Mesotaenium; species Mesotaenium endlicherianum. Next base: position 132,002 of record WELA01013420.1, on the reverse strand, counting down.
GATTGATGATGCTTTCATCTGCATCGAACTTCAACTGAAAAATTTGAACGAGGAGTTGAAGCAGATTACCGTGAAGCAAGTGAGGTCAAGTTCGACTTGTCCTCTTTCAGTCTCTTAAGTCTTGGTCTTGTTCTTCCAAATGCCGGCTGCATGCACACACTGCCTCTCTCACAGCATTGCATTGGCATCCTGCAGCAAGGTCTTCTCGTGCACCTCTTTACGACGCCTGCGGACAAATACTAAGCATATGCTACTTTGGATAAGTTTCAACATCGCCTGGCTTGCTTTCCCTTTCAGGTGGGCTACACCCTCTTGTTTTTCTATCTTGTATGGTCTGCTTACTTCAATTGAGAGGTCTTCTCATGTGTGCGGGTGTGTTTTGCAGAGGATTGACAAAAATTAGTGGTTAATTTGTCTAAAGCGTCAGAGGAAGTCACCCCACACCGGGCTGCTCGGCTTCATGCTACCATTCAGATGCCGCCCCTGGGGGAGAGACCTCGTATCATTCCATTGCGTCTGACTGTGCCTTTGTCTTTGTCTGCCTCCAATGCTTATCGCTTGCCTGCAGCACTGCCACTGTGTGGCGGAATTGGTCGGCATTGTTCTCATCACAGAATGGTAAGGGAAAGGAGAATGTGCGCCCTGCAGGGGTAGATTCATTGCGCCCTTCACCCGCGCTCAATGCCAACTGTGTGCAGCCTCGCCCAATGATTGCGAATGACTCCGCACCTGCAAAGAGGGTTAGGTTTTTTTGATGAGATGTACCTCAAAATAGCAGTCATCGGAGAGTGCTTTTCTTTACACTTTCAAGTAGGCAGGTTTGAATTAGGTTCAGGGTTTCAAATGTAGGTTTTAATAAAAATGTAGTTCAGTGGAGGGTGGCTCGTGACCTGAGGTAAGGTAACATTATTTCAGCTTCTATACTATGTAATCAATTTGGTTTGCCATATCCAAGCTTAACACGTGTTGGAATTTTATAAGCAAGTGGAAACAAGCAGGTGAGAGCTTTTTGAATTATCGTGCGCTCAAGGTCGTGGACCTGTCGTCGCCTCGTTGGAACAGGTCCTTGTCTGTGTTCAGTGTGATTCAAAGCTTCTCTCCCTCACGTTGTACCTCGTTGTCTATACTTAATGTACTTATGATTATGACAACCATTGAAAACGTGAGTTGGACACATGATCATCACACAACAATTTGATTCACCACAAAACTGTGCACTTCTCATGATCCATGTTGTTTGGGTCCCACGCAGTATTGTGCATCTAATATATCCATTACACTCCTACATCTACTTATGCACGTCGGAAGCTTGCAATGAATGTATAACATCCTACAACTTGTGCGTGACCTACCCAGCAAAACGAACAAGCACAAGTATCAATTGCTCACAGGGCGTCAATCACCCTACAGTACCTTGTACTAAAGTTAACTCTCTTTGACTCACCGTCAACTATTAAGCAACTCCCTTCACTAAGTTTGTGGCATTCATGAACTGCTATGGTACAAGTGGAGGGTGCCAATCTTTTATTGTACAAGTTGCTGTGGTACATTTGCCACACGCAATGCCGCCTTTCACGTGCACAGGACGTGCATGTATAAGCCACACGGCTATTGTAGTGATTTGAATTATAATATATTAGTATGCATATATTTTAATGCTTTTGAATATATTTGGAGTAGTATTTTGTGGAGTCAAGTGTGAATAGATACTCTAGTGACTTGGTTCATGTCCTTTGAACCTTCTAAGGCATTTTCGAAGTGAGAGGAAGGATCTAGAAGAACTCCATGTGGCACAAATCAAATGTGCCATTTTGAGGTCAAAAGGACATGTGTACATTATTCTAAAAAGAGGTGGCAAATTTTGGGATGTGTTGGGTGCCAACACATCAACATACACCTTCCTAGAAATTATTTATGTAGCAAGTATATAAAAAAGAGCTAGAACATAAAATGACATTCCAGAATCACTCTTGTACTTGCCAAATTCCAAAAATATGTTAATTTTCAAGAAGCCATTTCTCTTTCAAGAAGCTACCACTTGTGTTCAAAGATCCTTTCCTTGAATAGTTTCACTAAATACTTTATCTATCTGTTTCACTATAGTCGTATCGGAGCTAGGCATTTTGGTAGCACAAGAAGATGGCCGATCCTCAAGACCAACAGCAAGCTTTCGAAGGAAGCACTTCATCTCCAAGAGACCCTCCTCTAGTGCCGACCGGAGAGCACACTCAAGAAAATCTGTAACAACAAGAAGCACCACAAGGAGGAGCACCGTCAAATCCCATGGCAGCCGCTATAGCAAAGTTGACCCCACCACAAGAAGTTTCCGCAAATGAGTGGGCAACCTTCCTAATGACCGTCCACAACCAAGTGGGCTTGGCCACCTATGAAGCAACCGTGCAAGCGTCAAGAGAAGCTATGGCTGCCATGGTTGCCCCTATTGCGAGCAACGCTCAAAATCTAGCCCCTGCTCAAGCGCCTCCACAACAGCCTACAAGAGCAAGGAAACTCATCAAGCCCGGCAAACCAGACACTTTCAATCCTGGGAGAGGAGGCAAACTGAATCTGTGGCTCTACCAAGTGGAGACGTACCTCACATTCCTTGAAGTACCCGAGGAGGACTACGTCCCTTTCGCCGTTACCTTGCTCAAAGGAGCAGCAACATCATGGTGGCGTAACTATCAAGCGGCTGTATATCAAGCTGTGGCGCATCCCGTACTCGGCCAAGAGTCCCCACCATCATATGCAAGATGGGTGGATTTTCGTGAAGCCCTCAAGAAGCAATTCATGCCCATCAATGCGGAGAAAATTGCTCGAGAACAGCTTCGCCATCTCAAGCAAACAACGTCCGTTCAAGAATATACAACCAGATTTCATGACCTCACTCTTGAGATCCCCAACATATCGCTCAAGGAGAAGATTGATCGTTATGTGTCTGGCCTCAAGCCCAAGGTGGCAAAGAATGTGGAATTACGCGACGTGACGGACTTCTCAAAGATCATTGAAGTGGCTCAAAAGGTGGATACCTTGGATTTCAAGCACTCCGTGCCTTAATCTTCACGGGCACCGGCGACGCGGGTGTACGCAGCCCCTTCCACGTCTGAATGTGGACCCACACCCATGGAAATTGGAGTTATTAGAAGAGACCCCGCGGCTGCCCGGAAGAGTGGAAGACCCTCCAATGACACTTATGATGCAAGAAGCCAGCAAGGAGTGAAAGCAAGACTCTCCCCGGCTGAAAAAGAAGCTCTGATGACGGCCGGACTATGCTTTTATTGCAAGAAAAAGGGCCATCGTGCACTCTCATGCCCCAAAAAGTTGCCAAAAAACGGACAGCACCAGTAGGCCAGGAGCCTACCACCCCAAGATCCACTTCACGAGAAGACAAAAAGCCAAGTGAGGTGGAAACACCCGTTGAAGACGACGTTCCAGCCCCAATGAGTTTGAAAGGTTACCTTGGAGGAGAGAAGGTCCACATCTTGGTGGATAGCGGACCTCAAGGCAACTTCATCGCTGCAGATTTTGCCACCAAGCACGGTATTACTATGCGAACTCTTGACCACGACGACGAGATTATGATGCCCGATGAATTCTCCTATCTTACCCCTTCCAAGAAGACGTACCCCTTGTCACTCTCTATCAAGTCCTTCAAGGATAGAGTAGTGTTTTCCCCCATGCAATAGGGCAAGTACAACGTCATCCTAGGGACGTCTTGGTTGACCAAGCACAACCCCCAAGTTGATTGGAGGGACAGTACTATCAAAATCAAGAATGACATCACCTCAAGAATCTGTAGTTTGCGCGCAATCCATAATACTCAGACCCAAGACATCAAGAAGCCGGCACACGAGATACTATTGTCCGCCCTCCAACTCAAAAGACTTGTGAGGAAGGGACACGAGCTTCTTTTGGCCTTGATCACGCCAAAGAACATCAAGCAAGACATCGAGATTCAAGAAGACAGCCCCGTTCCCAAGGACATACAAGAAGTCTTAGAGGGCTACAAAGAAGTATTCTCCCGGGAATTGCCCAAGGGCCTACTAAAAGGGGCAGAGTGCCCTAGTGGAAGCGTAGTGACTCACGAGCAACAAAGCTAGTTGCAATCATACTCAAGAGTGCAGCGGCATATTGCTAAGAAAGCTCAGGAAAATTACTTGACATTTTGAGTGGCAATAAACTGCTCACAAATGGTGTAGGATGAAAGGCCTTGTCATTACAAACCCGTAGAAATTTACAGAAGTGAAAACTGATAAGAAACAAAGAAGTTATGCCTATTTATAATTTTCTGCCTAAGTGCTCCTCTCTAGGAGGAAGCTACGGATTTTCCTAAGTGTTCGTCAAATCGTCCCTTCCAGAATATTCGTGAGTAAGCCAGATCAGTCTAATCTGACGTGTCGGGCCGAATTGACGTCCACATACATGCATCGACATTACTAGAATATTCTATCTTAGACGCGCTAGGCTAAACCGAAACTTCTAGGTAAATCGACCTAGTCGGCACTCCGCGTCAGCCAAACTTACGTGAAGGTTCGAGTTCATTCTAACGGGCCAGATCGCTACACGCTGTCGGTCAATCTGACGGTCGCGCTCACCGCGAATTAAGGACGGTCGTCAACCGACCTCAAAACTAAGTAAACTTTGGAAATCCATAACTCCCTCAATACTTGACCAAACTCAATGAACTTTATATCAAAATGACCACAAGAATGCACTCTATACTACTATACAATCAAAACATACTTTCATGAAACTCAAAAATGCACTTTATAAACCTATGACCTTACATCATCCCCCTCCTCAAAATGCGACGTCCTCGACGCATTCTGCAGATAACGTCTCAACTTACTCTTACAATGAATCAAGTTGGCCACTGGCTCCCAAGTGTTGTCGTTGGCATGGTAGCCTTTCCACTTGACCAGATACTCTTGAACAAGTCGTTGACCTCGCTTGACTCGTCGATCGCCGACAATCGCCTCCACTTCATACTCCAATACATCATCGATCTCCACCGGTGGTGGCGGTGTAGGTAGTCGTCCTGGATGTCCTTCATTCGGGTCAATGTATGGCCGCAAACAACTGACATGGAACACATCATAGATACACCAGCCTGAAGGAATTTCCAACTTGTAGGCCACTGGATTCACCTGCTTGAGCACTACAAAGGGACTTGTAAACCGTGCCCGCAGTTTCCTCTTGCCTGTGAAAGGTAGGTTCTCTGTGGACAAGAGAACTTTGTCGCCCACATGGAATGTCACTTCCCTCCTGTGCTTGTTAGCAAGCTTGACCTGCTCTTCCTGTGCCTTCCGAATACACGTCTTCGCCATATCCCAAGTCTTGGCCATCTGCTCCATAAAAGCTTGTGTAGTAAGAACCTGGGTCTCCCTGGCCTTCTCCAACAAGATGTTCCCTGGATGATATACTTCTCTCCTATAAACCATAGCGAATGGTGACTGCTTGGTCGATCCCTGCATGCTGTTGTTGTAGGCAACTCCAACCCTGGCAGCTTTTTGTCCTACTCTGAAGGGTCTTCCATAGTGAAACTCCTGAGCACCCCTTGCAGAGTTCTGTTGAGCCTCTCACTCTACCCGTCCGTCTGAGGATGATAGGAAGTGCTCATACTCAGCTTGGTCCCCATCAAAGTAAACAATGACCGCCAAAAGTTGCTAGTGAACCTTGGATCTCGATCTGAAACAATCACCTTCGGCAACCCATGTAGCCGGAAAATATGATCAAAGAATAGCCATGCCACATCTGCTGCCATAGAAGTCTCCTTCATGGGAATGAAGTGAGCCATCTTGCTGAGTCTATCAGACACAACCCAGACTGCATCGTGCCCTTGACCACTGAGTGGTAACAATGTGATGAAGTCCATAGCAATCTGCTCCCAAGGAGACTCTGGAATAGGCAGGGGCTGCAAAGTGCCTCCCTTCTTTTGATTTGGTGTCTTGTTTCTCTGGCACGCATCACAACTCCTGATCCATTCCTCGATGTCCTTGTCCATATTTCTCCAATAGTACTCCCGCTTCAGCACACTTGCCGTCTTCTCGCTTCCAAAGTGTCCCGCATATAGGCAGTCATGATGCTTCGCAAGTAGTAAGTCTCGTAGCTCCTTGATGTCAGGTCCCACCACTCTGTTGGAATCACCATAATAACATATGCCGTCCTTCTTCTGCATACTCGCATTGGACTCAGCTGCTCCACCATCTCGAAATTTCTGGGTCCTCCTCATAACCTCTTTGAAGCTTCTCCTTGAAGTCCATACTCTCCTTAATGACCGAGACAGCTGCAAGGTCACACCTTCGGGATAAAGACTCTGCAGGGTTGATCTTTCCAGGTAAATACTCAATCTTGTGGTCGAATTGTTGCAGAAACTCCATCCACCTTGCCTGTCTTGGTGTCAACGTTGGTTGCGTCATAAACTTCTCCAAGCTCTTGTGGTAAGTCTTGATGAACACCTTCCGGCCGTCCACATAACATTGCCAAATCCTGGATAATAGCCAACATCTCCCGCTCGTGTGCTGCATAGTTTTGCTCAGCACGGCTCAACTTCCTGCTCTCATATGCCACAGGCTGTAAACCTTTGCCCTGGTCCTGGAGAAGAATGGCTCCCACTGCAAAGTTTGATGCGTCCGTGATGATGGTGAAAGGGAGTTCTGGACTGGCGATTGCCAACACAGGTGCCTGTGTCAATAGCTCCTCAATCTTCTCAAAAGCTTGCTGCTCCTTGTCACCCCATAGCCACTTCTCCTGCTTCTTCAACATGTCCGTGAGCGGTGCACACACCTTGGCAAATCCTTCAATGAAACGTCGGTAATAATTTGCCATGCCGAGGAAACTCCTGAGTTGATGAATATCAGCAGGTACCGGCCAATCTCTGACTGCTTGCACCTTCTTCTGCTCCACCTTGACTCCTTCAGCTCCCACTATGTGTCCAAGAAACTCCACCTCCTTGAGACAGAAGTCGCACTTGCTCATCTTCCCATACAGCTTCTGATCTCTCAAGACCTCCAACACCTTCCTCAGATGCTCCACATGCTCTTCCAAGGTCTTCGAATAGATCAGGTTGTCGTCCAAAAATACCACCACAAACTGGTCCCAATAGGGTCTGAAGATACTATTCATGAGTCCCATGAATGTAGCAGGTGCATTAGTCAAGGCATGACTGTGTACTCGAACAAACCATAGCGAATCTTGAAAGCAATCTTCTGAATGTCTTTTTCCGCAATTCGTACCTGGTGATAGCCACTCCTCAATCGATCTTCGAGAAATACTTCCCCCCGACAAGCCTGTCAATCAACTTGTCCACTCGTGGAAGTGGGTACCTGTTCTTGATGGTGACCTCGTTGAGTTCCCGGTAGTCGACACACATCCTCATAGTCCCATCCTTCTTCGTCACAAATAAGACTGGCGCTGTAAATGGAGACTCGCTAGGTCGAATGAACCCCTTCTTCAATAACTCTGTCAGCTGCTTCTTCAACTCCTCCAACTCCGCAAACAATTGTCGATAGGCGGGTCTCACTGGTGGCTTGCTTCTTGGTTCCAACTTGATCTTGTGTTCCATAGCTCTCTGTGGAGGTAATCCTGTACGTAGCTCCTCAGGAAACCCGCACTTGAACTCCTCCAACAGCGCCTTAATTTGGGCAGGCATCTCAGCAGGCTCCTTCTCTTGAGCAGTTGGGCTTTGCTCCTTCTGAGCAAGGGGATCAGACATCACTACTTGCTCCTCCGGCGATGTACATTTGCCCAGGCTGTTAGGATTCACGCTTGCTCCATCTGATGACCTGGCCAAAGCCACCGAAACAAGGTACATCTCCTTCACCTGATTCGCCCTGCATAGCTTCTTAACTTGCAGGCTTGACAGAAGGCAGTTACTTGTGGTCGTATCTTCCTCCACCTGTTTCGCTGTCTTCATTCGACCATCACGCCCTTGCACTTTCACTTGTCTTGTGCTCCAATGCACTGGAGGGTTGGCTTCTCTCAGCCATGGTCGGCCCAATATCACCTCATGGTGACCTAACTCTGCCTGCTCCATAACTTCAGTACTCTGGTGCCCCGCTACTTCCACGTGAATAGCTTCCGTAGGTGCACCACACTTGAGTCTCTGCCCATTCGCCAAAATTGCCTCCTTAGGCTCATAATGCTTCTGCACAGGGATTTGCCACTCTTTCACCAGCTTCTTGTGCACAAAATTTGCACTTGCGCCACTGTCGACCATGCACTTCGCCTTGTTGCCGTCGACCACTCTTTCCATGATGGTAGGCTTGTCAATGTCTCGTCCTTTGCTTCTCGGCAGGCTCGTGGGGATAACCTCCTTGTGAGTTCCCGTCTCCACGCCAGTAGACATCCCCGAACGACTTACTGGCGTCCTCCTTTTTCCTGCTGTTGAGGTTGCTTTGCCTTCACATGACAATATCGAGCCAGATGTTCAAGCTTGCCGCAATTATAGCAGGGTCCTCTTGGCTTGAAATTCTGCTGCATGCGCTGGTACTGCACAAGTCCCAACTCCATAGGTACTGGACCTTGTCCACTCGTGCTTGGCGCTTGAGATCCAAGGTGTCGATATCCTCCAAGGTTGTGGCTGCCCCACTGCCTCTGACTATACTCCACAGCGTCGACCCTTGTTGCCAATGCCATCATTTCTCCAAGACTGGTAGGGTCCTTGAGTGCCACTTCCTTGGCCAGAGATGGCTTGAGTCCCCTCTTGAACTTGTCCATCATCTTCGACTCGTACATGGATGGACATTGAAGCACCAGCTCGTTGAAGCGCGATACATCCTCTTGAATGCTTGCTCGTTGACAAAGGCGCACCAATAGATCTCGAGCGGTAACCTCGGGTGCAATAGGTTGGAATTGCCTCTTCAAGCCTTCAAAGAGCTGATCAACAATAGCAGGACCTCCAGACAGCTCCTCTTCTCGTTCATACCAAGCTCCAACACTCTTCTGCAGCAAAGTTATGACATAGGCGACTTGCCTGTCGGGCGTGAGCGCAGAGTACTCCATAAATTTCTTCACTCCAAAAATCCATTGATGAACAGGCGGCGATCCACGCTCTCCAATATAAACTTCAGGCTTAGATGCACGCACTCCTCATGCGAGTGGAAACACTGGCTGCACCACTGGATTAACATGAATTGGTGGTACAACGGGTGCAGGTGCCGAACTCGTCGAAGCGGCATTCCCAACAACAACTCGCACCATCCTCTCCACCTCCGCGCGCATATTTTGTTGAAACTGGACGTAGACTTCTACTCCAATTGCATTCGCCATTTGCCTTAGCATCGCCTGCATCTCTTGTTGCTCTCTGGTCATAGTTGGTGCTGCCTGCTGCCCCGCGCGCTCAACATGCTCGACATGTTCGCCTCCTCCAGCTGCCGGCTGCAACTCCATAATATAATATGCAAACTAGCCCAGCTACGATACCAGATGAAAGGAGCAGAGTGCCCTAGTGGAAGCGTAGTGACTCACGAGGAACAAAGCTAGTTGCAATCATACTCAAGAGTGCAACGGCATATTGCTAAGAAAGCTTAGGAAAATTATTTGACATTTTGAGTGGCAAGAAACTGCTCACAAATGGTGTAGGATGAAAGGCCTTGTCATTACAAACCCGTAGAAATTTACAGAAGTGAAAATTGATAAGAAACAAAGAAGTCTAATCTGACGTGTCGGGCCGAATTGACGTCCACATACATGCATCAACATTATTAGAATATTCTATCTTAGACGCGCTAGGCTAAACCGAAACTTCTAGGTAAATCGACCTAGTCGGCACTCCGCGTCAGCCGAACTTACGTGAAGGTTCGAGTTCATTCTAACGGGCCAGATCGCTCGATGCTGTTGGTCAATCCGACGGTCGCGCTCACCGCGAATTAAGGACAGCAGTCAACCGACCTCAAAACTAATTAAACTTTGGAAATCCATGACTCTCTCAATACTTGACCAAATTCGATGAACTTTATATCAAAATGACCACAAAAATGCACTCTATACTACTATACAATCAAAACATACTTTCATGAAACTCAAAAATGCACTTCATAAACCTATGACCTTACACCTACCCCCCAAGAGATTCGTAGACCACAAGATAGAGTTGGAGCCCGGAAGCAAGCCCATCTCTTGGCCTGCGTTCAAAATGTCATACACGGAGCTAGACGAAGTCAAGAAGCAAATCAAGGAGCTACTAGTGCATGGCTTCATTCGACCTAGCAAGTCGCCATTTGGAGCCCCGGTGCTATTTGTCAAGAAGAATGATGATACCTTAAGGATGTGTGTGAACTATCGCGCCCTCAACAAGATCACCATCAAGAATCGATACGCGTTGCCGCGCATGGATGAGCTCATGGACCGGCTGGTTGGAGCCAAGTACTTCACAAAGGTGGACTTGAGAAGTGGTTACCACCAGATTTGCATCGCTGAACCTGATATAGAGAAGACGGCCTTCAGGACAAGATATGGACATTTTGAGTTCGTGGTCTTGCCATTTGGACTCACCAACACGCCACCAACTTTCATGACTATGATGAACACCATTTTTCAGCCCATGTTGGACAGATTTGTGGTGGTATTCATCGATGACATCCTTGTCTACAGCAAGACCCTTGAAGAGCATGCGAGACACTTGAAAGAAGTCCTCGAAGTATTGAAGCAAAACAAGCTATTTGCGAAGGAGTCAAAGTGCAAGTTTTCCAAACAAAAAGTGGAGTTCCTAGGTCTCCACGTGACTGCTGATGGCATCAAGATAGACCCCAAGAAGACCACGGTGGTGGAGGTATGGCCAACCCCCACGACCAAGAAAGAACTCCAGTCATTCTTGGAATTTGCCAATTGGTACAGGAGATTCATCCAGAGCTTCTCGCACATAGCAGCCCCTCTCAAAATCTACTGAAGAAGGACAAGCCATATGTTTGGACCAAGAAAGAGGAGGAAGCGTTCCAACAGCTGAAGCAAAGATTGACGACATCCTCGGTGCTCACTTCCAAGTCCAAACCCAGATTGGCCCTTTCACGTCATCACCGATGCATCTTCCTATGCAATAGGAGCAATCCTGCTTCAAGACCAAGGCAAGAGACTGCAACCCATTGCCTACCAGTCAAGGAAGCTAAATCTAGTCGAGCAACATTATACAACCACGGAGCAAGAGGCGTTGGCGATTGTACATGCCTTGAAGATTTGGCGCTGCTACGTTGAAGGACGCAAGGTGCTGGCCACTACGGACCACGAGGCGTTGAAGCATCTCTAGACTCAGCTGTATCTCTCAAGAAGACAAGCAAGATGGAGCGGATACTTGCAACAATACAACATCACAATTCAGTACCAGCCCGGCAAGACAAACTCGACTGACCCCCTCTCAAAACTGCAATTAAACGCAGTGATGACATCCCTGAAGACAGATCTGGAAGCTCGATATTCAGCCGCCTATGAAAGAGACCCTTACTACAAGAACGGAGAAGCAGCCTTGGACCCATACAAGAAGCAAGAAGACAATTATTGGGTGAGGCACAATACGGGCCAGAGATGTGTTCCTAATGACTTAGTCCTCCAGCTCTGGCTTCTACGAGAAGCACTCGACAATCCTCTTGGAGGACACTTTGGAATGCTAAAGACCACGGGCGTTCTAGCCAGGACTTATTGTTGGCCAGGCATGTCTAATCAAGTCAAGGAGTACTGCAAGAGCTGTGAGACATGCCAAAGAGTCAAGCCATCATCACAAAAGGCGGGAGGACTCCTCCAACTACTACCAATCTCCGAAAGACAATGGACGGACATTCTACTGGACCTTATCGTGGACCTGCCCGTGACACCTTGAGGCCATAATGCAATACTCACGGTGGTGGACAGACTTACTTAAACGGCTCAATTTATTCCCACGACGACTAAGGCTACAGCACCACAACTTGCAAGACTCATCTTTGGCAACATCTTCCAACTCCATGGACTACCATCAAGAATTGTGTCGGAGAGAGATCCAAGATTCACAAGCCATTTCTGGAAAAATCTCTTCAAGAACTTGGGTACATCGCTGGATAAGTCCACTGCTTACCACCCGCAACTAGATGGGCAAATCGAGCATATGAATCGTACCCTAAAGACCTCTCTGAAGGCCTACGTGTCTACTCTGGAGCAAGATTGGGACATGTACTTGACCCCCTTGGAGTTTGCCTACAACAACATGACGCAGGCCTTTACCCAAAAGTCCCCATTCTTCCTCAACTATGGCTTCCATCCAACCACGTCGCTGAGCTTCACGGCTGGCCATGTTGAAGTACCTGCAGCAACGAATTTTGTGGAGACATTAGAAGCAGCCCTTGCAGTAGCCAATAAAGCTCTACAACACGCGCAAGAGGCTCCGCTAGGGGCAGGTAGGTGACGCGGACTAGATCGCTCATATCTCGCTCGATACTTGACCAAATGACGCGAACCCGGTGCCATTCGGGAGGTGACTCGACGCGCTACACTTTGGTGACTTGGAAATTGAGAAAAGGTCAACGCATGGATGCGTAAAGTCTATGCAAAGTCGGCCTTCCTAGGTTGATGGTTCACACATGTGGAGCTCGGTTTCGTGCGGCAACCTCAACTCAATAAATCATAACATGGAAGCCAAGTCCAAGAATTCATATTCAAAGGTGAAGTGCAACTATTGCCCTAGGGAGTTTATTGTTGGAATCATGCGGATACGTGGCCATTTCACGGGAGGCTGTAAGGATGTTAGTCAATGTGGGGAGGTTCTCGATGAAGTTTTAGATCTCATGATTAGCCGTAGCAAGGGTATGGCATCCTCTTCTTAACGTGCTTATGGTTGTGGGAGGCACTGAGATGTTCATAGATGCTATCAACACTGAGGGTGCTAGGAAGACGGGTGATTACATTGGTAATCACCTGCTCGTGGCCGTGGAGAAGGTAGGGGCTGATCATGTCGTACAGCTTTGCACGGACTCTGCAGCTACCATTGTCGCTGGCTGTAATAAGGTTCGTGAGAAGTACCCCCACATATATCGGACGCTTTGTGCTGCTCATAGTTTGGACCTGCTGTTGAAAGACATAGGAAAGATAAAAGAGCTAGAGGGCATAATCGATAGCTTCAAGCACTTGGTCCAGTTTGTTGCAAACCACCACATGCCTCACGCTCTTTACCGTGAGCATGGGGCAAGGCTAAAAAATAAACTAGTTGTTGAAGCCAGGACCCACGAGGTTTGCTAGTAACTTCCTTTGCTTGCAAAGACTCATCATTGTGAGGGATACCTTACAAGCTATGGTGTCTGACAGTAGGTGGCTTGAGTGGGCGGCAATGACGGTTGTGTAGGCGAGGCTACAAACATTAGAGACCTAGTTCGCAATGATGAACTTTGGGAGCGAGTGAAGGTATGGGTAGACGTGTGTGAGCCGATTGTAGTTCTTCTTCGACTAGTTGACTCTCCACAACCTTCTCTTGAAAAGATCTGGGCTCGCATGAGTGCCATTAAAGAGCATGTGCATGAGGTTGTAGGACTCAAACCAACACAAAAAATCCAAGTTAAGAAGGACGTGAAGGCTCGCTGGGAGCAGCTTCAAAGTCCCCTACATTCTGCGGGTAAAAGTCTATTTTGATGTTGCTCACCTTTCTTGCTCGGCGGCTACTGTTCTCTTGCATGCTTGTTATTGTGTGCTGGTCATTGTTATTGTTATTGTGCTTGCTATTGTTATTGCTCTCTTTTTTGTGAAGTGCATTGTGTTGTCATATACTGAGATTGCTTCTTGACTTTATTTGGCTACAGACTACTATCTTGACCCCGAGTTCCAAGACCATGAGTCTTGGGCACTTGAGAAGTGTCTATTAACCGATTGGTTTAACGTGCAGATTACCCTTGTCGGAGGAAGTGTGCTTGACCGAGCGTTGGTGGATCAAGAGTTGGCGCTCTACCGGCAAAGCGATAACATTTTTGGCAATGATGTTTGCAAGGCTAATAAGACCATGACGCCTGCTCACAAGTGGTGGGAGACTTACGGAAGTCATTGTCCTAATCTTCAGCTTCTTGCTATGAGAATGTTGTCGCAACCAGGTTCAGCAACTGCATGTGAGAAGAACTGGTCAGATATGGGTTTGTTCATAGTCCACTTCGCAATAGGCTGCTCCCTACTAGAGCAAAGAAATTAGTGTATGTGCGTTTTATGTTGAGACTTCAGGAGAAGAGTTTGGACTTCCTTGGACCAAGGGTCGGCGCCACTCCATGGGTTGAAGAAGCGGAGTTCTTATAGACACCCGAAGAGGTGGGTCTCAATCTTGCCATGCATGCCTCTTTGAGTGAGGAAGAGGAGATGGACGTAGAGGAAGAGGAGGTGGAGGAGCGACCTAGTGTTTTCGCTCTAGGAAGAAGAAGGCCAAGAGCGATTGGTTACTGGATGTGTCAGTCAGCTACCTTGTATGTACTTGAGGTAGCATGTACATAATAGAAGAAATGGAAGTTGAGAAAATGAATATATTTGACATCAATTTTGTGTGCCCTATGACTTCATGCAATGTTGCACTTTGTGTGAATGATTTACGTGATATGAATTACCTCTAACCTCTCATGCATGCCTGCTAAGAATTTGAATCATGATGTCTTAATTAAAGCTTATTTTACTCGTTTTAGAAACAATGATACTTCTAAGTCTTTTTGTTGAATCAATTAGCTAGTTAGAAAGTACAAAAAACCATGCTTTGCTAAGTGGTTCTCCCAATGTTAGTGCGTACAAAAATAATTCTAAGTCGAAGTTTAATCACTCTTAAATGTGGCATTTATAAACACTTCTTAGTTATTAAACATGCTTACTAAGAGTTTGAATCATATCTATACCTCTTCATTAAAGCTTCTTCTACTCGATTAAGAAGTAATGATACTCCTATATATTATTATAAAATTAAAAAATGAGTTAGGAAGTACAAAAAATAGCTCTGCTAAGCGGCCCTCCCAGCTTTGGCATGATTGATGTCGTCGAATTGTACTTGAAGAAGCAGTCAAATTAAAAAACAAATTTTATGAAAACGCGAATGCCCTTCGATTCAAATTGCATGTTATGAAACATTGGTAAGGCGTCGCTCCCTGCAGCCGGTGGCGGGGGTTCAAGCCTGTCGGCAAGCGCCCGAAGCCAGCTGTAAATAAATTTTTTGAATTTTTTTCCACCATTCATTTTTGCAGCATATCTGACTTATAAGCGTCAAAAGCAACCGCGACAGAGAAACGATAGAGAAACGTGCATGGCACGTTAGGTATTGTCCTATCCCTGCACCCGGTGGCGGGTGTTCAAACTCGCCTGACGATGTCCTCTTCTAGACGAAGTCTCAAATAATTCTCACGGCTTGTCGCTGCAAAGTGGGCAGACAAAAGTTCCAAAATCGCCTAAAAAGAATACCCTGCCATTGTGAACGAAATAAACAATATAACACGACGTGGTTCTCTTTACACGTGCGACCGACATGAAACGTCGACGCCGTAGCTACTAGACGTTGACACCATCGTGACATTAGCGTACTAAGCGTATTAAACAAACTAGTCCATTTTTTGAACACCGATCATAGCAAACTAGCGTATTAGTCAAACTAAGCGTACAAGCGTACGGCGTAACCTTGAAAATATGATCAAAGAATAGGCGTGCCACATCTGCTGCCGTAGAAGTCTCCTTCATGGGAATGAAGTGAGGCATCTTGCTGAGTCTATCAAAAACGACTTATACTGCATCGTATCGTTGACCACTCGTTGGTAACGATGTGATGAAGTCCATAGCAATCTGCTCCCAAGGATACTCTGGAATAGGCAGGGGCTGCAATGCACCTCCCTTTTTTTGATTTGGTGTCTTGTTTCGCTGGAACGCATCGCAACTCCTGATCCACTTCTCGATATTCTTCTCCATATTTCTCTAACAGTACCCCCATTTTAGCACGCTTGCTGTAAGGTCAAAGGTTTATGAAGTGCATTTTTGAGTTTTATGAAAGTATGTTTTGATTGTATAGTGGTGTAGAGTGCATTTTTGTGGTCATTTTAATATAAAGTTCATCGAATTTGGTCAAGTATTGAGAGAGTTATGGATTTTCGAAGTTTAATTAGTTTTAAGGTCGGTTGACGACTGTCCTTAATTCGCGGTGAGCGCGACCGTCGGATTGACCGACAGCGTCGAGCGATCTGGCCCGTTAGAATGAACTCAAACCTTCACGTAAGTTCGGCTGACGCGGAGTGCCGACTAGGTCAATTTACCTAGAAGTTTCGGTTTAGCCTAGCGCGTCTAAGATAGAATATTCTAGTAATGTCCATGCATGTATGTGGACGGCAATTCGGCCCGACACGTCAGATTAGACTGATCTGGCTTACTCACAAATATTCTGGAAAAGACGATTTGACGAACACTTAGGAAAATCCGTAGCTTCCTGCTAGAGAGGAGCATTTAGGCAGAAAATTATAAATAGGCATAACTTCTTTGTTTCTCATCAGTTTTCACTTCTGTAAATTTCTGCGGATTTGTAATGACAGGGCCTTTTATCCTACACCATTTGTGAGCAATTTCTTGCTACTCAAATTTTTGAGTATTTTTCCTAAGCTTTTCTAGTGAGATGCCGCTGCACTCTTTAGTATGATTGCAACTAGTTCCTTTCCTCGTGAGTTACTACGCTTCCACTAGGGCACTCTGCCCCTTTCACTTGCTGTCTTCTTGCTTCCAAAGTGTCCAGCATATAAGCAATCATGATGTTCCACAAGTAGTAAGTCTCGTAGCCCTTTGATGTCAGGTACCACTACTCTCTTGGAATCACCATAATACCATATGCCGTCCTTCTTCTGCATACTGGAGTTGGACTCAACTGCTCCACCATCAGTTAACTCTGAGTTCTCCTCGTAACCTTTCTGAAGCTTCTCCTTACAATCCATACTCTCCTTGATGACTGGGACAGCTGCAAGGTCACACCTCCTGGATAAAGCGTCTGCAGGGTTCATCTCCCCGGGTACATACTCAATCTTGTGGTTGAACTGTTGCAAAAACTCCATCCACCTTGCGTGTCTTGGTGCCAACGTTGGCTGCGTCATAAACTCCTTCAAGCTCTTGTGGTCGGTCTTAATGAACACCTGCCGTCCGTCCACATAACATTGCCAAATCCTCAAAGCCTGGAAAATAGCAAACATCTCCCGCTCGTGTGCTGCAAACTTCTGCTCAGTAGGACTCAACTTCCTGCTCTCATATGCCATGGGTTGCAATCCTTTGCCTTGGTGCTCGAGAAGAATGGCTCCCACTGCAAAGTTTGATGCGTCCGTGATGATGGTGAAAGGACGCTCTGGACTGGCGATTGCCTACACAGGTGCTTGTGTCAACGACTTCTTAATCTTCTCAAAGGCTTGTTGCTCCTTGGCACACCATAGCCACTTGTTTGGCTCTTTCAACATGTCCGTGAGCGGTGCACACACCTTTGAAAATCCCTCAATGAAGCGTCGATAATAATCTGCCATGTTGAGGAAGCTCTTGAGTTGATGAATATTTGCAGGTTCCGGCCAATCTCTGACTACCTGCACCTTCTTCTGCTCCACCTTGACTCCTTCAGCTCCCATTATGCGTCTTAGAAACTCAACCTCAAACTCAAACTCAACCTCAACCTCAAACTCAACCTCAACCTCAAACTCAAGGCAAAAATTGCACTTGCTCATCTTCCCCTACAGCTTCTGATCTCTCTAAGACCTCCAACACCTTCCTCAGTTGCTCCACGTGCTCCTCCAAGGTCTTCGAATACATCAAGATGTCTTCCTAAAATACCACCACAAACGGGTCCAAGTAGGGTCTGAAGATACTATTCATGAGTCCCATAAATGTAGCAGGTGCATTAGTCAACCCAAAAGGCATGATTGTGAAATCAAATAAGCCATAGTGAGTCCTGAGAGCAGTCTTCTGAACGTCTCCTTCCGCAGTTAGTACCTGGTGATAGCCACTCCTCAAATCAATCTTCAAAAAATCCTTTGCCTCGACAAGCCTGTCAATCCACTCGTCTACTCGTGGAAGTGGGTTCCTATTCTTGATGGTGACCTAGTTGAGTGCCCGGTAGTCGACACACATCCTCATAGTTCCATTCTTCTTCTTCAAGACTGGCGCTGCAAATGGAGACTCGCGGGGTTGGATAAATCCCTCCTCTAACATGCAACTCTGTCAGCTGCTTCTTTAACTCATCCAACTCCGCAAACGATTGTCGATAGGCGGGCCTCACTGGTGGCTTGCTCCCTGGTTCGAACTTGATCTTGTGCTCCATAGCTTTTTGTGGAGGTAATCCTGCAGGTAGCTCCTCAAGAAATACACACTTGAACTCCTCCAACAGCGCCTTAATTTGGGCGGCATCTCAGCAGGCTTCTTTTTCTCTGGAGCAATTGGGCTCTGCTTCTTCTGAGCAAGGGGATCAAACACCACTACTTGCTCCTATGGCGACGCGCGCTTGCCCAGGCTTTTAGGATTCACACTTGCTCCATCTTATGACCGGGCGAGGGCCACCGACACAAGGTACATCACCTTCACCTGATTCGCCCTGCATAGCTACTTAACTTGCAGGCTTGACAGAAGAAGATTACTTGTGGTCGTAACTACCTCCACCTGTTTTGCTATCTGCATTCGACCATTACGCCCTTGGACTTTCACTTGTCTCGTGCTCGAGTCCACTTGGGGGTTGGCTTTCCTTGGCCATGGTCTGCCCAATATCGCCTCATGGTGACCTAAGTCTGCCTGCTCCATAACTTCCTTACTCCAGTGCCCCGCTACTTCCACGTGAATAGCTTCCGTAGGTGCACCACTCTTGAGTCTCTGCCCATTCGCCAAAATTGCCTCCTTAGGCTCAAAATATTTCTGCACGGGGATTCGCCACTCTTTCACCAACTTCTTGTGCACAAAATTTGCACTTGCGCCACTGTCGACCATACACTTCACTTTGTTGCCGTCGACTACTCCTTCCACAATAAGATGCTTGTCAACATCTCTTCTTCTGCTTCTCGGCAGCCTCCTGGGGATAACCTCCTTGTGGATTCCCATCTTCACACCAGTAGACACCCCAGAACGACTTACTGGCGTCCTCTTATTTCCTGTTGCTGAGGTTGCATCGCCTTCATCTGATAGTCTCGAGCCAGATGCCCAAGCTTGCCACATTCATAGCAGGGTTCTCTCGGCTTGAGTTTCTGCTGCCTGCGCTGGTTCTGAACAAGTCCCAACTCCATAGGTACTGGACCTTGTCCACTCGTGCTTGGCACTTGGAATCCAAAGTGTCGATTTTCTTCAAAGTTGTGGTTGCCCCGCTGCCTCTGGCTATACTCCACAGCGTCGACCCTCGTCGCCAATGCCATCATTTCTCCAAGACTGGTAGGGTCCTTGAGCGCCACTTCCTTGGCTACAGTTGGCTTAAGTACCCTCTTGAACTTGTCCATCATCTCCGACTTGTGCATGGATGAACATTGAAGCACCAGCTCGTTGAAGCGCGATACATACTCCTGAACGCTTCCTCGTTGACGAAGGTGCACCAATAGATCTCGAGCGGTAGCCTCGGGTGCAATTGATTAAAATTGCCTCTTCAAGCCTTTAAAGAGCTGAACAACAGTAGCAGAAACTCCAGACAGCTGCTCCTCTTGCTCATACCAAGCTGCAGCGCTCTGCTTCAGCAAAGTAATCACAATAGCGACTTGCTTGTCGGGCGTGAGCGCAGAATACTCCATAAAATTCTTCACTCCAAAAATCCTTTGATGAACCGGCGGCAATCCACGCTCTCTTGCATACACTCCTGGCTTAGGCGCACGTCCTCCCGATGCAGGTGGAATAACCGGTTGCACCATTGGTTGAACATGAATGGGTGGTATAGCAGGTGCAAGTGCCGAACTCGTCAAACAACATTGTCCACAACAACTCGCACCATTCTCTCCACCTCCGCGGGCATATTCTGTTAAAACTAGGTGTTAACTTCTCCTCCAATTGCAGTTGCCATTTGCCTTAGCATTGCCTGCATCTCCTGTTGCTCTCTGGTCATGGTTGGCGCTGCGTGCGGCTCCACGCGCTCAACATGCTCGACATGTTTGCCTCCTTTTGTTGCCGTCTGTGACTCCATAATATAATATGCAAACTGGCCCAGCTCCGATACCAGATGAAAGGGGCGGAATCCCCTAGTGGAAGCGTAGTGACTCACGAGGAAAAGAACTAGTTGCAATCATACTAAAGAGTGCAGCAGTATGTCACTAGAAAAGCTTAGGAATATTACTCAACATGCTGAGTAGCAAGAAAGTGCTCAAAAATGGACTAGGATGAAAGGCCTTGTCATGACAAACTTGTAGAAATTTACAGAAGTGAATAGTGATAAGAATTGGGGAAATTATGCCTATCTATAGTTTTTTGACCTAAGTCCTCCTCTCTAGACGGGAGGGCCGCTTAGCAACGACTTTTTCTATGTGTTTGTCAAATTGTCCCTTCCAAAATATTCGTGAGAAGGCGAGATCAGCCTCATTCGACGTGTCGCACCAATTTGACGTCCACATGCATGCATCAAAATATCTAGAATATACTAACTTAGGCGCGTTAGGCTAATTCGAAACTATTAGGTAAATCGACCTAGTCGGCACTTCGCGTCAGCCGAAATAATGTGAAGGTTCGAATTTGCTCTAACAATCCAGATCTCTCGACACTGTCGGTCAATCCAACGGACGCGCTCACCGTGAACTAAGGGCAGTCGTCGACCAGCCTTTGAACTAATTAAAATTTCAAAAACTCATAACTTTCTCAAGACTTAACCAAATTCGACGAATTTTACACCACAATGACCACAAAACCATAACATACAACTTCGTGCATTCAAAACATATATTTAAGTGACTCAAACACTCAATAACCCTATGACGTTACACTCTTCGGCTGACTCTTTTCTTTCATTTTCGACACCTCCCGTTTTCCTTTTCAGTTGTGAAGTGTCCTGGCTGGCATTGTTAATTGGGAAGGAAGGGAATGGGCTTCCTCTCGTTGCCGTGAATCCATAGGCTCCTTAATGCCACAGTTCAAGTGGGGCAATAGAGGGGGAGCCAGGGAGAGGGGCCCTTTTATATCTCTCTTTCTCGATCTTTTGTTTTCTCTGCCACTTTACAAGTCGTTGTCGGAGGGTTGTTGAGGAGCTCTCTTTCTTTCTCTCCTTCTCTCTCTCTCCCTCTCTCTCACCCTCTCCATTCTCTCCCTCTCTCCTTTTGTGTGTGCTGGCAGGTGCTGCCATATGTCAGGGGGTCGTTGGGGCTGCAAGAGCAGTATGCTTGTCATTCTTTTTGTTCTTGTCCCTATTTCTCTCTTGCTCCCTCTCCTCTCACCCTCTCTGTCCCTCTCCCTCTATTTTCTCGACAACTCTCTCTCCCTTTACATGTGCTTGCGGCTGGTTCATGTCTGAGGGGGTCGTGAAGGCTATTGTTGCAAGTTTGTCTAGCTCGCCTCTGTCTCCTTTTTTTTTCTTCTCCATCTCGTTCTCTTTGTCCCTCTCTTGACATCTCTCTCTCTCTTTGTGATTGCTCTCCGCTTTTAAACACTTGTTTTTCTTTAAAAGGCCACTTGAATTTGTATGTGTGTTCTTATGCAAGCAAGAAGAGGCAAAGAAGAGGTAGTTGAGGCACTCTCACGAGTTGGTTACATCTCCTGTAGTCACAGTATTAACTCCGAGACTCGAGGATGTCGGACATACTTGTTTACGTGTCATGCTTGTAAGTAAGAGGTGGTGTTAGCTATTACATAAATTATAGGTGGCTAGACAGGTACATTATTTATCGAGATTTTAAGAGCTCGAGTATTATGTGGGGTCTTATTGTTTGTAACAATATCATTACTACAAGTCTTCTTCGACAATGGAAGCTACACCACTGCTAAACATGTTAATTGCCACTTTTATAATAAGTTCAAAAGCCACTCGTATTCTAGTTGTCATGATTTATTGAGTCGAGGTTGACGTATAAAATCGAGCGCCACATGTGTGAAGCATCAACCTAGGAAGACCAACTTTGCATTGACTTTACGGGTTCATATGATGACCTTTATTAGATTTCCAAGTCACCAAAGTGTAGCGCGTCAAAGAATCTTCCAGATGGCAACGATTTTGTGTCGTTTGGTTGAGTATCGAGCGAGATAGGCGCGATCTTGTCCGCACCCCTTTTGGCCCCTAGCGGAAAGACACCAAACGGCCAACTTGTGACTCGACGTACCCAAAGGTGACATTGTTGACCATTCGTGACCCCAAGGACCCTTAGTTTTGTGCACACAAATCCGCGAGCCCCTTAGCCTACATAAGTCCTGCATTTCCATAGTATAAGTGCATCATTGAGGCTATAACTTGGTGACTGCATCACCTACTCCTAGAGGAAGCTTCCTCAAGTTCCAGATTCACTTTGGAGGCGCTATCTAGGTAGAATCACCCAAGGTAAGCTCCACCAATGAGAGACACATAACATATTCTACGTGCGTTTCTTTGATTGGTTTGAGTTATGTTAAGCCTATAGGAGTGCTAGTACATGCCTTGTACACATTAGTAGACATAGGAGAGTCTCCTAGAGTGACGACATGCATTGCATCCGCCGCTTACGACGCCGGGTTTCGAGCAGTACTAGAGATGTCCCTAGAGAACATCTTTCAAGAAGTCCCATAACGCTCGCTGTAAGTTACAGAGTTATCAGTAAAGCTTTTTGACTCTTGTGTTTTCGAGACCACTTACTCTCTCTCTTGTGAAGAGCACGCCCCGTCACTTGAATAATTTACAAGAAGTGAGCAAATTCACAGCTCAATCCCTGCCATAGGACTACTCTTGAAGACCATGATGTGCTTCCAATGATGTTTTGGGCCAAAGTTCATTCGTTGTTTTCCTACTAGACTACAATCTTGAGGTGCTCACTCCGGAGAGTTCACACTCCATACTTCTAAAAAGGTCTCTTCGTGCGCCGTCCTGCTGACGCCAGCAGGGCTGTCCGCAGCCTGCGCAACGACAATTGGCACGACAGGGCAAGCCTGCCAGCCAACTACCATGGCTGCAGCGTCCCTCGCCGTACGTGCCGCCCCCGCCCAAGCGCAAATTTGCGCACCTACCGGCCACCTCCCGACGTTTGCCCCCTACTGGCTACTGCAAGCAACAGGTTCCAGCAGGTGCCGTTACTTGTCGCGTGCGCGGCTGGCGAGGCAGTGATCGACGGCAGCCGCACACCTGCACATCCCCGCATGCACCCGCTCACACCGCGTGCCTTATTGCAAGGCTCGCTCTGCAGCCAGCCACGCGCCCACATCACGGCAGCCACGCCAGCAGCTGCGTACAGCAGCTGCGCACACGTGCTGCCACTTGGCATGCGCACGCAGCCCAGTCCAACCAGTGTCGAGCTGGCGGCCGCAATCGCCATCCCCAGTCAGGGGGGGACATCCTCGACCGCGTTGTGCAACCAGATCTCCGTTTGGAGCTTCGACAGCATGGACGTGGCTGCGCACAGCCAGGGCTTAAACCTTGGCTGCGCACAAAACCCTTGGACCCGCGAAATGAGCGTGGTAAGGGTTCCGGCGGGCGCACGCGCCATCTGGAGGGCGCCATAGACCTTGTTTGTGGCAGCCGAGACCGACACCAACACCAGTTGGCCGACGCAACCTGGCAGGCCCAGCGGCAACCCCGAGGTGCCACTTGTCGGCCTGCCAGCCGCCGAGCCTGCGCTACCTCCGACGTCCGCGCCAACAATAGAAGAGCCTACGCGCGAGGCTGCGCTGGCATCCGCAGCCGCTCTTGCGAGGGCGCCAGCGTCCTCCATAACGTGAGCCGCAGGTAGGCCAGTGCCAGCGCTACCCTCGGCGGCAGCGCGAGGTGTGCCAGTGCCACTTGGCGGCCTCCCGATCGCCAAGGTTGCGCCAACTCTGACAGCTGCGCCAGCAGGCGTGACACCTGCGGCAGTAGCTGCGCAGCCATTCTCAGGAGCGGCCGCACCAGCTCCAGCAACCCAGTAGAGCCAGCGCCAGGCTCGCCAGCACCTGAGNGAAGACCATGATGTGCTTCCAATGATGTTTTGGGCCAAAGTTCATTCGTTGTTTTCCTACTAGACTACAATCTTGAGGTGCTCACTCCGGAGAGTTCACACTCCATACTTCTAAAAAGGTCTCTTCGTGCGCCGTCCTGCTGACGCCAGCAGGGCTGTCCGCAGCCTGCGCAACGACAATTGGCACGACAGGGCAAGCCTGCCAGCCAACTACCATGGCTGCAGCGTCCCTCGCCGTACGTGCCGCCCCCGCCCAAGCGCAAATTTGCGCACCTACCGGCCACCTCCCGACGTTTGCCCCCTACTGGCTACTGCAAGCAACAGGTTCCAGCAGGTGCCGTTACTTGTCGCGTGCGCGGCTGGCGAGGCAGTGATCGACGGCAGCCGCACACCTGCACATCCCCGCATGCACCCGCTCACACCGCGTGCCTTATTGCAAGGCTCGCTCTGCAGCCAGCCACGCGCCCACATCACGGCAGCCACGCCAGCAGCTGCGTACAGCAGCTGCGCACACGTGCTGCCACTTGGCATGCGCACGCAGCCCAGTCCAACCAGTGTCGAGCTGGCGGCCGCAATCGCCATCCCCAGTCAGGGGGGGACATCCTCGACCGCGTTGTGCAACCAGATCTCCGTTTGGAGCTTCGACAGCATGGACGTGGCTGCGCACAGCCAGGGCTTAAACCTTGGCTGCGCACAAAACCCTTGGACCCGCGAAATGAGCGTGGTAAGGGTTCCGGCGGGCGCACGCGCCATCTGGAGGGCGCCATAGACCTTGTTTGTGGCAGCCGAGACCGACACCAACACCAGTTGGCCGACGCAACCTGGCAGGCCCAGCGGCAACCCCGAGGTGCCACTTGTCGGCCTGCCAGCCGCCGAGCCTGCGCTACCTCCGACGTCCGCGCCAACAATAGAAGAGCCTACGCGCGAGGCTGCGCTGGCATCCGCAGCCGCTCTTGCGAGGGCGCCAGCGTCCTCCATAACGTGAGCCGCAGGTAGGCCAGTGCCAGCGCTACCCTCGGCGGCAGCGCGAGGTGTGCCAGTGCCACTTGGCGGCCTCCCGATCGCCAAGGTTGCGCCAACTCTGACAGCTGCGCCAGCAGGCGTGACACCTGCGGCAGTAGCTGCGCAGCCATTCTCAGGAGCGGCCGCACCAGCTCCAGCAACCCAGTAGAGCCAGCGCCAGGCTCGCCAGCACCTGAGGCACTTGTCACGCCAACGCTGGGCTTGCCAGCGCTAGGCTTGGCGCTGGCGTGCCTGGCGCTGACGAGCCTGGCGCTGGCGAGCCTGGCGCTGCGAGCCTGGCGTTGGCGAGGCGCCAGCACCCAAGCGTGCCAGCACTAGGGCCTCTCTCTGCACCTTCGTCTGGTTTGTCGGCACCTGCACCAGCAGCTGTGCGAGCCGATGATGCACCCGTGCCAGCAGCTACGCCACCACCTGCGATTGCGTCAGCTAGTGAGGCACCAGCGTCGGCGGCTACATCGCCACCTGCAGCTGCGTCAGCATCTGTCACTCCGGCGCTCGCAGCAGCTCCGGACTTTGTTCTGGCCTATTGCGCGCGCGCACACGGCCTTTGGGCAGCCGCACGACAGCGGGCATCGCAAGATGCAAGCGCACACTGGTGGCGGCAGTCGGGCGATCGGCGATGGCGCAGAAGCGTGGCGGACCAGACCAGGGCCATTGCACAGAGGAGGCGCCGTGCCTGCCCCCCTCCTTCCGCGTGCTGGAGACGCCAGCAAAGCCAGCTGCGCTTGCACCACGCGCACTTGCCCCGCCGATGATTACGATTCAGCTCAGCGCCAAAGTCATCTCGCTGGCGCTACACCGGATGACAGCCGTCTTCTTTGCGGAGCTTGGCGTGTCAATGGAGGTCACATGGCAGGCAACCCAGATACTGCTTCAGTCGCGCAGGGCCAGCCAGCGCGCCTCCGACGGCAGGCCGATGTGAGACGCGGCAGCCGCGGTGCTCTCTGCACCCGCGCGACTTGCGCATGAGCGCAGAATGATCAGCACGTTTAACGCTACGTTTTTGGATAATTTGCAGGGGATTGTGCTAGTCAACACGCAAGCTCCGCAGCGCATCATGCTCGTCACTAGCGCCCAACCAATCCTCATCAGCCTTTGCTACTTCCGCCAACTGGGCCTCTCGTCAGGCAACCTTCAGAATTTGCCGACGCGGACCAACACTGCGGCCAGCACGTCTAAGACCATCACCGGGCGCACGCGGCTGGCCCTTCGCTTCACCTTTCGGCCCGGCACTCCAGATGAGACGACCATCCATCAGCACACGTTGGTCACTCGCTCTGAGACCTTTGACGTGCTTCTTGGCCAGGACGTTCTCTTTCCTATCGGCGCCGCAGTGGATAACTGGGTGGAGCGGGTCTTCTACCGACCTAACTGGCAGTCAGGGGGTACCCGCACGGCATCCGTGCCGCTCGACAACGTGGATTGCCGCTCAGCTAAGATTGCCCTTTACGGCTTCATGGCGCTGGACGACGGTCGGCCCGTGGTTCACACCGATAAGGGGCGGCCCAAGGAGGATGAGGTCTTCGTAGGCGCCGACTTGCTAGAGGCGCAGGATGAGGTTCCCGAGCTGTCCGACCCAAAGCTTCACCTCACGCCCCAGGAGCAGGCTGACGCTCTGGCCGCTCAGGCCAGGGAGACAGTGAGGATCTACGCCGCTCATAACGCCATGATGCGTCAGATGGCGGCAAACTCCGTCAAGGAACACGCCATTGCCACGGCTCCCATTACTGCTGCAGCGCTCGCCCACAACACAGCAACAGCCGCTGCAGTCGCCCCCAGGACACAGCCTCCGGCGGCGAGTGGAACCTCCGCGACATCGGACATTTATGTACAATATGACGTGCCTGTGGGAGTTGCCATGCAGTACCGCATGGCCTCCCAGGCGCCCTCGCCTGCACCATCGCAGAGGAGAGGTGACTCCTAGCCGCGCACTACCACATCTGAGGATGAGGCTATGAGGCAGTCGGCGTATCCAAGAAGGTCTGACGACGCGTCGTTGGAGAGCGTTGAGGAGGAGGAGTGGCAAGAGTGGTCCCAGTATCGATGCGCCGATTGGTGAGCCTATTGATGCGCCGGCGGGCCCAGTCATTTGATCCAGCACGAGTGTTTGATCAGCAACAAGTGCCGTGACATCACGCACTTGTTTGCTGGCAACAGCCTAGGCACGTTCGAGCTTGTTTGCGGCTCCGCCAACACTACCTGCACGGCATCTTTTCTTGCCGCCGACCGACGAGCTGTATATGCACAACAGCCAGGACCCAGGAGCAGCATCCTCGGCCGTCGGCGTACAGGTCCTTCTCCTTATGCCGGGCTGGCGCTGCGCCTCCCACGCGGCACTACGCCGCCGGACCGGCGCGCACATGCGCTCACCCCTCTCCGCGAGCAGGCCGAGGATGCTCGCGAGGTCATGCCTCTGCGCGACACGCACAGGAGCGCACGGGAGGTGACTCCTCTTTGCGAGGAGAGAGAGGTCACTCTTTTGCGCAAGACGCGCCCGCGCTCAGTCACACCACCTTACGACGGCCCTCGCAATCTCCGCACCGACAATGATGACGCATTGTCTTCTTCCACCACTGCAGCCCACGCGTTGTACTAGACATCGCTCGGCTGGCCCGCCGACGTCCCGAGCAGCCACATAGCCGGCGACGGGCCGTCATGGACCTGGGTCACCTCCTCATAAGGTGGCCTGCACCGCCGTCCGGCCCCGTGTTGAAAATCATTCTCTGCCATTGCGTTCTCTTTACACTTAGCAAGGCAATCACTTCTCAATGCTGTTACTCTCAACTCATTCACAGCAGAGCAGCACATACACGACACTAAGAGGAGCACTCTGTTACTCTCAACTCAGCTCTTTTCTCTTTCTCTTAAGTGTGATTTACACGGCATCTCTTCCGCGCTTTGTATACAGTGCCAATTGCTAACCATCCTCAAACCATTCGACAGTCCCAATCTCCAAAGCCCTACACATCCACACTCCCCACAAGAATCTGTTGTAAATAGGCACTCCTGACTCTATTTGCTTCTGTCGGATTGGTGTGCTTGCATGTGCGTGTGTCGATGCATGGAGTAGACTTGTATCATAGTCAAAGTGGGTGGACCGTCAATGTGTCGACATTGTGTTGATGGTGTAGATGTGCACGACGGTAGGACGTTATGTTTGGCGTGTCGATGAGTTGTAGGTAGGTGAGCAGCCGCCAAGTGAATATAGGCGCTGTGAAAGAAGCTGTATGGTGAACTCTTAAGTGTAGAAAAGAAGAAGAGTCTCCGAGAAAAGTGTGTGTGCAAGATGTATGCTAGATGCTTGATCTGCAACAGGTGTAATGAATCAGTACATTGGTTGATATAATGTTCATTTAAATAATATAGTTAAATAAGTTCAACCTGCTGAACATTAGTTAATATCGAGTCTGCTGGACTTTATTAAATCATCAGTTTAATGACTCAGCCGGAAGCAGCAAGCTGAAGTCAACTTAGGCCAGCTTGCTGACACATTCTTTGACAGTCAGCTGACTTTCGTAGTCGGTCGCAGCGAACTGCCTAGATATGCATCTAGGTGTGGTGTGCTAGATGAATGGCCACATGACATCCTTAGGATGGATGGCGATTCAGGATGATGGGAGATGGCGGTGGATTTGGTTAACCGAGGTCCTACCAACGTGGTTAAGTCCCGGGTAGGCGGTGCCATCACACTGGCCGTTGAACAGTAAACTCATTCCATGTACATATGCTAGGCATTGCTCTCGAGTTCGGCATAAGAAAACGAGGCAAACTCTCTGGTACAGCTTACTGAGAGGGATCTGAATCCAAGGCGAGAAGCCATTGATACGCACTGTCTTCTAACCTTGCTTATGTATGAGTTTACTGATTGCATTACTGATGCTAGTTTACTCGCATTTGATTTACAAGTGTTGTTCACTGCTAGTGTGTTGTCCTTTGCCGTTTAACCAGTTAACGGAAAATCCATAAAGATTACTTGCTGATATAAAGATCTTTATTAATTGTTAATCGCCTATTTGGTAAGTCGATTCATTTCAGTGGTATTGGAGCAGTTATCACAGTCTTTTGTGTATCGTAAGGACAAGGTCTCAAACTAGCAACTCCCGAGACATAGAGAACCAGGATAACGAGAATGTCAAAAACCAGGCGGAAAGCCATGTAGCGGGAACCCGTACCTATTTTGAAGCTGTGGCAGATACTGCAGCTAGAGAGGCTGCAGATGAGGCAGCTGCTATTGCCGCAGTCGCAGCACAGCAAGCTGAGGAGGATCGAGCCAGATTAGAAGCTGAACAATTAGCAAAGGCCGCTGAAGATATAGAAAGGAGAGAAGGACAGCCAGCTGACGAGCGCACTGTTGAAGAACTTATGGCATCAAGGGCCAATGTTATGAACCCACCTCCTGCTGTACAACTCAATGCACCCCTAGGTCAAATACGTGACCGGCTGAATGCCACACAAATTGCTGCTGCAGGAGTGAGAGGGACTGTTGAGGACACTACTCAGCGAGTAGATGCCAATGCTGCTGCTGTATTTGCTAGACTACCACCCCAGAGTCTAGACTTGGGAGCATTGTTTGTTCAAATGCAGTCGCAAATGGCGACCATGTATCAGTCCCAACAGGAGGACAAAAGAATCATAATGTCTCTACTGCGGGACAGAGACAAACTGGGGTCTCAAACCACTAGTGGTGGTGGCAGAAGGCCTAATAAGCCCAAGCCGAAACCTCCCCAGGACTATGATCCCGAGGGAAACAGAAAATATTACCTGATCAAGTTTCTCGCGGATGTTGAGCAGTGGCTGGAGAACTACCCAGAACTGCAAGATTACGAGAAGGTCAGGCACACCGGTGCGCTACTGAAAGGCAGTGCCGCAGACTGGTGGCTTTACTGGAAGGAAGAGCGTAAGGCTCGGCAACTTGGTGACCCTACGTGGGTAGAGTTTGTCGAGAAGTTGCATGAGAAGTTTGATGTCATCAACCAGCAGGAGAAAGCTATCTATGCGATGATCTCCCTGACACTGAAGCAGACCACTTCAGTTGCTGAGTTTGCTCAAAAGTTCCAAGAGAACATGATGAAACAGCCAGACTTGCCAGAACAATATAGGATAGCATACTTCAGGTATGGCTTGAAATCCGAAGTCTCTGGTCATTTCGCTAAGAAGAANAGAAAAAGTATGAGAAACTGGTTGACTTGATCCAGGATGCTGACGCCTGGGATCAGCAGCAGTTCAATCACAAGCGCCAGAGTAAATCCTTTGGTGTCTAAGATTGTCAAAAAGCCCCACGGTTCCTACAATGCAATTGAAGGAGACCAGGCTGAGGACGATCAGGGTGATGGATATGAGTATGAGTATAATGCCTTACAGTCTAGAGGTAGAGGTGGTTTCCCTCGAGGCGGCTATGGAAGAGGTGGTGGTAGGACTAAGCCGAGACCAGCCTCAGCAAAATCAATTTGCTTCCATTGCCAGCAGCAAGGTCACTTCAGAGAGCAGTGTCCAGACAAGCACCTCCCAAAAGTCGAGAGAAAAGACAAGCCTTTAAAAGACAGCAGCAATCAGTAATCCAGTCTACTGACTGTGAGGATGCTAGAGATAGTGAGTCGTCACTAGCTGCCCTCGTAGCAGGTATTATGGGTCCTCCCTATAAGACAGTCCCCCCTATCCTACAGCATTGCATGATTGCAGGTAGGAAGGTGAGGGCATTTGTTGTCGGAGGGGCGTCACATACTTTTATCCACAAGGACTTAGTTAAGCGGCTAAGGCTGCCTACTGTCACCCAAGGGAATAGAAAAATATTCCTTGGAGATGCCTCAAGTATCCCGAGAGGAGTTATAACCAAGCCTATTGAGGTCCAGTTAGGTTCTGGCATTGCAGTTCTAACTGAAACGCTTACATTTGAGGTACTCAACACTGGCTTTTATGATCTCGTGCTAGGCAGGTCCTGGCTTAATAGACATCAAGCTGAAGTGTGTTGGAGCAGAGGTACAGTTAAAGTGAGAGGAGCCAGTGATGGGCAGACTGACTTGGCACGCACCAGTGCTCTTCCTCTTGTCCTGTGTGGATGGCAAATGAAGGAAAAGAAGAGGCTTCCAGAAGGATGCAAGTTGCTGAATGCAATAGAGTCCGTCAAAAGCTGGAACCAGAAGGATGACAGAATGTTCTGTCTGCTGCTAAGAGAGGTACCTCTTCGACCTGAAGAAGTGGTTGAGAAAAAGGTAAGCCCTCCGGAGCACCCTACTGCTGCGAAAATTGTTCTTCAGTACACAGATGTGTTTAATATGCCTTCAGGACTACCCCCTAAGAGGGAAGTAAATCATGGGATTGATTTATTACCGGGTAGTCAGCCACCTTGGCAACGCACTTATGGCTTGTATTATATGGAGAGCGAGGAATTGAAAACATAGATTGCAGAGCTTGAGGAAAATGGTTATATTTCTCCCAGTAAATCACCTTACGGCGCACCCATCCTATTTGTTAAGAAAAAGGATGGCAGTATGCGGATGTGTGTGGATTACAGACCTCTGAACAGAATTACGATAAAGAACAAGTATGCCTTACCCAGAATTGAGGACTTGCTTGATACCCTGTCCGGTGCTAAGGTGTTCAGTAAGATAGATCTCAAGAGTGGTTATCATCAAATCAGAATTGCTGAGGGGGACAAACACAAGACTGCCTTCCGCTCACATTATGGACACCATGAGTTCAACGTGATGCCATTTGGACTGACAAATGCTCCTGCGACCTTCATGGGTGCTATTAATGATGTTTTCAGGCCTTATTTGGATAAATTTGTGCAAGTTTTCCTGGATTATATTGTAATTTTCCCTCAAGATGAGACTCAGCACGCTGAACACTTAAAGACAGTCATGGACACTGTGAGAAGAAATCAATTATATGCTAAAATGAGCAAGTGTGATATCTATAAGGAAATTATTGAATTCTTAGGCCACGTTGTCAGTAAAGAGGGCATCAGTGTGGACCCTAAGAAAGTCCAGACCATAAGGGACTGGCCAGTACCACAGTCTGTCTCTGAAGGTAGATCCTTCCTCGGGTCGGCTAACTACTATAGGAGATTTATTGAGAATTATTACACAAAGGCCAGTAAGCTGACTGACCTTACTAAGAAAGACATAGGGTATGTGTGGGGGGAAGAGCAGCGGGCTGCCTTCCAGACCCTTAAAGATGCCTTTTGTTCTGCCCCAGTGCTAGCCGTGTATGACCCCAGCAAACCGGTGCAGGTGGTCACTGGAGCCTCTGACTTTGCCATGGGTGCTATTTTGTTGCAGCCTGCGGACAAAACCACTAAGGATGGTAAGCTAAGGCAGGAGTGGCACCCTTTGTTGTACGAGTCTATGAAATTTAATCCAGCGAAGATTAATTACTCAGTGCATGATAAAGAGCTGCTAGCTATCATTCATGTGCTCAAACAGTGGAGAGCATACTTACATGGTAAAGCCTTTAAGGTCACTACAGATCATCTAGCTTTGACCCACTTTCAGAAGAAGTCCAAGCTGTCGAGGAGGGAGAACCGCTGGAGCCAGATGCTGGAGCAGTTCCAAGTCCAAATCGACTACAAACCAGGGAAGTTGAATCCTGCTGATGCACTCTCTAGAAGACCTGACTTGCAAGGAAGGAACTTTAGTCAGCATGCTGTAGATAAAGTCCTGTGTGCACTCACTTCACTGGAGGTGAAAAAGTCCTTCCTTGAACAACTTAGAAAAGCCTACCTTTCTGACCTAACATTTGAGCCCGGCCCCACTACTGGTGTGTGTCGTGCTACTACACTTGGGTATAAACTTAAGGGAGGGGTCTGGGTTACTGAAACCACTTCACGCAGGCTGAAGCTGGTCATTCCTAATAACTTGGAAATAAGGTCCCTTTTATTGAGTCAAGCACATGACAGTTTACTGGGTGGGCAATTCAAGCAGGCCAAAACTGTTGGCAAACTAGCAAAACATTATCATTGGGAGGAGTTGCCTCGAGAGGTCTTGATATATGGCAAGTCCTGTGATCAGTGTCAGAGAAACAAGTCTAGGCACACACCACCGAGAGGTCTCTTGCAACCGTTGCCCATCCCAGCGGGACGCTGGGAAACTATATCCATGGACTGGGTGGTCACACTGCCACGAACTGCTAATGGGCATGATTCGATACTAGTTGTCGTGGGTAAACTGACAAAAATGGTCATTTTCATCCCCACAACTGTCAAAGTAACTGCACTCGAAACCGCGAGACAGTTCTACAACCATGTAGTATGCCAACATGGGCTACCCTCTAATATCATCTCAGCCCGAGATTCTAAATTTACCTCTAAATTCTGGAGAGCTTTTATGGGGTTAATGGGAGTCAAACAGCTGCTCAGCCGCAAACCACCCTCAGACTGATGGGCAGACTGAAAGAACTAATCGAGTTCTGCAGGATGTGCTGAGAGCATATATTAACCAAAAACAAGATAATTGGGATGACCTGTGGCCTCAAATTCAGTTTGCGGTCAACAGTGCGGTGCACGCGTCAACGGGCAAGACTCCTTTTGAACTCAGCCTGGGTCGAGTCCCTAAGTCTCCTTTAGATGTACTGGGGGAGTCTTTAATTGACCCTGAAGGGATTGACAATCCGGTCTCCCTCCAGTTAACTCAAGAGTTTGCTGACATACTGTCAGAACAAAACCTGCACAAAGCCCAAGAAACCCACCAAAAATACGCTAATCAACACCGTCGGGAGCTGACATTTTCTGAGGGCGATTTAGTCAAACTGCATTCTCAGCACCTGTACCTCCCTGGTGTGGTCAAGAAAAAGCTTGGCCCTGTCTGGGTCGCTCCATATTTGGTGGTGCGTCGTGTCGGTCAGAATGCTTACAAACTGAACATGTTAGCGGACTACAAGGGTCACCCGGTCTATAATGTCTCCTTCGTGGAACCATACATCAAAGGTGATACACTGTTCACAGGTCGGTTACCTATCCAATCGGGACCGGTCCCCGCAGTTTCCTCTTGCCTGTGAAAGGTAGATTCTTTGTTGACAAGAGTACTTTGTCGCCCACATGGAATGTCACTTCCCTCCTGTGCTTGTTAGCAAGCTTGACCTGCTCTTCCTGTGCCTTCCGAGTACACGTCTTCGCCATATCCCAAGTCTTGGCCATCTGCTCCATAAAAGCTTGTGTAGTAGGACCTGAGTCTCCTTGGCCTTCTCTAACAAGATGTTCCTTGGATGATATACTTCTCCCCCATAAACCATAGCAAATGGTGACTGCTTGGTCGATCCCTGCATGCTGTTGTCGTAGGCAAACTCCAACCCTGGTAGCTTCTTGTCCCACTCTGAAGGTTCTTCCATAGTGAAACTCCTAAGCGACTCTTGCAGAGTTCTGTTGAGCCTCTCACTCTGCCCGTCTGTCTAAGCATGGCAGGAAGTGCTCATACTCAACTTGGTCTCCATCAAAGTAATCTATAACCGCCAAAAGTTGCTAGTAAACCGCGGATCCTGGTCTGAAACAATCATCTTCAGCAACCCATGTAGCTTGAAGATATGATCGAAGAATAGCCGTGCCACATCTGCTGCCGTAGAAGTCTCCTTCATGGGAATGAAGTGAGCCATCTTGCTGAGTCTATCAGATACAACCCAAACTGCATCGTGCCCTTCACCACTCACTGGTAAAGATGTGATGAAGTCCATAGCAATCTGCTCCTAAGGGTACTCTGGCATAGGCAGGGGCTGCAATGTACCTCCCTTCTTTTGATTTGGTGTCTTGTTTTTCTCGCACGCATCACAATTCTTGATCCACTCCTCGATGTCCTTGTCCATATTTCTCTAATACTACTCTTGCTTCAGCACGCTTGCCGTCTTCTCGCTTCCAAAGTGTCCAGCATATAAGCAGTCATGATGCTTCGCAAGTAGTAAGTCTCGTAGCTCCTTGATGTCAGGTACCACCACTCTCTTGGAATCACCATAATACCATATGCCGTCCTTCTTCTGCATACTCAAGTTGGACTCAGCTGCTCCACCATCAGCAAACTGCGAGTCCTCCTCATTACCTTTCTGAAGCTTCCCCTTGAAGTTCGTGCTCTCCTTGATGACCAAGACAGCTGCAAGGTCACACCTTCTGGATAAAGCATCTGTAGGGTTGATCTTCCCAGGTAAGTACTCAATCTTGTGGTCAAACTGTTGCAGAAACTCCATCCACCTTGCCTGTCTTGGTGTCAACGTCGGTTGCGTCATAAACTTCTCCAAGCTCTTGTGGTCGATCTTGATGAACACCTTCCGGCCATCCACACAACATCGCCAAATCCTCAAAGCCTGGATAATAGCCAACATCTCCCGCTTGTGTGCTGCATAATTCTGCTCCGCAGGACTCAATTTCCTGCTCTCATATGCCACAGGCTGCAATCCTTTCCCCTTGTCTTGGAGAAGAATGGCTCCCACTGCGAAATTTGATGCGTCCGTGATGATGGTAAAAGGAAGTTCTGGACTGCCAATGGCCAACACCGGTGCCTGTGACAACAGCTCCTTAATCTTCTCAAAGGCTTGCTGCTCCTTTTCACCCCATAGCCACTTCTCCTGCTTCTTCAACATGTCCGTGAGCGGTGCAGACACCTTGGCAAATCCTTCAATGACACGTCGATAATATTTCGCCATGCCGAGGAAACTCCTGAGTTGATGAATATCAGCACGTATCGGCCAATCTCTGACTGCTTGCACCTTCTTCTGCTCCACCTTGACTCCTTCAGCTCCCACTATGTGCCCAAGAAACTCGACTTCCTTGAGACAGAAGTCGCACTTGCTCATCTTCCCATACAGCTTCTGATCTCTCAAGACCTCCAACACCTTCCTCAGATGCTCCACATGCTCTTCCAAGGTCTTCGAATAGATCAGGATGTCGTCCAAAAATACCACCACAAACTGGTCCCAATAGGGTCTGAAGATACTATTCTTGAGTCCCATGAATGTAGCAGGTGCATTACTCAAGGCATGACTGTGTACTCGAACAAACCATAGCGAATCTTGAAAGCAGTCTTCTGAATGTCTTTTTTCGCAATTCGTACCTGGTGATAGCCACTCCTCAATCGATCTTCGAGAAATACTTTGCCCCGACAAGCCTGTCAATAAACTCGTCCACTTGTGGAAGTGGGTACCTGTTCTTGATGGTGACCTTGTTGAGAGCTCGGTAGTCGACACACATCCTAATCGTCCCATCTTTCTTCTTCACAAATAAGACTGGCGCTGCAAATGGAGATTCGGTGGATCGGATGAATCCCTTCTCCAATAACTCTGTCAGCTGCTTCTTCAACTCATCCAACTCCGCAAACGATTGTCGGTAGGCGGGTCTCACTGGTGGCTTGCTCCCTGGTTCCAACTCGATCTTGTGCTCCATCGCTCTCTGTGGAGGTAATCCTGCAGGTAGCTCCTCAGGAAACACGCACTTGAACTCCTCCAACAGCGCCTTAATTTGCGCAGGCATCTCAGCAGGCTTCTTCTCTTGAGCAGTTGGGCTCTGCTCCTTCTGAGCAAGGGGATCAGACACCACTACTTGCTCCTCCGGCGATGTACATTTGCCCAGGCTGTTAGGATTCACGCTTGCTCTACCTGATGACCTGGCCAGGGCCACCAAAACAAGGTACATCTCCTTCACCTGATTTGCCCTACATAGCTTCTTAACTTGCAGGCTCGACAAAAGACAGTTACTTGTGGTCGTATCTACCTCCACCTGTTTTGCTGTCTCCATTTGACCATCACGCCCTTGGACTTTCACTTGTCCTGTGCTCCAGTGCACTTGCGGGTTGGCTTTCCTCAGCCATGGTCTGCCCAATATCACCTCATGGTGACCCAACTTCGCCTGCTCCATAACTTCAGTACTCCGGTGCCCCGCTACCTCCACGTGAATAGCTTCCGTAGGTGCAGCACACTTGAGTCTCTGCCCATTCGCCAAAATTGCCTCCTTAGGCTCATAATGCTTCTGCACAGGGATTCGCCACTCTTTCACCAGCTTCTTGTGCACAAAATTTGCACTTGCGCCACTGTCGACCATACCCTTCGCCTTGTTGCCGTCGACCACTCCTTCCACGATGATAGGCTTGTCAACATCTCGTCTTTCGTTTCTCAGCAGGCTCCTGGGGATAACCTCCTTGTGAGTTCTCGTCTTCACGCCAGTAGACACCCCAGAACGACTTACTGGCGTCCTCCTTTTTCCTGCTGTTGAGGTTGCTTCGCCTTCACATGATAGTCTCGAGCCATATGTCCAAGCTTGCCACAATCATAGCAGGGTCCTCTCAGCTTAAAATTCGGTTGCCTGCGCTGGTTCTGAACAAGTCCCAACACCATAGGTACTGGACCTCGTGCTTGGCGCTTGAGATCCAAAGTGTCGAAATCCTCCAAAGTTGTGGCTGCCCCACTGCCTCTGACCATACTCCACAGCGTCGACCCTTGTTGCCAATTCTATCATTTCTCCAAGATTGGTAGGGTCCTTGAGTGCCACTTCCTTGGCCACAGATGGCTTGAATCTCCTCTTGAACTTGTCCATGATCTCCGACTCGTGCATGGATGGACATTAAAGCACCAGCTCGTTGATGCGCGATACACACTCCTGAACGCTTTCTCGTTGTCGAAGGCGCACCAATAGATCTCGAGCAGTAGCCTCTGGTGCAATAGGTTGAAATTGCCTCTTCAAGCCTTCAAATAGCTGATCAACAGTAACAGGAACTCCAGACAGTTGCTCCTGTTGCTCATACCAAGCTCCAGCACTCTTCTGCAATAAAGTTATGACAATGGCGACTTGCCTGTCGGGCGTGGGCGCAAAATACTTCATAAACTTCTTCACTCCAAAAACCTATTGATGAACAGGCGGCGATCCACGCTCTCCAGTATAAACTTCAGGCTTAGGCGCACGCACTCCTGATGCGGGTGGAACAACTGGTTTCACCACTCGCTTAACATGAATCGGTGGCACAACAGGTGCAGGTGCCGAACTCGTCGAAGCGGCGTTCCCCATCACAACTCGCACCATTCTCTCCACCTCCGCGCGCATATTTGGTTAAAACTAGGTGTAGACTTCTCCTGCAATTGCCTTAGCATCGCCTGCATCTCTTGTTGCTCTCTGGTCATTGTTGGTGCTGCCTGCTGCCCAGCGCGCTCAACATGCTCGACATGTTCGCCTCCTCCAGCTGCCGGCTGCAACTCCATAATATAATATGCAAACTAGCCCAGCTCCAACACCAAATGAAAGGGGCAAAGTGCCCTAGTGGAAGCATAGTGACTCACGAGGAAAGGAACTAGTTGCAATCATACTAGAGAGTGCAGCGTCATATCACTAACAAAGCTTAGGAAAAATACTCAAAATATTTGTAGCAAGAAACTGCTCACAAAAGATGGAGGATGAAAGGCCTTGTCATTACAAACCCGTAGAAATTTACAGAAGTGAAAATTGATAAGAAACAAAGAGTTATGCCTATTTCTAATTTTCTGCCTAAGTGCTCCTCTCTAGGAGAAAGCTATGGATTTTCCTTACTGTTCGTCAAATCGTCCGTTGCAGAGTATTCGTGAGTAAGCCAGATCAGTCTAATCTGACGTCTCGGGCCGAATTGATGTCCACATACATGCATCGACATTACTATAATAGTCTATCTTAGACACACTAGGCTAAACCAAAACTTCTAGGTAAATGTACCTAGTCGGCATTCTGCGTCAGCCGAACTTACGTGAAGGTTCGAGTTCATTCTAACGGGCCAGATCGTCAACCGACCTCAAAACTAATTAAACTTCAGAATTCCGTAACTCTCTCAATACTTGACCAAATTTGATGAACTTTGTATCAAAATGACCACAAAAATGCATTCTACACTATTGCACAATCAAAACATACTTTCATGAAACTAATAAATGCACTTTATAAACCTATGACCTTACACGCAACATGACCTTTAGCAGTTCATCAGGGTTGTCCAGGTCTTTCACCTGCTCAATCTCCTGCTTGATGCTGCTGGGTACAACTGGACTTCTGCCAAAAATTTTTTGATAAGGCGAGTAATTCGTCAAAGCAGCTTGCTTGCTAAATCTGTAACCCATAACTAGTCCCAATCACGCTTATCATGCTCAAGGCAAAATTTGCGCAAAGCAGACTCAATGGTTTGCACCATCCGTTCTGCGAGACCATCTGCTTGTGGGTGATCTCTAGACGTAGTGCGATGGTCGATGAAGCATCTGTCCAAGAAACTCAGACCCTTGGTCTGTCAGCACTTCTGCTGGAGCTCCATGACGTACAATCACACCATTGAGGAGCGCTTCCGCGGTCTCTAAGCTCTCCTTTGCAGTTAGAGGCACAAACCTCTATCCGCTTAAAGAAATGCTCAATCATGACCATAATGTACTTATTACCTCGCTTGGACAGCGGTAGCTCGCCTTTGAGATCGCAACTCCACCGGTAGCCTAGGCCCATGATTGGCAGAGCTTGCAGATGTGGATGTTGCTGTGTAAAACTAGCCTTGACGCAATCACAACTTTGGCAGGCCTTGATCACATCTTCACACTGTTGCTTAGGATTACCATGTCCCTCCACCAGTAAGACAGCTCCAGAAGACTGTATGTCTTCTTGACACCATAGTGTCCAGTATTCTCATGCATTTTCTGCACCAGAGCTCGTCTTTTGGCGGGTTCTGGCAGTAACTTCTCCTGACCAGTTTCTTCAATCTTGAAGAGGTTATTGCGTTTCCAGCAAAACCTTTCAGCTCGATGGCCCACTTGGTCCTTCTCTTTCACCGATAATCCTTCCATGTGGACTCCCGTCTTCAGCCAATGCATAGTGGCATGATCTTTCCAGATGAACAGGGGTAGAGGCTCAGCTTCTCCTGACGCTACCATTCTAGCCATTTTGTCCAGGCAGGCTGCCGATTCTGCTGGGCTGCTCGGATCTTCGTCTTCTCGAGCTCCTGTTCTGTCATCTGCAGATGGGTCTGGGTTCTTGCTGAGTCCATCGGCGTCGTTGTTGAGTATACCTGCTCGATGTATCACTGTCCTCTGGTACTCCTGGAGCTTGAGAGCCCAGCGAGCCAATTTACCAATGAGGTCTCCATTTTTCATCAATCAGAGCACTGGCGAGTGATCTGTGATCAACGTGAAGGGTCTTCCCCATAGATACTCTCTGAAATGTGCGACAACCCAAACCACTGCCAGCAGCTCTCCTTCGTAGACAAGTAGTTGCTCTCCGCTCGGTTGTTAGAGCGCGAGGCATAGGCAATGACGTACTCCTCTCTAGGACTTGCGGCCTGAGTGAGTACTGCGCCAATTCCCACATGACTCCAGTCAGTGTGTAGATTGAACGGCTTGGAGTAGTCAGGCGTTCGCAAGACTGGGGCCGTTACCAGTCGCTCCTTGAGCTCGTTAATGGCCTTCTCCTAGGCTTCCGTCCATACAAACGGTACATCCTTTTCAGGTGTTCCGTCAAGGGTTTAGCAATTTTGCTACAGTCCTTCACAAATTTACGATAGTATCCGCTTAGCCCTAGTAGAGCTTTCAGCTTAGATACATTCGCCGGTGCAGGTATCTTGTAAATGGCTTCAGCCTTACAGCCTGAGGGGACATAGCATTGTTCCCAATCTCATGTCCTAGGTAAGGCACATGTGCCTCAAAGAATCTGCACTTTCCAGGGTGTAGCGTCATCTGGAATTTCTCCAGGCGCTGGAACACTTGTTCCAAGTGCTCGAGGTGCTCTTCTATGGTCTTACTGAATACCACCACGTCATCAATGTATGGTTTTGCAAAATCCAGCCCCTACAGCACTTTGTCCATAGTCCTCTGAAAGATGGCTGGGGCATTTTTCAACCCAAACGGCATTACCGTCCATTGCCAAAGTTCCCTTTGAGCCCCGAAAGCGGTCTTACCACGATCTTCAATTTTCACAGGGATCTGGTTGAAGCCTTGGCGTATATCAATGATGCTGAACACCTTCCCGGTGGTAGCAATCGCAAAGATCCGCTCTGGTGTAGGCATCACATAATTGTTTTGCTCCGTGTGAAAATTCAGTCGTCTGTAGTCTCCACACATACGAGTGGCTGTATAATTGCCAGCCTCGTCTTTCTTGGCAACTACTACCGTAGGAGCTCCATGTATTGAGGTTGATTTCTCAATCATGCCGAGCTTGTGCAGCTCCTGGCAAGTTTTCTCCACACAGTCCCATTTGGTCGGACTGAGCTTATGCGGCCCCAGTCTGACTGGGTTATCAGTGGTTAGTGTGATCTCACACACACTGGCAGTGGTTCTACCAATCTCCTCTTCAGTAAAAGCAAACACCTTGCGGTGCTTCTTCAGCAACCTTCCTACTTGTGCTCTCTGTTGGGCTGAGACTATGTTTCCAACGGTGAAAACCTCATTTGCTGGCTGCTTTTCCCCAACACAGGCATCCAGTAGTTGCTACTCTTTGGGTTCAGGTGGGGGCTTCCCGCCCTCATCCTGGTCTTCAGGCTTTTCTGCCTGATTGCTAGGCGGTGGAGTGGCAGGCTTTGCAGCTTGCTCCTCCGCTGTCTTATGCTCGGTGGCCTGCTTCTTAGGCATTTTATCTTTCCTAATAGATCGTCGCCTCTCTTGTTGCGTGGAGTATGTCA
Organism: Mesotaenium endlicherianum; assembly: GCA_009602735.1. NCBI lineage: Eukaryota > Viridiplantae > Streptophyta > Zygnematophyceae > Zygnematales > Mesotaeniaceae > Mesotaenium > Mesotaenium endlicherianum. The sequence goes on along the minus strand of WELA01013420.1, from coordinate 90,427 downwards.
GACGCCTCCGGATGGGCTGTCTCAAGAACATTTCTTCATCGGCTGCAGTCCAGCTGGTCCATGTTCCTCCTTCTTCACGTTGTGGGGGTGGGTTCGGCAAAGGCCACCCTGTTGGATCTGCTCTGGAGTCAATTGTCCAACCCCACTTGCGCTCGATAGTAGTAATGCGCGCAACGGTTGTGCCAAACTCCTCCCTGGCTGGTGGCGTAGCTGTCCATGCTAGTGTCACAGTCTGCAATCTTTGAGCCGCAACTAGTTGTGCGTATATAGCATTCTCTGCTGTCAAGCGGCTTATGGTGCTTCTTAGCTCTACCGGTTTCCTTTTAGACACTGCAGGTGTCCTAGGAATTGAACTGTCCTTCTCCCACGTTCCAGTAGATGAAGGACGCACCATGGGAATGTGAATTCCCAGTGCCATGGCTTTGCAAATCAAGCCATCTTCTCCTTCTCTCTGCAAAATCTCCACCATAGGTTGCGGAGGAGGAGCCATGGTCCCTTTCAAAACCCCTTCTCTTTGAGCTGTTCCCCTGTACTTGAGATAACGCATCAGCATCCGCCTGAAAGGCGCATTCCCTTCCCGGACCACCTTTCTTGGTCTGCTTGCGCGACCGTGAGGATTTCCTTGTGTTGGTTCCACCTTAGCGGTGCAGGCAGCCACTTCCTGCGGCTGTTGTAGCTGATGTGAGGTAGCTTCTGGTGCTGGAAAACTAGCAGTTGGAGTGCTGGATGTAGGCGACCTTAGATCGTTGTAAAAGATCGGCCGGGCTGGGCGCTAAGTGGTTGTCCACCCATTCATCCGTTTTGAGCTCTTGTAGCTCCAACAGGTCCAGCTCTGGGGTAGGGAAACGTGGAATTTCTTCCCGAATCTCCTCTTTTTTGGTGACTGACAGCAGGTCGAACCCTGGAAGGTCTGACATCTCTGCCTCATCTTCAACTGACTTCTCCACTCCAGGTGGTGGTGGCTCTCTTGTATTATCAGTGTTGAGCTTTGCCAGGTTGACGATGGCTGATTGCAGAGCGCTTGCCGCCTTAGCCACTTCCCTTTCCTTGTGTCGTCAAGCGCCTGTGTCTAGCGACTGCTCCATAATTTGCCTTGCAATGGATTCAGCTGCCTGACTGGCTGAACCCTGCTGTTGCCCCTTAGCCTGTGGCTCTGGGCTCATCAAGGTAGGTGTTGTAGACGATTTCTTGTCCAACTCCTCTTGGCGTTCTTCGAACATCACTTCGAGGCATATGGTCTTTGCAGACCCTCCAAAATCCCCTGAGTTTCGGCTAATCTCTTCAACCCATTCACCAATATTGCACTGGCGTTCTCGCCCTAATGCTTGGTTTAGATAATACCCAATTTCTTCAGGCGTTGGCTCGGAAGTCTTCTTCTCAGACTCTTCTGACATGTCTTGTAACGGCGCTTGCTCTGGTGAAGACAATAGACACTTTTGGTTAGCTTCCCAACTACTTGAGCTTCCTTGCCAATAGTCTGCGCGCCCAACTGCTCTTGGGCTGAGGTGGGTATCATACCCTGACCTGGCATCTTCTGGAGTCTCCTCACGTCTTGATGTTGTGGCTCCGAGAGGTGAGCTCGCTAATATCTGACTGTGAGTGGCGTTTCTCACTGATGACGGGGTGTCCTGCGTACCGTCTTCTGCGCGTGGCAACGGCATTGCCTGCTCAAACGTCTGGTCCCTCATGGGTGTATCCTCTCTGTCCAGAGGTGTATTTACTTCAGTGATCCGGTTATCGATCTGGTCCAACAGTTCCTGGCATCTCATCAGTTCAGCTGCTTCAGCTTGCCTGTATGCTTTGTTTCTGGCAGCTTTCGCTGCGTCTCTTTGCACACCGTATTCTTCTTGTTGCTGATGTGCCGTTCTAATAGCCCTCTGATCAGATGTTGGCACCACATGGACTCCAATTGTCACTGGTCTTGGCCTCGGCATAGGCTTGTTAGTGAAGGTCAATTGCTGCCACGTCATAAATGTTTCCCCCAACCAAGTCATAGATTGCTGCCCAATCATGTTGCCGAAAATCTTTGCAACTTCATCTGATCCTACAACACCGGCTATATTCCGAGCTATGGTGTCGGGTATTCCAAGGCATTTGCCCTTCTCCACCGCAGTAGGCTCTCTCCAAACGGCGTCTCCTTCATGCATGTCTTTGACCATTCCTGGTCCACCTTCTATGAAGGCTCGGGATCTTGGATATGCTGAGAAGGTTGGCAGTACCACCCTTGGCTGACCTGGTTTGTTGATGACACACTGTAAATAGGAATCCCTCCTGGCCACTGGTCTGGTATGCACCGCCAGCGCCTCTTCCACTGTCAATGCCGTTGGTGATCGCCGTGTAATGTCCTCCATCTCTCTCAGGACCTCAATAGACATGTCGTTGGTCCAAAATATTCTGGCCCTTTGGGATAATCCTCCGTGCTTGGCGTCATTGATTAGCACATGATGGCTCAAAGTGGAGTCAAAAATCAGCCATGGTTCTCCCGGCTTCATCTGCTTGTAACCCATTCCTGGATGCACTTTCTTAATCACAAACACCGGTGGGTAATATTGCTGTCGTTCCCGCAGCATGCTGATGATTTTCACCATCCATCCCCAGTGTTGTGCTCGTGGATCACTGAATCCCTTCCAATTTCCAGCTTGAGAAAACGGTTGACAAGGAAATCCAGCGAAGATCCAGTCAATCCTGTAGCTATACAAGCCTTCAGGCTTCACATCAATAATGTTGCCTCGGCAATGCGCTCGACATTGCTATATGTGGCCGCGAATCCTTTAAAATTATGCATTTGCAGCATCTGACTCATGACTTCTCTGAATGCTAGAAAAGCGTGGTCGTCATTGTCCACATACAGGACTTTGGCCACCTGTATTCGTTGCTGGATCAATGCTATGGTCCCAGACCCAAGTCCGGCAAATTATTGCAACGTCACTACTCCCCTTTTGCGAAAAGGATCTTCCATCCTGACAATGCCTTGCGGCAGCGGCTCAACTTCAGGCATCAGATTCGCAGAGGAAGTAACTGGGTAGGGTATTGGCAGCAACTCTTACGGGCCGTGGTCCCTATTACTCACAATTTCCAGCTGCTTCAAGATCCGGGGTTGCCACACCAAGGGTGTTGGCATGTTGATGCTTGTATAGCCTTCCTCTTCTTGCTTCATGAGTTTGTCGCTGGCTTCTGGATACCTGTCATTAACGTAGCAGTCTAGCAGTCCGTAGTTTACTTCTCGTATGCAAACCATCTTCACGGGAATTTCTCCAGCCGGCTGCCTATCTGTTGACTGGTAAGTCACTCTCTATTTTCGCAGATCAATGACCATACCCAAGGGAATCAGTGCTTCTCTTCCCAAGAGAACATCATAGTTCTCTGCCTCCGTCATTGTGCACTCCATGAGTAGTGACGCCTCTTCAGGTTTCCCTGGATTTATTGTGATTTTCACTGGCTTGCAGGTAATCCTACAAGACTTTGAGACTTGTCCTGAGGCAGTTCTCAACTGGACAGGACTCTCTTTCAGGTCCCTTGCCGTCAATCCTAGACTTTTCACAGCTTGCTTTCCCAACATGACTGGCTCTGCGCCTGTATCCAATAGAATGTTGGGAGCTGCCCACTTGTTGAAGATTAATGCACCATCCTTATTTTGCACTCTCACATTGCTAAAATTGGTGGGCAATGAGGCGCTATTCGCACCTTCCTATATCCAGCTGATGTCTCGCTTCTTCAGCCGTGAATGGGTAAGTGATATGCAAATCAGCGAGAGAAAACAAAGGAGCATGCTGGATCCGGTGTTCCAACAGAGCCTTCAGCTTCTCCAGCAAAAAACTAAATGCCTTACGCGTCCCGGGCCTGGCTTGTCGTAGTTGCGAGATCTCATTTTCATCCAGAGTGATCCGAAAAGTCTGAGGAAGCTTCCCAGCATTCCTTGGCACCAGACAATTATGATCTGCTTGCTCGGCAGCCGTTGCATCCACAGCCTTTTCTGGCATCCGCTTCTCGCCTTTGCAGACGGTCTATCTGCAATATCTGCATCATAGTAGACATTGGGCGTGTTTAGTTTCGCAAACTGCGCTTTCAACTCAGCGATTTCTGCACTCATAGCTTCATACTTCTTGTTACCCTTGCGGTTACCAGGGCCACCTTTTTCCTTGTCTGCCTCTTTCATGGCAGCATTTGCCCATGGCGGCTTTAGATGTGGGTTCTTAGACCAGCACTCATCTTCTGAGTGTCCCTTCTTACTGCAATGTGCGTATATCTGCGCCTTGCTAGCAGATAATTGCTTAGCATCCGGGTACGAACAATCCCTCTTCTAATGTCCTGATTTCCCGCAATTCCAACAGCTTTCTGCTGTTTCAGCAGTGTTGGCATGCTTAGCAAACTTATTAAAAGACCCGCTCTTTGTCTTAAACTGAAAATTAGAGCTGTTGGCCTTAGACGAGAGGATTCCTCCCTCCTCTCAGGAGCCATAAGCGTCCTGGAAGCCTCTTTGTACCACACTTTACCTTCTTCGACATTACGCGCTATTTCAGCCGCCTCGTCGATGTCCCAGTCAATCCCGTGCTTTGCGGACAGTGGTGGCCTGACTTCACGATCTGTTTCCTTGCCCTAGCACAACAAAAACTTGTCAGCCACTATTTTGGGCTCGTATGTTTTTGCCTTTTCGGCAAGGTCTACCAATCTGGATTTGACCTCCATGACTGTCTCATTCTTTTGACGAACAAAATGCACATAACGGTGCACCTTAAGTGTAGTGGAACAGATAGATAAAGTACTTAGTAAAACAAAATAGTTTATCTATTCAAGACAAGGATCTTTGAACACAAGTGGTAGCTTCTTGAAAGAGAGATGGCTTCTTGAAAGTTAATATATTTCTGGATTTTGGCAAGTACAAGAGTGATTCTGGAATGTCTTTCTATGTTCTAGCTCTTGTTTATATACTTGCTACATAAGTAATTTCTAGGAAATTGTATGTTGATGTGTTGGCACCCAACACATCCCAAAACTTGCCACCTCTTTCTAGAATAATGTACACATGTCCTTTTGACCTAAAAATGGCACATTTGACTTTTGCCACATGGAGTTCTTCTAGGTCTTCCTCTAACTTCGAAAATGCCTTGGAAGGTTCAAAGGACATGAACCAAGTTACTAGAGTACCTATTCACACTTGACTCCACACACTACTACTCCAAATATATTTGAAAACATTAAAATATATGCAAACTAATATATAATAACTCAAATCACTACATTAAGACTGCGATCCTCTGGGAATCGTGCTTCAAGCAACTTGAAGAAACGACGCAGGCAATGCGTGGAGTCTAGCTGGTCATCCCCAGCCTCCATATCCTTACGACAACTAGCCAAGGCTTGCGCATAGCTTGCCTCTGTCGTGGCACTATTGCTTTGCTAACCATTGAGAGGTGTAGCTCTGCGTGTTACTCGTTCCTGAGCTTTAGCAATCTTTTCAGACAGTTCTGCAAACACCTTTCGCAATTCTGCGACAGATCCGGCATCATTATCTTGAGTGGCAGCCTTCTGCTGGCCCTCAGTGAGTTGCCTCATGGCCTTTGTTAATTCTTGTGTAAATCAAATGCAAGTCAACTCGCATCAATAATGCAATCAGTAAACTCATACATGAGCAAGGTTGGAAGACAGTGCGTATCAATGGCTTCTCGCTTTGGATTCAGATCTCTCTCAGTAAGCTGTACCAGAGAGTTGGCCTCGTTTCCGAATGCCAAACTCGAGAGCAATGCCTAGCATATGTACATGGAATGAGTTTACTGTTCAACGGCCAGTGCAATGGCACCGCCTACCCGGGAGTTAATCGCGTTGGTAGGACCTCGGTTAACCAAATCTACCGCCATCTCCCATCATCCCGAATCGCCATCCATCACAGGGATGTCATCTGGCCATTCATCTAGCATACCACACTTAAATGCATATCGAGGCAGTTCGTTGCTACCGAGGACGGAAGTCAGCTGGCTGTCAAAGAATGTGTCTGCAAGCTGGCTTAAGTTGGCTTCAGCCTGCTGCTTTCGGCTGAGTCCTTAAACTGATAATTATATAATGTCCAGCACACTAAATACTACATAAAGTTCAGTAGGATGAACTTAATTAGCTATTATATTTAAAGGAATATTATGTCTACTAATATACTGATTCATTACAATCCCTCCAACTTAACTTGTTGTCGCCTCGACAACATTAAACTGCAGAAGTTTTTGGTCAGGGAACTGAACCTGACCAGCCTCCCCCACTGGCTGCCTCTTGAGCTTGTCACCTAGGGGGTTTTTCCTGGGGCTTCAGGATCAGGAGACTGAGATGTGGACCTAGATCTGGACAGCCCTCTAGGTCTGTCAGCTGGCCTTCTAAAAAACCCCGTTTGTTCTAAAGTTGGACCTCGAGGAGAACAAAGGATGGTAGCCTGCTCTTCAACCACTTGGGTGTTGATCCCCACATAGACAAACATTCTAGTAGGGTGCTGAAATACATTGGCAAGAGGTACATGCCCCTGAGCAAAGGGAGAGGCCGGCATACCTCTGGCCACCCCGCGTGTCCCTCTTCTGGCACCCCTGTTCTTTGGGGATTTCTGCCTTTGTCTGCAGTCAAGTATAGTCAGATCAGCTTCTTCCCCTGCTTGGGTCGGTGGGCTGGGGGAGCGAGTGCGCGGTTCAGTTACCTCCATGGCCGGGGTCAAATGCCATATTCCTGATCTTGGCTCCTGAGGAAGCCCTGCTCTTGCCTGCCCCTGGGTGTCCATGAGTACCAGGTCCTGATGCTTCTCCTCTGCCTTGTTCTTCTTCCTCATCCTTCTCATCTTCCTCCTCTGAGAGGGTAGGAGTCTCGTCCCCTAAGTCGTCCTGCTCCCTGGTCGACATGGAGTAGTCTACTGACCTCCCTTTCTTAGGGCGCGCCGAAGGTTGCTTGGCCTTCAGCCTGCTGATATCTATCCGGCCTGCATTCTTCGCCCATTTGACGAAAGCATGCTTTCCCTTAGAGAAGTAGTCTCTCCTCCTCCTCCTGTGCTCTTTGGTCTTTGCATTCATATTGCTCAAGGAGCCATTCAGCCTTGGGTCCCAAGGGGCAATGTGAGGTGGTAGGATGAGGTTGCCGTCCAGGCCATAGTGGAAGACATCCGGTTGGGCTTGGTCACACTCCTACTTTTTGTTTGTGACGGTCATCCACCTCCAGTCTGTTGGCTGCTGGTAGTACTGGGGTCCATGTTCAGCCTTCCTCAGTTTGCACGGGAACCAGTGGGGAGAGAACATCTGCTGTCCTGCTTCCTTGGCCAAGTACTCCCAGCTCCTTCTCTCAACTTCATTGTAAGCTGGCAGTAGTGTGAGGTAGAATACCGTATCCTTAAAGTTATCGGGCCGCATGCGCACCATCCTGATGAGTCTCTGATCTCCCACTATTCTCGGTATTGGGACCGGCTTGTTCTCTGAATCATCTGCAAGGTACAGGGCCTGCTTTGCTGTATAGCCCACCATCTTGGCATAATCTTCGTAGAGGACCACACCTGTGTGTGTCTCAATGTACCTATCCAGTGCTGCAGCTCCTTCCCACTGTACCAGTGTTGTCTGTTCCAGCTTGTTGATCTCCTGGGCTGCCAGCAATGCTTCCTTTAGGTTATCAAAGTTTTGGCCACCCACCACAGTGTACCTGTAAGTGGCCAAGCTCTTCTGCCTGTCCGCTTCAGCCTTTTTCCTTCTCTCCTCCTCTGCCGCTGCCGCTTCTTCTTGTTGTTTCTTTTGTCTCTCCTCCTCAGCTTTCCTGAGGTTTTCCGCTTCCTGATCCTTCTTCCTCTGTGCTTCTTCTGCCGCCTCTTGTTGTCTGCGGACCCTTTCTTGTTCTCTCCAGGTGAGGGACGTCGCCGCCAGCTCCTTCTAGTATTGCTCCATCGTCTTGTTGGCTTTTTCTGCCTCGCGCTTTCCGTCCTCCTTTTGTGTGGTGGGAGCCATCCTGCACATGTAACCAGAGCACAAGTTAGTAAGATATTGACCTTTGTCATAGGAATTGCAGGAAGGAAGTAAGTTCGTATTAGTATGGTGGATTCGCTCCTGCTTACCTTACACAGTGATTGCTAGGAGTTGACGTAGTTGCGGTGCGTTAGACATAAACGTATGAATGTGTTTTAAGGTGCGTTAAGTGATGTAGTGCTGTGCGAGGCCCTTTTTCCTTCCGCCCAAGGTGCTTCATGTGGGCCAAGCTGTCCCATATGTCACTATGCTGACACTTAGGATTCACATAACTGTCCTTTTCTCGCACACTAACTGTCATATATTTTCCCCTCCAACTTAAATGGAGACAAGACCTTTTGTCACCTTCCCGTGTCAACTGAAATGATCGTTATGGAGGGGCTCCAGCCGCCCGAAGGTGGAACCGTTTCAACGCCCCTTTGGCATTGGTCAAATGGTCCCTAAATTCCCAAGTGTCCCCAGAGGCATCGTAACCCTTCCATCGAATAAGGCACTTCATGACATATTCAGACGATCGACGGACCGAGCGCGCGTCTAAAATCTCCTCAACCTCATATTCCTTAGAGTCACCGTCCCGGACAGCGGGGACTGGTCCCGGTTGGACAGGTAACCGACCTGTGAACAGTGTGTCCCCTTTGATGTATGGTTCAAGGAAGGAGACATCAAAGACCGGGTGACCCTTGTATTCTGCTGACATGTTCAGTTTGTAAGCATTCTGACCGACACGGCGCACCACCGAATATGGACTGACGCAGACACGATCAAGCTTTTTCTTGACCACACCAGGGAGGTACAGGTGCAGAGAATGTAGTTTGACCAAATCGCCCTTAGAAAAGGTCAGTTCTTGACGGTGCTGATTAGCGTACTTTTGTTGGTTTTCCTGGGCTTTGTGCAGGTTCTGTTGAACTTCTGACAGGGTGTCAGCAAACTCCTAAGATAACTGGAGGGAGATCGGATTGTCAATCCCTTCAAGGTGAGTTAAAGACTACCCAGGCTTAGTTCAAAAGAAGTCTTGCCCGTTGACGCGTGCACCGCACTGTTGATCGCAAACTGGATTTGAGGTAACAGGTCATCTCAATTCTCCTGTTTTTGGTTAATAGAGGCTCTCAGGTCCTCTTGCAGAATTTGGTTAGTTCTTTCAATCTGCCCATCAGTTTGAGGGTGGTTAGCTGTGCTGAGCAGCTACCTAACTCCCATTGACTCCATTAAAGCCCTCCAAAACTTTGAGGTACATTTTGAGTCTCTGTCTGAGATTATATTAGAGGGTAGCCCATGTTGGCATACTACATGGTAGAACTGTCTCGCGGTTTCATGTGCAGTCACTTTGACAGTTGTGGGGATGAAAATGACCATTTTTGTCAATTAATCCACGACTACCAGTATCGAATCATGCCCATTGGCTGTTCGTGGCAGTGTGACCACCCAGTCCATGGATATAGTTTCCCAGCGGCCAGCTGGGATGGGCAGCGGTTGTAAGAGGCCCCCCGGTGGTGTGTGCCTAGACTTATTCTTTTGACACTGGTCACAGGACTCAACGTATTTCAAGACCTTCCGAGGTAATCCCTCCCAATGATAATGTTTTGCCAGTTTGCCAACAGTTTTGGCCAGCCCCAAATGCCCACCCAGGAAACTGTCATGTGCTTGACTCAAAGAAAGGGACCTTATTTCCACGTCATTAGGAATGACCAGCTTCAGTCTGCCTGAAATGGTTTCAGTCACCCAAACCCCTCCCTGAAGCTTATACCCAAGTGCAGTAGCACGACACACACCAGTAGTGGGGCTGGGCTCAAATGTTGGGTCAGAAAGGTAGGCTTTCCTAAATTGTTCAAGGAAGGACTTTTTCACCTCCAGTGAAGTGAATGCACACAGGACTTTATCTACAGCATGCTGACTAAAGTTCCTTTCTTGCAAGTCAGGTCTTCTAGAGAGTGCATCAGCAGGATTCAACTTCCCTGGTTGTAGTCGATCTGCACTTGAAACTGCTCCAGCATTTGGCTCCAGCGGTTGTCCATCCTTGACAGCTTGGATTTCTTCTGAAAGTGAGTCAGAGCTAGATGATCTGTAATCATCTTAAAAGCTTTACCATGTAAGTATGCTCTCCACTGTATGAGCACATGAATGATAGCTAGCAGCTCTTTATCATGCACTGAGTAATTAATCTCCGCTGGATTACATTTCATAGACTAGTACAACACAGGATGCTACTCCTGCCGTGCCTTACCATCCTTTGTGGTTTTGTCAGCAGGCTGCAACAAAATAGCACCCATGGCAAAGTCAGAGGCATCATTGACCACCTGTACCGGTTTGCTGGGGTCATACACGGCTAGCACTGGGGAAGAACAAAGAGCATCTTCAAGGGTCCGGAAGGCAGCCTGCTGCTCTTCCCCCCACACATACCCTATGTCTTTCTTAGTAAGGTCAGTCAGTTTACTGGCCTTTGTAGAATAATTCTCAATAAATCTCCTATAGTAGTTAGCCAACCCAAGGAAGGATCTAACTTCGAAAACAGACTGGGGTATAGGCCAATCCCTTATGGTCTGAACTTTCTTAGGATCCACATTGATGCCTTCTTTGCTGACAACATGGCCTAATAATTCAATACTTTCCTTGAAGAAATCACACTTGCTCATTTTAGCATATAAGAGATTTCTTCTCAGAGTATCCATGACTGTCTTTAAGTGTTCAGCGTGCTGAGCTTCATCTTTAGAGAATATTAAAATCCAGGAAAACTTGCACAAACTTATCCAAATAAGGCCTGAAAATGTCATTCATAGCACCCATGAAGGTCGCAGGAGCATTAGTTAGTCCAAATGGCATCACGTTGAACTCATAGTGTGCATAACGTGTGAGGAAGGCAGTCTTGTGTTCATCCCCCTAGAGGAAGAGCACTGGTGGGTGCCAAGTTAGTCTGCCCATCACTGGCTCCTCTCACTTTAACTGTACCTCTGCTCCAACACACTTCAGCTCGATGTCTGTTAAGCCAGGCCCTGCCTAGCACGAGATTATAAAAGCCAGTGTTGAGTACCTCAAATGTAAGTGTTTCAGTCAGAGCTGCAATGCCAAGACCTAACTGGACTTATATAGGCTTGGTTATAACTCCTCCCGGGATACTTGAGGCATCTCCAAGGAATATTTTTCTATTCCCTTGGGTGACAGTAGGCAGCCTTAGCCGCTTAACTAAGTCCTTATGGTTAAAAGTATGTGACGCCCCTCCGTCAACAAATGCCCTCACCTTCCTACCTGCAATCATGAAATGCTGTAGGATAGGGGGGACTGTCTTTTCCTGACTTTCGCATTGTTCTCCTGACTTAGCAAAGAAATGTTGGACATCAGGTGGAACAAGAGCATCCAGAGTGTGCACTCTCTGGATGTCTGTATTGCTGATGGTCTCCTTTATCTGGTTGTCAGGCATGCATAGTGAATCCAGTGCAGCAGGACCCATAATACCTGCTACGAGGGCAGCTAGTGACGACTCACTATCTCTAGCATCCTCACAGTCAGTAGGCTGGATTATTGACTGTTGCTGTCTTTTAAAGGCTGGTCTTTTCACTCGACGTTTGGGAGGTGCTTGTCTGGACACTGCTCTCTGAAGTGACCTGGCTGCTGGCATTGGGAGCAGATCGATTTTGCTGAGGCTGGTCTCGACTTAGTCCTACTTCCACCTCTTCCATAGCCACCTCGAGAGAAACCACCTCTACTTCTAGACTGTATTGCATTATACTCATACTCATATTCATCACCCTGATCATCCTCAGCCTGGTCTCTTTCAATTGCAGTGTAGGAACCGTGGGGCTTTTTGACAATCTTAGACACCAAAGCAATACTCTGGCGCTTGTGATTGATTTGCTGCTGATCCCAGGCATCAGCATCCTGGACCAAGTCAGCTAGTTTCTCATACTTCTTCTCAGCAAAATGACCAGAGACTTCGGAATTCAAGCCATAACTTAAGTATGCTATCCTGAACCGTTCTGGCAAGTCTGGCTATTTCATCATGTTCTCCTGGAACTTTTGAGCAAACTCAGCAACTGAAGTGGTCTACTTCAATGTCAGGGAGATCATCGCATAGATAGCTTTCTCCTGCTGGTTGATGACGTCAAACTTCTCATGCAACTTCTCGACAAACTCTACCCACGTAGGGTCACCCAGTTGCTGAGCCTTACGCTCTTCTTTCCAATACAGCCACCAGTCAGCGGCACTGTCTTTCAGTAGCGCACCCGTGTGCCTGACCTTCTTGTAATCTTGTAATTCTGGGTAGGACTCCAGCCACTGCTCAACATCCGCGAGAAACTTGATCAGGTAATATTTTCTGTTTCCCTCAGGATCATAGTCCTGGGGAGATTTTGGCTTGGGCTTACTAGGCCCTCTGCCACCAGTACCAGTGGTTTGACAACCCGGTTGGTCTTGGTCTCGTAGTAGAGACATTATGATTCTTTTGTCCTCCTGTTGGGACTAATACATGGTCGCCATTTGCGACTGCATTTGAACGAACAATGCTCCCAAGTCTACACTCTGAGGTGGGAGTCTAGCAAATGCAGCAGCAGCAGTGGCATCTACTCGTTGAGTAGTGTCCTCAACAGTCCCTCTCGCTCCTGCAGCAGCCGCTCACAAATTTGACCTAAGGGTACATTGAGTTGTACAGCAGAAGGTGGGTTCAGAACATTGGCCCTTGATACCATAAGTTCTTCGACAGTGCGCTCGTCAGCTGGCTGTCCTTCCCTCCTTTCTGTATCTTCAGCGTCCTGTGCTAATTGTTTAGCTTCTTATCTGGCTCTCTCTTCCTCAGCTTGCTGTGCTGCGACTGCGGCTATAGCAGTTGCCTCATCTGCAGCCTCTCTAGCTGCAGTATCTGCCACTGCTTCAGAATAGGTACGGGTTCCCGCTACATGGCTTTCCGCCTGGTTTTCGACATTCTCGTTATCCTGGTTCTCCATGTCTCGGGAGTTGCTAGTTTGAGACCTTGTCCTCACCATACAGAGAAGATTGTGATAAGTGCTCCGATACCACTGAAATGAATTGACTTACCAAATAGGCGATTAACAATTAATAGAGATCTTTGTATCAGCAAGTAATCTTTATGGTATTTTTTTTCATTGATTTAACAGCAAAGGACAACACACTGGCAGTGAATAATACTCGTAAATCAAATGCAAGTCAACTTGCATCAATAATGCAATCAGTAAAGTCATACATGAGCGAGGTTGGAAGACAGTGCGTATCAATGGCTTCTCGCCTTGGATTCAAATCTCTCTCAGTAAGCTGTACCAGAGAGTTGGCCTCAATTCCAAATGCCGAACCCGTGAGCAATGCCTAGCATATGTACATGGAATGAGTTTACTGTTCAACGGCCAGTGCGATGGCACCGCCTACCCGGGAGTTAACCACGTTGGTAGGACCTCGGTTAACCAAATCCACCGCCATCTCCCATCATCCCGAATCGCCATCCATCATAGGGATGTCATCCGGCCATTCATCTAGCATACCACACTTAGATGCGTATGGAGGCAGTTTGCTGCTACCACGTACGGAAGTCAAGTGGCTGTCAAAGAATGTATCAGCAAGCTGACTTGAGTTGGCGTCAGCCTGCTGCTTCCGGCTGAGTCCTCAAACTGATAATTATATAAAATCCAACAGACTTAATACTACATAAAGTTCAGTAGGCTGAACTTAATTAAATATTATATTTAAATGGATATTATGTCTACTAATATACTGATTCATTACAATGCAGCTAAGTCTATATTTTCAATAGGTGCAGTTGTCACTGTTCTTCCTGATGATAAAGCGGACATTCGGGCTTTCGCAGCCTCTTTTTGGATTTTCAAATCCCTAGCCCTTTTCTGTTCTTCAAACGCCCATTCTCGGGTGAGATCCTCATCCTTCCGGAATTGGCAATATAACAATAGGGCATCCTTGTCCAAAACTGAACCAAGCCTATAAATGCGATAGAGTGCGTATAAGATCAATCCTTCCAAATCTTCCCAAAGAATTTTGCCCAATAGATATCATCAAACTCTTCAAAAGTGAGACCGTTTCCGCTGGTTCGTCCGCTAAAACACTTTGCAGACAGCTTGAACTTAGGATTTTCATCCCGATCATCACCGGCCATTTTGAACGGTGAACAGGACTCACTGACTCTTCCCCACACGTCTCGCTCTCTGCCCAAATCGGGTACAAAGGCTCGTGTATAATCTGGATTCTCACCGCTTGCAGAGTTATGACGAGACTCTTTTCTCAACGGTTGCTCACTCCACCGATTGTCAGTATGCTCAGACGTCTCACTTTCTCGTGGACTCTGGCTAGAATCAGAACCTTCTGCAAGCTCCACAGAGTGGTAGAGTCTTCCACTCCTCAACCGCATATACAATTGAATTTCTCCGGGTCCCCTTCCAAGTTGAACATTGGCAGCCTTCGCAAGCCTCAATCCCCAACTGACTTGGGAATTTTTGCTCACCTGAACAAATCAACGAAGTTCTCAGAAGTAGGACAGAAACGTCCTACTTCCACACAGTCTTTTGCCCAAGTTGAGAGTTTACAGAATGAACAAGTTAGTAGTTTGCAAAAATCACGTCTAAGCAGCTTAACAGGCAATGCCAAGTTCAGAGAAAATTGCCCTTTAAGGCTTTCGTTTAACTTTCACAAGTCACAGCGTACAAAACTCTGAAACTGCACATCTATGTTGGCCTGGTTTGAGCTCTTCGCTCAACACCGCGCCTTAACACCTCTTCGCTGCTTGGCTTGGCTCACTCAGTTCTTCACTGAGAGTGTAGTGAAACAGATAGATAAAGTACTTAGTAAAACAGAATAGTTTATCTATTCAAGACAAGGATCTTTGAACACAAGTGGTAGCTTCTTGAAAGAGAGATGGCTTCTTGAAAGTTAATATATTTCTGGATTTTGGCAAGTACAAGAGTGATTCTGGAATGTCTTTCTATGTTCTAGCTCTTGTTTATATACTTGCTACATAAGTAATTTCTAGGAAGGTGTATGTTGATGTGTTGGCACCCAACACATCCCAAAACTTGCCACCTCTTTCTAGAATAATGTACACATGTCCTTTTGACCTAAAAATGGCACATTTGACTTTTGCCACATGGAGTTCTTCTAGGTCTTCCTCTAACTTCGAAAATGCCTTGGAAGGTTCAAAGGACATGAACCAAGTTACTAGAGTACCTATTCACACTTGACTCCACACACTACTACTCCAAATATATTTGAAAACATTAAAATATATGCAAACTAATATATAATAACTCAAATCACTACAGAGAGCTTTATTTGTTAATACTACTCTTGCTGTCAGCAATTTGACAATTGAGACTTCTAATAACTTGGAAACTAACACGACACTCACCAATTTTAGTGTCCCTCGCACGCTTGTGGCATTTGACCCAAATCTGTGCTAATCTCCTAACAGATTCTATTCTGCAGCTCTCTACTTTCTACCAGCGAGATCCTCTCCTGAGGTCTAACCTTTCTATGATACATTTAGGAAGAAATCTTCCAGCGTCAGCAGAAGCATGGCGTCTCGGCTCTTTAATGGCCTTGGGAACTCCTTCTTCTTCGCGCTCCTTCTGCTCCTTCAACTTCCTTTGACAACGATGCGAGTAAGAATGAGGCAGCTTCAGGCAGGACTCGTGCCTTTCATAGGCACCACATACTATCCTCTCTCGAGAATGCCAGTGCTTAGTCACAGCGCTTAGTTTGCATGCCGTCCTTTCCCAGCAGCTCTCACACAGCTTAGGAGTTGTCATTCAGCATGCATGCATGCATTAGGATTGTCGCGCGTGACCGCTAAGCCTTTCAACTGACAATCACGCCTATGTGGCTGGCTGGCAGCGTTAAAGATGAACGCTCAAGCCGTGCCTAGTCACCTGAGGGTTGTGGCTGAGGTGGCACACAATGCCTCTGCAACATCCCTGCTGTACTTGGCTTAGATAGCCGATTGATCAGTACCTTTCTTGGCACTTGTGGATTCCATACCCCTAGCCTTTCGGCTGACAACTCCGTCCAAATCCCATCCATTCCTGGGTGTGAATTTGACGTGTCGTGACCACTTTGACAGTAATAACGGCTTTGACATGACCGCTGACTGAGATAACTCGGTCCTCTGGTCGATGAGTCAGTGCTAACTTTCCGTACCTGGGCGGCCGTGACTTGCGCTGCGCGTGCGGCACCGTCAAGTGGATAGCAGTCGCAACAAGCGCCCAGGTAGATTGACCATTTTCATAAATTTTGTTCAACCATTTGGATTGCCATTGCCCGGCACTGCTCATCTGTACGCCACAAGCAGCCACTTGGGTTGACCTATGGGGTGGGAACTCCCCTCAAAAATTTGGGTGACTTAGAGCCCAAAATTTAAAGATTAAAAACAGCGACCTGAAATAAAATCTCAAATTTAGTACAGTGGATTAGCGCAATTTAATCAAATAAATGTTTGTCATTAGTGTTGTGCGTAACAGTGTTGGTCCCTCGGCACGTGCGTGGCCTTTCAGCACGTGTGCCTTCGACCTGGTCGATGTGTCGGTGGCCCTCCTCACGTGCAGGCAAACATGGTCGATCGATCTTTGCACGTGTGTCGGTGACAAGCCTTACCAGGGTTAACCCATCCCTGGGCTCCTGAACTTGCACCATGCAACCATGACCAGTACTCAAGGCAACGTTCTTCTTCACTCAGCTCTCACCGTCTGCTTATCCTAAGACTTTTGCGGAAAAATTTAAAAATACTTGTCTTGCCTTAATTCCTCTTACACCCCTCCCTTTCAGCCGAAGCGTCCCTGCCTTTCTGCTGAAAGCTATTATTTTTCTAGCCTTGCAGCTAGGGTTTAGGAAGGCAGTCAGGGCATTCCCATTGTCCTGCCATAATCTCTTCCTCGCCAATGCAGAAAGTGTGCCAACGGGCACCACACTTATCGCAAGTTACCATTGCCTCCTGATCGTCCAGCACTTAGCAGCTGGCACAAGGCGTGGCCGGCACCAATTCCTCGAGCACAACCCAAACCGTAGGATCAATATTCGGCAAATGGCATAGCGAACAATTTTGCACGTGGTCTCTCATGGTTTTACCATTTGAACCTTCCAAATTTAACACACCATTGTCAAACGCATGTTTCACGCGTAACATCACTGCACCTGAACTGGTGTCAATGGTGGTCTTGGTCTGGCGCTTGCGGTAGACAAAATCTCCTTCTTGAATCTGCGTCATCTGCAGGCGATAACTCCCGTCTCGCGTCCTGGCGTAACGCTGCGTATCTCTTTTTTGTGCAATTTTCAGATTGTCCAATGCAGACGGCATCATGCGCTCAAATAACGCCTTACGGCGTACCATCACCTTTAGCAGTTCCTCAAGGTTGTCCGAGTCTTTCACCTGTTCAATCTCCTGCTTGATGCTGCTAGGCACTACCGGACTTCTGCCAAACAGTATCTGATATGGCATGTAATTTTCCAAGGCAGCCTGCTTGCTAAATCTGTAACCCATAACCAGCCATGGCAGGGCCAGGTCCCAGTCACGCTTGTCATGCTCGAGGCAAAACTTGCGCAAAGCAGACTTAACGGTTTGCACCATCCTTTCTGCGAGACCATCTGCTTGCGGATGATCTCTAGACGTAGTGCAATGATCAATGAAGCATCTATTTAAGAGTTTCTAAAAAGATCATTGGAACTCAGACCCTTGGTCTGTCAGCACTTCTGCTGGGGCTCTATGACGCGCAATCACACCATTGAGGAGCGCTTCCGCGGTCCCTAGACTCTCCTTAGCCGTCAGAGGCACGACCTCTATCCATTTAGAGAAATGCTCAATCATGACCATGATATACTTGTTACCTCACTTAGACAGCGGTACCTCATCTGCGAGATCGCAGCTCCAGCGGTAGCCTAGGCCCATGATCGGCAAAGGTTGCAAGTGTGGATGTTGCTATGTAAAACCAGCCTTGACGCGATCACAGCTTCGGCAAGCCTTGATCACATCTTCACACTGTTGCTTAGGATTACCATGCCCCTCCACCAGTAAGACAGTTCCAAAAGACTATACGTCTTCTTGACACCATAGTGTCCAGTGTTCTCGTGCATTTCCTGCACAAGAGCTCGTCTCCTGATGGGTTCTGGCACTAACTTCTCCTGGCCAATACCTTCAATTTTGAAGAGGTTGTTGCGTTTTGTAATGAATCAGTTCATTATTTATTTAATTAATTGCATACATGAATATAACACTAAATAAGTATTATGTCAATATGCTCACATGTGCGAGTTCATCTAAATGAATGTATGTCAATGTAATGCGAGTTTACTTACTTTGTCAAAAAGGTCAGCAGGATGACTTTTGTATCACAACGTAGTTTGCTAACTTTGTTGAGAGGTCAACAGGATGACTTTTGTATCATAGTATAGTTTGCTGAGATTTATATATCAGTTATATATAGGGTGTAATATCAGTAGGTTGACATAGAGTAAGCTCGCTTGATATTAGTCAGTATACTTAGCTTCAGTACGCTGAGGATAGATACATTCATTTAGATTATTATTTGTAGATTGGCACATGTGACCGCAGTATACTGAAAGTCGGAAGGTCAACTGAGATTTGGTAAACCGATGTCCTACCAGTGTGGTCAACTCCTGGGTAGGCGGAGCCGTCGTCAGTCAACTGAACTATTAGGACTTCAGTCAACCGACCAAATTAATATGGTCGTTATACCTAGATCCGTGGGTCCCAACTTAACGGGTTTCCCACGAAACGGCGCACCTTGCACCGTGGTCAACCAGGTGGTCACTAGGTACATAGCAGGCTGGGATCTCGTGGTCCCTCATTCTGGACAGTGGGCTTTACAGTCGGATTTCTACTTGCAAGTCATGTGTGCACTTTTGGGTTCGTTCTAATGACCAGCCTTCACGGAAATTAACATGGTTGCTTTGTCTGCGCTCCAAATGAGACAAACTAGGACTTTTCGGAAAGGTCTCGTCAAGATGCATCCGTTGCTGTTAAGTTTGCTCAATTTGGAGTAGTATTGACAGAGTTATGCCCTCTGACATTTTGGGGTCACACAGCAGACAGATTCCATGGTTTTTGCACCTAAGTCAGTGGGATGTGTTTGAGCTACTTTATGGTCATCTGAATGAGAGCGCCTTTGCTATTCAGTCCCCTGATGTTGTGTATGTGCTTACACATGCTTGTATGCCTGGTAGGCAAGAGGTCAGGAGTTTCTAAAGGAGAAGCTCTAGTCCTCAAGCTCGCCTCTTTCTTGTGCCTCGTATTCGTGTGCAACTATGGCACACTACGATAAGTAAGCATCAAGGGCTATAGATGAGTAAACGGAATTCATTATAAGGGCAAAGATCGCTCCCTGATTTCACACGCTTCCACCTATCTCTGATCTTTTATATTTATATGAAAGATATTAATCTTGAATAAGCAAGATTCATTTCACGTTTCTAGCAAAACCTTTTAGCTCGATGGCTTACCTGGTCCTTCTCCTTCACTAATAGTCCTTCCAAGTGAATTCCCGTCTTCAGCCAGTGCATTGTAGCTTGATCTTTCCAGATCTCTGGACTGAACAGAAGTAGAGGCTCAGCTTCACCTGATGCTACCTTTCCAGCCATTTCGGCTAGGCAGGCCACCAACTCTGCTGGGCTGCTTGGGTCTTCGTCCTCTTGAGCTCCTGTTCTGTCGTCTGAAGATGGGTCTGGGTTCCTGCTGAGTCCATCAGCGTCGTTGTTGAGCACTCCTGCTCTGTGCACTACCGTCATTTGGTACTCTTGCAGCTTAAGAGCCCAGCGAGCCAACTTACCGGTGAGGTCTCCATTCTTCATCAACCATAGTAATGGTGAGTGACCCGTGATCAACGTGAAGGGTCTTCTCCACAGATGTTCTCTGAAGTGTGTGACGGCCCAAACCACTGCCAGCAGCTCTCCTTTGTAGGACGAGTAGTTGCTCTCTGCTCAATTGTTAGAGCGTGAGGCATAGGCAATGACATACTCCTCTCTAGGACTTGCTGCCTGAGTGAAAAATGCGCGAATTTCCACACGACTCCAGTCAATGTGCAGATTGAACGGCTTGGAGTAGTCAGGCGTTCACAAGACTGGGGTTGTTACCAGCCACTCCTTGAGCTCGTTCATAGCTTTTTCCTGAGTTTCTGTCCACACAAAAGGCACATCCTTTTTCAGGAGTTATGTCAGGGGTTTAGCAATTCTGCTATAATCCTTCACAAACTTACGATAGTATCCGCTTAGCCCTAACAGAGCTTTCAGCTTAGACACATTCGCAGGTGCATGTATCTTGTAAATAGCCTCAGTCTTCACAGCCTGAGGGGACATAGCATTGTTCCCAATCTCATGTCCTAGGTAAGGCACGTGTGCCTCAAAGAATCTGCACTTCTCAGGATGTAGCTTCATCTGGAATTTCTCCAGGCGCTGGGACACTTGTTCCAAGTGCTCGAGGTGCTCCCTTATGGACTTGCTGAACACTACCACATCGTCAATGTATGGTTTAGCAAAATCCAGTCCCTCCAGCACTTCATCCATAGTCCTCTGAAATATGGCTGGGGCATTTTTCAGCCCAAATGGCATTACTGTCCATTGCCACAGTTCCCTTTGAGCCCAGAAAGCGGTCTTACCTCAATCTTCCGTTTTCACAGGGATCTGGTTGAAGCCTTGGCGCAGATTGATGATGCTGAACACCTTTCCAGCGGTAGCAATTGCAAAGATTCGCTCCGGTGTAGGCATCACATAACTATCTGGCTCCGTGTAGAGATTCAGTCGCCTGTAATCTCCACACATACGAGTGGCAGTGTAATTTCCGGCCTCGTCCTTTTTAGCGACTACTACTGTAGGAGCCCCATGCACTGAGGTAGATTTTTCAATCATGCGGAGCTTATGCAGCTCTTCACAAGATTTCTCCACACAGTCCCATTCTGTCTGACTGAGCTTATGTCGCCCAGGTCTGACTGGGTTATCAGTAGTTAGTGTGATGTCACACACACTGGCGGTGGTTCTACCAATCTCCTCTTTAGTAAAACCAAACACCTTGCGGTGTTTCTTCAGCAACCTTTTTACTTGTGCTCTCTGCTGGGCTGAGACCATTTTCCCAAGGGCAAAAGTCTCAGTTTCGGGTTGCTTCTCCCCAACAAAGGCATCCAGTAGTTGCTATTCCTTGGGTGTAGGTGGGGGCTTTCCGCCATCATCCTGGCCCTCAAGCTTTTCTGCCTGATTCTGTCCCTCAGGTTTTTCTGCCTGATTCTTAGGAGGTGGGGTAGCGAACTTTGCAGCTTGCTCCTTCGTTGCCATAGGCTCTGCAGCCTGTTTCCTAGGCTTTTTACCTTTCCCAGTGACACGCCGCCTCTCCTGCAGTGAGGTGTACGTCAGGCGCCTCCGGATGGGTTGCCTCAGGAACATTTCCTCCTCAACTGCAGTGCAACTGGTCCCTGTTTCTCCTTCACGTGGCCGAGGTTGGTTTGCCATTGACCAACTTGCAGGATCTATCCTAGGGCTGACTACCCAGCCCCACTCTTGCTCAATAATGGCCATGCGGGCGACGGTCGTGCCATACTCCTCCCTTGCAGGTGGTGTGACTGTCCATGCTTGTGTCAACGTTTGCGGCCTTTGAGGTGCCGCTAGTTATGCGAGGAAAGCATCGTCTGCTGCGGTTAAGCGGCTGATGGTGTTTCTCAGATCCATCAATTCCCATTCTGGGATTGCAGGTGTCATGGGAGCAGGTGCCTCTGGCCTCTGCATCCTAAGGTCTGATAGTTGCAGCAAGGGCGTGTTAATGCCTGGCGGCATATTGATGCCCAATGCCATTGGCCTGCAAATCAAGCCGTCCTCTCTCTCTCTCTGCAGATTATTCCGCAGAGGCGGAGCAGGTGGAGCTGTGGTTCCTTGCGGAACGCCCTCTCTCTGAGCCTTTCCCTTATGCTTGAAATATCGCTTTAGCATCCTCCTAAAAGATTCGTTACCCTCACGGGCCACCTTCCTTGGTCTGCTTGCACGACTCTCGGGCTTACCTTGTGCTGTCTTCACTTTAGCAGTGCAGGCAGTCACCTCCTGCCGTTGCGACGGTCGTACTGTTGACTTGGGCTTTGCCATTGAAAGACTGGCAGTAGGAGTACTGGATGTTGGTGATCTTAGTTCTTCATAAAGATCTGCCGGGCTTGGTCCCATCAGGTGGTCAGCTACCCAGTCGTCTGTCCTCAGCTCCTGTAAGTCAAGCAAATCCAACTCTGGCGTAGGAAAACGTGGAATTTCTTCCCTGACGTCCCCTCCATTGTTGAGTGATGGCAACTCCAACTCTGAGAGGCCTTGCATCTCTGCATCCTCTCCCTCCTCTGGCTTCTCTGTTCCAGGAGGCGGCGATTCTTCATCCCCTCCTGTGTTGAGCCTCGCCATGTTGATAATGGCTGATTGTAGAGCGAGAGCTGCTTTCGCCACTTTCTCTTCCTTGAGTTGAGGGGCGTCTGCTTCCAGCAATTGCTCCATGATTTGCCTGGTGATTGACTCAGCTGTGCTGCCAATTGTGTCTTGTGGTTGCCCTTTGGCTTCTGGCTCTGTGCTCATCAGAACAGGTGTAGCGGGCAACCTCTCGACCTTCTCTTTCCTGCGTTTTTCAAAAATTACCTCCAGGCAAATGGTCTTTCCAGACCCTCCAGAATTTCCTGAATTCTGACTGCATTCTTCGGCCCATTCGCCAATATTGCACTGGCGTTCTTCATATCTTGACGTTACCGCGTCTGGGGATGGACTTCCGTAGACCTGGTCTGGGGCCATATTCCGTAACTCAGAAGTGGTGTTGTCCTCCCATTCCGGCATCCTCACAAATATTTGGCTGGAGCGTTCTGCAGGTGGTGGGGCCTCCTGTGATTTGCTTACTACAGTGCTCACCAAAGGGTTTGCTGCACCAGTTGCCTGGTATTTCATAGCTACGTCTTCTCGCAGCCTTCGCAGCTCTCTTTCCAGAGGGTCGTGTAGAGCCGCCATCCGATTGTCAATTCGCGCCAATAGGTCTTCACACCTGGTTAGGTCCACCACTCTGGTTTCTCTGAGTGTTTCTTCTTGGTCAGCCTCAGCTGCGTGCCTTTCAACACTATGTTCTTCTTGTCGCCGATGCGCTTCTCTGATAGCTCTCTGATCAGAGGTTGGCACCACATGGACTCCAATCGTTATTGGTCTCGGCCTGGGCATAGGCTTGTCAGAGAACGTCATCTGCTGCCAAGTCATAATCGTCTCCACCAACCATGTCATGGAGTGATGCCCAATCATTTTGCCGAATATCTTCCCAGCGTCGTCCTGTCCCACCATCGCAACAATTTCTTATGCATTGGAGTTGGGTGCCCCCAGGCACCTTCCCTTCTCGTCAGCTGACGACTCTCTCCACTGTGCTTCCCTGTCATGCGCATTCTTGACCATTCCTGGTCCTCCATTCACAAATGCGCGTGATCCTGGGTGTGCCGTGAAGGTGGGCAGCACCACCCTTGGCCGGCCTGGCTTGTTGATGACGAACTGTGGGTAGGAATCCCTCTTGATCACTAGCTTGGTTTCCACCGTCAGTGCTTCTCCCACAAATACTGCTGTTGGTGCGCGCCGCGTAATCTTCTCCATCTCCCTCAGAACTTCAATGGACATGCCGTTGGTCCAGAATAGTCTGGCCCGGTGTGAGAGTCCTCCGTGCCTGGCGTCGTTGATCGATACATGATGACCCAAGGTGGAGTGTAAGGTCATAGGTTTATAAAGTGCATTTTTGAGTTTCATCAAAGTATGTTTTGATTGTATAGTAGTGTAGAGTGCATTTTTGTGGTCATTTTGATATAAAGTTCATCAAATTTGGTCAAGTATTGAGAGAGTTATGGATTTCCGAAGTTTAATTAGTTTTGAGGTCGGTTGACGATTGTCCTTAATTCGCGGTGAGCGCAACCGTCGGATTGACCAACAGCGTCGAGCGATGTGGCCCGTTAGAATGAACTCGAACCTTCACGTAAGTTTGGCTGACGCGGAGTGCTGACTAGGTCGATTTACCTAGAAGTTTCGGTTTAGCCTAGCGCGTCTAAGATAGAATATTCTAGTAATGTCGATGCATGTATGTGGACGTCAATTCGGCCCGACACGTCAGATTAGACTGATCTGGCTTACTCACGAATATTCTGGAAGGGACGATTTGACGAACACTTGGGAAAATCCGTAGCTTCCTCCTAGAGAGGAGCACTTGGGCAGAAAATTATAAATAGGCTTCTTTGTTTCTTATCAGTTTTCACTTCTATAAATTTGTACGGGTTTGTAATGACAAGGCCTTGCATCCTAGTATATTTGTGAGCAGTTTCTTGCCACTCAAAATGTCAAGTAATTTTCCTAAGCTTTCTTAGCAATATGGCGCTGCACTCTTGAGTATGATTGCAACTAGCTTTGTTCCTCGTGAGTCACTACGCTTCCACTAGGGCACTCTGCCCCTTTCATCTCGTATCGGAGCTGGGCTAGTTTGCATATTATATTATGGAGTCGCAGCCGGCAGTTGGAGGAGGCGAACATGTCGAGCATGTTGAGCGCGCGAGGCAGCAGGCAGCGCCAATGATGACCAGAGAGGAACAAGAGATGCAGGCGATGCTAGGGAAAATGGCGAATGCAATTGGAGGAGAAGTCTACACCCGGTTTCAACAAAATGTGCGCGCGGACGTGGAGAGAATGGTGCAAGTTGTTATGGGGAACGCTGCTTCGACGAGTTCGGCACCTGCACTTGTTGTACCACTGATTCATGTTAACCCAGTGGTGCAATCAGTTATTCCACCCGCATCAGGAGTGCGTGCGCCTAAGCCTGAAGTTTATACTGGAGAGCGTGGATCGCCGCCTGTTCATCAATGGATTTTTGGAGTGAAGAAATTTATGGAGTACTGTGCGCTCACGCCCGACAGGCAAGTCGCCTTTGTTATAACTTTGCTGCAGAAGAGTGCTGGAGCTTGATATGAACGAGAAGAGCAGCTGTCTGGAGTTCCTGCTACTGTTGATCAGCTCTTTGAAGGCTTGAAGAGGCAATTTCAACCTATTGCACCCGAGGCTACCGCTCGAGATCTATTGGTGCGCCTTCGCCGACGAGCAAGCGTTCAAGAGTATGTATCGCGCTTCAACGAGCTGGTGCTTCAATGTCCATCCATGCATGAGTCGGAGATGATGGACAAGTTCAAGAGGGGACTCAAGCCAACTGTGGCCAAGGAAGTGGCACTCAAGGACCCTACCAGTCTTGGAGAAATGATGGCATTGGCAACAAGGGTCGACGCTGTGGAGTATAGTCAGAGGCAGTGGGGCAGCCACAATTTTGGAGGATATCGACACTTTGGATCTCAAGCGCGAAGCACTAGTGTTCAAGGTCCAGTACCTATGGAGTTGGGACTTTCTCAAAACCAGCGCAGGAAACATAATTACAAGCCGAGAGGACCCTGCTATAATTGTGGCAAGCTTGGACATCTGGCTCGAGACTGTCATGTGAAGGCGAAGCAACCTCAACAACAGGAAAAAGGAGGACGCCAGTAAGTCGTTCTGGGGTGTCTACTGGCGTGAAGACGAGAACTCACAAGGAGGTTTTCCCAAGGAGCCTGTCGAGAAGCAAAGGACAAGACGTTGACAAGCCTATCATTGTGGAAGGAATAATCGACGGCAACAAGGCGAAGTGTATGGTCGACAGTGGCGCAAGTGCAAACTTTGTGCACAAGAAGCTGGTGAAAGAGTGGCGAATCCCTGTGCAGAAGCATTATGAGCCTAAGGAGGCAATTTTGGCGAATGGGCAGAGACTCAAGTGTGGTGCACCTATGGAAGCTATTCACGTGGAAGCAGCGGGGCACCAGAGTACTGAAGTTATGGAGCAGGCAAAGTTAGGTCACCATGAGGTGATATTGGGCCGACCATGGCCGAGAAAAGCCAACCCTCAAGTGCACTGGAGCACGAGACAAGTGAAAGTCCAAGGCGTGATTGTCGAATGGAGACTGCAAAACAGGTGGAGGTAGATACGACCACAAGTAATTGTCTTCTTTCGAGCCTGCAAGTTAAGAAGCTATGCAGGGCGAATCAGGTGAAGAAGGTGTACCTTGTTTTGGTGGCCCTGGCCAGGTCATCAAATGAAGCAAGCATGAATCCTAACAACCTGGGCGAATGTTCATCGCCGGAGGAGCAAGTAGTGGTGTCTGATCCTCTTGCTCAGAAGGAGCAGAGCCCAACTGCTCAAGCGGAGAAGCCTGCTGAGATGACTGCCCAAATTAAGGCGCTGTTGGAAGAGTTCAAGTGCGTTATTCCTGAGGAGCTACCTGCAGGATTACCCCCACAGAGGGCTATGGAGCACAAGATCGAGTTGGAACCAGGGAGCAAGCCACCAGTGAGACCCGCCTATCATCAATCATTTGCGGAGTTGGACGAGTANGCGGAGTTGGACGAGTAGAAGAAGCAGCTGACAGAGTTGTTGGAGAAGGGATTCATCCGACCCAGCGAGTCTCCATTTGCAACGCCAGTCTTATTTGTGAAGAAGAAGGATGGGACTATGAGGATGTGTGTCGACTACCGGGCTCTCAACAAGGTCACCATCAAGAACAGGTACCCACTTCCACGAGTGGACGAGTTGATTGACAGGCTTGTCGGGGGGCAGTATTTCTCGAAGATCGATTTGAGGAGTGGCTATCACCAGGTACGAATTGCGGAAGGAGATGTTCAGAAGACTGCTTTCAGAACTCGCTATGGTTTGTTCAAGTTCACAGTCATCCTTGTCCAAGTACTGAACCAAGCTTATAAAAGCGACTGACTGAGTGTAAGAAGAATCCTTTTGGATTTTCTCAAAGAAGTCAGCCCAATAGATCTCATCAAACTCTTCGAAAGTGAGACTATATCCACTGGTTCGTCCACTAAAACACTTTGTAGACTGCTTGAACTTAGGATTTTCATCCTTATCATCACCAGTCATTTCGAGTGGTGACCAAGACTCACTATCTTTATCCCACACGTCGTGCTCTCTGCCCGAATTGGGTACAAAAGCTCGCGCGTAATACGGATTCTCACCGTTCGTGGCAGTATGGCGAGACTCGTCTCTCGACGGTTGCTCACTCCACAGGTTATCCGTGTGCTCAGATGTCTCACTTTCTCGTGGACTCTGGCTTGAATCAGAACCTTCCACAGGCTCCACAGGGTAGTAGAGTCTTCCACTCCTCAACTGCATGTACAGTTGAAGTTCTCCGGGTCCCCTTCCAGGTTGAGCACCGGCAGCCCTCACAGGCCTCAATCCCCAATTTGCTTGGGAATTTCTATTCACCTGAACCACAAGACCGAAGTTCTCAGAAGTAGGACGGAAGTCTCTTACTTCCACATAGGCTTTATGCCTTAAGGTTCTTGGGTTCACAGGTGAGCAAATTGTAGTTTGCAGAATTCACACTCTAAGCAGCTTGACATGCAACGTCAGATTCAGAGAAAATTGCCCTTCAGGCTTTCAANTCGCTTAACTTCCACAAGTCAGCTTACAAAACTCTGAAACTACGTCTATGCTGGCCTGGGTCAAGCTCTTCACTTAACACCGCGCCCTAACAGCTCTTCACTGCCAGGCTGGGCTCACTCAGTTCTTCACTGAGAGCTTTATCTGTCAATACTACTCTCTCTCTTCGAGATGCGAATGCGACTTCTGAGAACTTGGAAATCAACACACAACTCACCATTTTAAGGCTGCTTCACACACACACACTTGTGGCGTTCGGCTGACTCTGTGCTAATCTCCTAGCAGATTCTATTTTGCAGTTCTCCTTCTTCAACCGTGAGATTCCCTCTTGGGAACTCCTACAATCCTAACTTATCTATGATACACAGAAGAATCTTGAGCGTCGTCGGAAGCGTGGGGCTTTGGCCCTCCAATGGCCTTGGGAACTCCTTCTTCTTCTTCGCGCCCTTCTTCTCTTTCCTTCTGCCTCTTGGCAAAGGTGCGTGAGAGTGAATGACATGTCTCAGGCAAGATTCGTGCCTTTCGCAGGCACCACACAGCGTCATCTTTCGAGAATGCCGTGCTTAGTCACACAACTTAGCTGCATGTCGCTTCTGCCTAGCCATGCTCAACTCAAACTCGTAGTCACTCAGCATGCATGCACACCTTGTGACTGTCGCGCGTGGCTGCTTAGCTTCTCAGCTGGCAGTCACGCCTAATTGGCTCATGGCTAAGAACTCCTGAGCGGCGTGCAAGCAAATGCCACTTGCTCAAGTTTTCCCAACCGGGCGGCCGTAACCTATCTTGGCATTGCAGCCATGACCTGGCTTAATCTGCCAGTCACACAGTACCTGACCTGGTACTTGCTGGGCGGCTCATTGCTGATCCCCAGCTCCTAGCCTCGCGGCTGTCTTGTCAAAACCTCCCCCATCCTTGGGTGTGGGGCACACTGACATTGACCCCTTGCCAGTGGTCTTGACGCCGCCATAACCGCTGACTGCGATGTAATCAGTCAAGTGGTCGGTGAGTCAACGTTGACTTTCAGCACTAGGTGGCCGTAGCTTGCGCTGCGCGTGCGACACCGTCAAACGGATAATAGTCGCGACAGCTGTCGTGCCTAACAGTGTCGGTCCCTTGGCACGTGCGTAGCCTTCCAGCACGTGTGCCTTTGGCCTGGTTGATGTGTCGGTGGCCCTCCTCACGTGTGGCAGACATGGTCGATCGACCTTTGCACGTGTGTCGGTGACAAGCCTTACCAAGGTTAACCCATCCCTGGGTTCCTGAACTTGCACCATGCAGCCTTGAACAACACTCAGGGTGACGTTCTCTGTCACCTGGCTCTCACCATCTGCTTATCCTAAGACTTTAGCAGAAAATGTAAAAATACTTGCCTTGCCTTAGTTCCTCTTACACCCCTCCCTTTGAGCTGAGGCGTCCCTGCCTTTCCTGCTGAAAGCTATTATTTTCCAGCCCTGCGACTTGGGGTTTTAGGAAGGCAATCAGGACATTCCCATCGTCCTGCCATAATTTCTTCCTCGCCGATGCAGAAAGTGTGCCAACGGGCACCACACTTATCGCAAGTTACCATTGCCTCCTGATCGTCCAGCACTTTGCAGCTGGCACAAGGCGTGGCCGGCACCAATTCCTTGGGCACAACCCTAACTGTGGGATCAATATTCGGCAGATGGCATAGCGAGCAATTCTGCACGTGGTCTCTCATGGTTTTACCATCAGAACCTTCCAGTTCTAACACACCATTGTCAAACGCATGTTTCACGCGCAAGATCACTGCACCTGAACTGGTGTCAATGGTGGTCTTGGTCTGGCGCTTGCGGTAGACAAAGTCTCCTTCTTAAATCCGCGTCATCTGCAGGCGGTAGCTCCCGTCTCGCGTCCTGGCATAATGTTGCGTATCTCTTTTCTATGCAATTTTCAGATTGTCTAGTGCAGCCGGTATCATGCGCTCAAATAGCGCCTTACGGCGCACCTTCACTTTTAATAGTTCATCAGGGCTGTCCAGGTCTTCCACCTGTTCAATCTCCTGCTTGATGCTGCTGGGCACTACTGGACTTCTGCCAAACAGTATCTGATATGGCGAGTAATTTACCAAGGCAGCCTGCTTGCTAAATCTGTAACCCATAACCAGCCATGGCAGGGCTAGATCCCAGTCGCGCTTGTCATGCTCAAGGCAAAACTTGCGCAAAGCAGACTTAATGGTTTGCACCATCCTTTCTGCCAGACCATCTGCTTGCGGATGATCTCTAGACGTAGTGCGATGATCGATGAAGCATCTGTCCAAGAGTTTCTGAAAAGACCCTTGGAACTCAGACCCTTGGTCTGTCACAATCTGCTGGAGCTCCATGACGCACAATCACACCATTGAGGAATGCTTCCGCGATCCCTAGGCTCTCCTTAGCAGTCAAAGGGACAACCTCTATCCACTGAGAAATGCTCAATCATGACCATGATATACTTGTTACCTCGCTTAGACAGCGGTAGCTCACCTGCAAGATCGCAGCTCCAACGGTAACCTAGGCCCATGATTGGCAAAGGTTGCAAGTGTGGATGTTGCTGCGTAAACCCAGCCTTGACGCGATCACAGCTTTGGCAAGCCTTGCTCACATCTTCACACTGCTGCTTCATGCCCCTCCACCAGTAAGACAGCTCCAAAAGACTATATGTCTTCTTGACACCATAGTGTCCAGTGTTCTCGTGCATTTCTTGCACAAGGGCTCGTCTCCTGATGGGTTCTGGCACTAACTTCTCCTGACCAGTTTCTTCAATTTTGAAGAGGTTGTTGCATTTCCAGCAAAACCTTTTAGCTCGATGGTTTACGTGGTCCTTCTCCTTCACTGATAGTCCTTCCAAGTGAGTTCCCGTCTTCAGCCAGTGCATAGTAGCTTGATCTTTCCAGATCTCTGTACTGAACAGGGGTAGAGGCTCAGCTTCACCTGATGCCACTATTCCAGCCATTTCGGCTAGGCAAGCCACCAACTCTGCTGGGCTGCTTGGGTCTTCGTCCTCTTGAGCTCCTGTTCTGTCGTCTAAAGATGGGTCTGGGTTCCTTCTGAGTCCATCGGCATTGTTGTTGAGCACTCCTGCTCTGTGCACTATCGTCATTTGGTACTCTTGCAGCTTAAGAGCCCAGCGAGCCAACTTACCAGTGAGGTCTCAATTCTTCATCAGCCATAGTAATGGTGAGTGATCCGTGATTAGTGTGAAGGGTCTTCCCAACATACTCTTTGAAGTGTGTGACCGCCCAAACCACTGCCAGCAGCTCTCCTTCATAGGACGAGTAGTTGCTCTCCGCTCGATTGTTAGAGCGTGAGGCATAGGCAATGACATACTCCTCTCTAGGGCTTGTGGCCTGAGTGAGTACTGCGCCAATTCCCACACGACTCCAGTCAGTGTGCAGATTGACCGGTTTGGAGTAGTCAGGCGTTCGCAAGACTGGGGCTGTTACCAGCCGCTCCTTAAGCTCGTTCATGGCTTTCTCCTGAGCTTCTGTCCACACAAAAGGTACATCCTTTTTCAGGAGTTCCGTCAAGGGTTTAGCAATAATCCTTCACAAACTTACGATAGTATCCGTTTAGCCCTAACAGAGCTTTCAGCTTAGACACATTCGCAGGTGCAGGTATCTTGTAAATAGCCTCAGTCGTCACAGCCTGAGGGGACATAGCATTGTTCCCAATCTCATGTCCTAGGTAAGGCACGTGTGCCTAAAAGAATCTGCACTTCCCAGGATGCAGCTTCATTTGGAATTTCTCCTAGCGCTGGAACACTTGTTCCAAGTGCTCGAGGTGCTCCTCTATGGACTTGCTGAATACTACCACATCGTCTATGTATGATCTAGCGAAATCCAGTCCCTCCAGCA
The DNA here is from genome assembly GCA_009602735.1 of Mesotaenium endlicherianum. Lineage (NCBI taxonomy): Eukaryota > Viridiplantae > Streptophyta > Zygnematophyceae > Zygnematales > Mesotaeniaceae > Mesotaenium > Mesotaenium endlicherianum. The sequence goes on along the minus strand of WELA01013420.1, from coordinate 59,172 downwards.
CTTTATCCATAGTCCTCTGAAATATGGCTGGGGCATTTTTCAGCCCAAATGGCATTACCGTCTATTGCCAAAGTTCCCTTTGAGCCCAGAAAGCAGTCTTACCTCGATCTTCTGTTTTCACAGGGATCTGGTTGAAGCCTTGGCGCAAATCGATAATGCTGAACACCTTTCCGGTGGTTGCAATTACAAAGATCCTTTCCGATGTAGGCATCACAAAGCTATCCGGCTCCGTGTAGAGATTCAGTCGCCTGTAATCTCCACACATACGAGTGGCAGTGTAATTGCCGGCCTCGTCCTTTTTAGCGACTACTACTGTAGGAGCCCCATATACTGAGGTAGATTTTTCAATCATGCGGAGCTTATGCAGCTCTTCACAGGTTTTCTCCACACAGTCCCATTCTGTCTGACTGAGCTTATGCGGCCCTAGTCTGACTGGGTTATCAGTAGTTAGTGTGATCTCACACACACTGGCAGTGGTTCTACCAATCTCCTCCTTAGTGAAAGCAAATACCTTGCGGTGTTTCTTCAGCAACCTTTCTACTTGTGCTCTCTGCTGGGCTGAGACCATTTTCCCAATGGCAAAAGTCTCAGTTTCAGGTTGCTTCTCCCCAACAAAGGCATCCAGTAGTTGCTACTCCTTAGGTGCAGGTGGGGGCTTCCCGCCCTCATCCTGGCCCTCAGGCTTTTCTGCCTGATTCTGGCTCTCAGGCTTTGCAGCTTGATTCTTAGGAGGTGGGGTAACAGGCTTTGCAGCTTTCTCCTCCGTTGCCATAAGTTTGGCAGCCTGTTTGTTAGGCTTTTTACCTTTCTCAATGACGCGTCGCCTCTCCTGCGGTGAGGGGTATGTCAGGCGCCTTCGGATGGGCTGCCTCAGGAACATTTCCTCGTCGACTGCAGTCCAACTGGTCCCGGTTCCTCCTTCTTCACGTGGCCGAGGTTGGTTTGCCATTGGAAAACCTGCGGGATCTGTCCTAGGGCTGATCGCCCAGCCCCATTCTTGCTCAATAATAACCATGCGGGCGACGGTCGTGCCATACTCCTCCCTTGCGGGTGGTGTGACCGTCCATGCCTGCGCCAATGTTTGCGGCCTTTGAGGTGCTGCTAGTCGTGCGAGAAAGGCATCATCTGCTGCGGTCAAGCGGCTGATGGTGTTTCTCAAATCCATCAGTTCCCATCCTGGGATTGCAGGTATCATGGGAGCAGGCTCCTCCGACCTCTGTATCCTAAGATCTGATAGTTGCAACAAGGGCGTGTTCATGCCTGGCGGCTCACTAATGTTCAATGCCATTGCCCTGCGAACCAAACCGTCCTCTCCCTCTCTCTGCAGAATATCCCGCAGAGGCGGAGGAGGTGGGGCTGTGGTTCCTCGCGAAACGCCCTCTCTCTGAGCCTTCCCTTTATGTCTGAAATATCGCTTTAGCATCCTCCTAAAAGATGCGTTACCCTCACGGGTCACCTTCCTTGGTTTGCTTGCGCGACTTTCGGGCTTTCCTCGTGCTGTCTCCACTTTAGCAGTGCAGGCAGTCACCTCCGCTGTTGCGGCGGTTGTGCGGCTGACTTGGGTTCTGCCACTGGAAGACTGGCAGAAGGAGAACTGGATGTTGACGACCTTAATTCTTCATAAAGGTCTGCTGGGCTTGGCCCCATCAGGTGGTCAGCCACCCAGTCGTCTGTCCTCAGCTCCTGTAAGTCAAGCAGATCCAACTCTGGCGTGGGAAAACGTGGAATTTCTTCCCTAATGTCCCCTTCATTGTTGAGTAATGGCAACTCCAACTCCGAGAGGCCTTGCATCTCTGCATCCTCTTCCTCCTCCGGCTTCTCTGTTCCGGGAGGCGGCAATTCTTCATCCCCTCCTATGTTGAGCCTCGCCATGTTGATGATGGCTAACTGTAGAGCGAGAGCTGCTTTCGCCACTTTCTCTTCCTTGAGTCGAGGGGCGTCTGCTTCCAGCAACTGCGCCATGATTTGCCTGGTGATCGACTCAGCTGTGCTGCCAACTGTGTCTTGTGGTTGCCCTTTGGCCTCTGGCCCTGGGCCCATCAGAGCAAGTGTGGCGGGCAATCTCTTGGCCGTCTCCTTCTTGCGTTCTTCAAAAATCACCTCCAGGCAAATGGTCTTTCCAGACCCTTCAGAATTTCCTGACTGCATTCTTCGGCCCATTCGCCAATATTGCACTGGCGTTCTTCATTTCTTGATGTTACCGCGTCTAGGGGTGGGCTCCCGAAGACCTGGTCTGGGGCCATGTTTCGTAACTCAAAACTGGTATATTCCTCCCATTCCGGCATCCTCCCGAATACTTGGCCGGAATGTTCTGCACATGCTGGGACCTCCAGCGCTCACCAAAGGGTTTGCTGCACCAGTTGCCTGTTCTTCCATGGTTGCGTCTTCTCGCAGCCTCCGCAGCTCTCTTTCCAGAGGGTCGCGTAGAGTCGCCATTCGATTGTCAATTCGCGTCAATAGGTCTTAACACCTGGTCAGATCCACCACTCTGGTTTCTCTGAGTGTATCATCTTTGTCAGCCTCAGCTGCGTCTCTTTCAACACCATATTCTTTTTGTCGCTGATACGCTTCCCTGATAGCTCTCTGATCAGAGGTTGGCACCACATAGAGTCCAATCGTTACCGGCCTCGGCCTGGGCATAGGCTTGTCAGAGAACGTCATCTGTTGCCAAGTCATAATCGTCTCTACCAACCATGTCATGGAGTGATGTCCAATCGTATTGCCGAATAAAGTGCATTTTTGAATTTCATGAAAGTATGTTTTGATTGTATAGTAGTGTAGAGTGTGTTTTTGTGGTCATTTTGATATAAAGTTCATCGAAGATGGTCAAGTATCGAGAGAGTTATGGATTTCCGAAGTTTAATTAGTTTTGAGGTCGGTTGACGATTGTCCGTAATTCGCGGTGAGCGCGACCGTCGAATTGACCGAGAGCGACGAGCGATCTGGTCCGTTAGAATGAACTCGAACCTTCACGTAAGTTTGGCTGACATGGAGTGCCGACTAGGTCAATTTACCTAGAAGTTTTAATTTAGCCTAGCGCGTCTCAGATAGAATATTCTAGTAATGTCGATGCATGTATGTGGACGTCAATTCGGCCCAACACGTCAGATTAGACTGATCTGGCTTACTCACGAATATTCTGGAAGGGACAATTTGACGAACACTAAGGAAAGTCCGTAGCTTCCTCCTAGGGAGGAGCACTTGGGCAGAAAATTATAAATAGGCATAACTTCTTTGTTTCTCATCAGTTTTCACTCTCGTAAATTTGTACAGGTTTGTAATGACAAGGCCTTTCATCCTACATCATTTGTGAGCAGTTTCTTGCCATTCAAAATGTCAAGTAATTTTCCTAAGCTTTCTTAGCAATATGCCGCTGCACTCTTGAGTATGATTGCAACTAGCTTTGTTCCTCGTGAGTCACTACGCTTCCACTAGGGCACTCTGCCCCTTTCATGGAATCAAAGACCAGCCATGGATCTCCTGACTTCATCTGGTTATAATCCATCCCTGGATGTACATTCTCAATCACAAATACTGGTGGGTAGTGATGCTGGCGTTCCCGCAGCATGCTGATGATTTTCACCATCCATCCCTAGTGTCGTGCTCGCGGGTCATTGAATCCCCTCCTGTTCCCAGCTTGCGAGAAAGGTTGACAAGAAAATCCCACGAAGATCCAGTCAATCCTGTAACCATACAGGTCCTCAGACTTCACGTCGAGAATGTTCCCTCCAGCAAGACGCACTAACCTAGAATCAGTAGGAACCAACGCCTTGAAATGGTACATTTGCCGCATCTGACTCATGACCTCCTTAAATGCTGTGAAAGCACCCACATCATTGTCCACATACAGTACTTTGGATACCCGGATACCTCGCTAAATCAGTGAGATGGTTCCAGAACCAAGTCTGGCGAACAATTTCAGCACTACTACTCCTCTCCTGCGAAAAGGATCCTCCATTCGCACAATGCCTTGCGGCAGCGGGTCTACTCCGGGCATCAAATTGGCAGCAGACTTCATTGGGTAGGGAACTGGCAGCAGCTCTTGCGGGCCACGGTCCCTGTTACTCACAGCTTCAAGTTGCTCCATAATCCGAGCTTGCCAAACCAAGGGAGTCGGCATGTTGATGCTGGTGTAGCATTCCTCTTCGCGTTGCATGATGAGGTCATAATGGCCTGGATACCGGTCCTTCACACAACAGTCTAGCGGTCCATAGTTTGCCTTTCCCGAGCAAATCATTTTTACAGGAATTTCTCCTGTCGGCTGCCGATCTGTTGACTAGTAAGTCACCCTCTGCTTCCGCAGGTCGATGATCATACCCAGGGGAATCAGAGCTTCTGTCCCCAAGAGAACATCATAGTTCTCTGCCTCTGTCACCGTGCATTCTATGAGCAGTGACGCCTCCTCAGCTTTCCCCAAGTTTACAGTGATTTTCACAGGCTTGCGAGTAATTCGACAAGACTTTGAAATCTGCCCAGATGCAGTCCTCAACTGAAAAGGACTTTCTTTCAGGTCCCTGGCTGTCAATCCCAAAGCTTTCACAGCTCGCTTTCCCAAGATTACTGGCTGTGCGCCAGTGTCCAATAGGATATTGGGAGCGGCCCAGTCGTTGAACGTCACACTCTATGTTTGTTCTGCACTCTCACAGTGCTGAAATTAGTAGGCAGCGAAGCGCTGTTCGCGCCTTCCTCAGCTAGGTCCAGCTGCTGTCTAGCTTCCTCAATCGTGAAAGGGTATGTAGGACGCAGATCAGCGAGTGAAAGACAAGGAATGTGCTGAATCCGGTGTTCCACCAGAGCTTTCATCTTTTCCAGCGAAAAACCAAATGTCTTGCGTGGCCCAGGCTTGGCTTGTCGTAGCTGCGCAATCTCGTTCTCATCAAGAGTGATCCGAAAGGTCTGAGGAAGCTTCCCAGCATTCCTTGGAAACAGACGGTGATGATCTGCGCGCTCCGTGGCCGTTGCAGCCACGGCCTTCTCAGGCGTCAGCTTCTCGCCTTTGCAGACGGTCTTTTCGGCCACATCTGTATCGTAATAGACATTAGGCACATTTAGTCTTGCAAATTGAGCTTTCAACTCTGCAATCTCTGCACTCATAGCATCATACTTCTGATTACCCTTCCGGTTACCAGAGTTATCTTTCTCCTTTTTCTTACCCTTATCTGCCTCTTTCGTGGCAGCATTAGCCCATGGTGGTTTCAGATTTGGGTTCTTGGACCAACACTCATCTTCTGAGTGTCCCTTCTTACTGCAATGTGCGCATACCTGCGCCTTGCTAGCGGACAATTGCTTAGCGTCCGGGTACGGACAATCTCTCTTCTGATGTCCTGATTTCTCGCAGTTCCAACAGCCCTCTGCTGTCTCAGCAGTGTTGGCGTGCTTAGCAAACCTATTGAAAGACCCGCTCTTTTTCTGAAATTGAAAATTAGAGCTATTGGCTTTAGGCTGAAAAGATTCCTCCCTTCTCTCAGGAGCCATAAGCGTCCTGGAAGCCTCCTTGTACCAGACTTTACCTTCCTCGACATTGCGTGCTATTTCAGCAGCCTCGTCGATGTTCCAGTCGATTCCGCGTTTCGCAGATAGGTGCGGCCTGACCTCCCGATCTGTATCTTTACCCAGACACAATAAGAATTTGACAGCCACAATCCTAGGCTCATAGATTCTTGCCTTCTTGGCAAGGTCTACCAATCTGGATTTGACCTCCATCATTGTCTCGTTCTTCTGACGGACAAAATGCACATAGCGGTGCACTTTAAGACTGCGATCCTCTGGGAATGTTGCTTCAAGCAACTTAAAGAAACGACGCAGACAGTGCTCAGAGTCTAACTGGTCATCCCCAGCCTCCATATCCCTACGGCAACTAGCCAACGCTTGCGCATGGCTTGCTTCCGTGGTGACGCTATCACCATGCTGCCCTGTAAAAGGTGCAGCTCTGCGTGTTACTCCTTCCTGAGCATTAGCAATCTTTTCAGACACTTCTGCACACACTTTACGCAATTCTGCGACAGATCCAGCATCATCATCTCGAGTAGCCGCTCGCTGCTGACCCTCGGTGAGTTGCTTCATGACATCTGTTAATTCTTGTGTTAGTGCAGCTAAGTCTACGCTCTCAACAGGTGCAGCAGGTATCGCTCTTCCTGATGACAAAGCGGACAGGCGGGCTTTCGCAGCCTCTTTCTGGATTTTCAAATCTCTCGCCTTCTTTTGCTCGTCAAACGCCCATTCCTGGGTAAGGTTCTCATCCTTCCGAAATTGGCGATACAGCAACAAGGCATCCTTGTCCAAGTACTGAACCAAGCTTATAAAAGCGACTGACTGAGTGTAAGAAGAATCCTTTCGGATTTTCTCAAAGAAGTCAGCCCAATAGATCTCATCAAACTCTTCGAAAGTGAGACTATTTCCACTGGTTCGTCCACTAAAACACTTTGTAGACAGCTTGAACTTAGGATTTTCATCCTTATCATCACCAGTCATTTCGAGTGGTGACCAAGACTCACTATCTTTATCCCACACGTCGTGCTCTCTGCCCGAATTGGGTACAAAAGCTCGCGCGTAATACGGATTCTCACCGTTCGTGGCAGTATGGCGAGACTCGTCTCTCGACGGTTGCTCACTCCACAGGTTATCCGTGTGCTCAGATGTCTCACTTTCTCGTGGACTCTGGCTTGAATCAGAACCTTCCGCAGGCTCCACAGGGTAGTAGAGTCTTCCACTCCTCAACTGCATGTACAGTTGAATTTCTCCGGGTCCCCTTCCAGGTTGAGCACCGGCAGCCCTCACAGGCCTCAATCCCCAATTTGCTTGGGAATTTCTATTCACCTGAACCACAGAACCGAAGTTCTCAGAAGTAGGACGGAAGTCTCTTACTTCCACATAGGCTTTATGCCTTAAGGTTCTTGGGTTCACAGGTGAGCAAATTGTAGTTTGCAGAAATCACACTCTAAGCAGCTTGACATGCAACGTCAGATTCAGAGAAAATCGCCCTTCAGGCTTTCGCTTAACTTCCACAAGTCAGCTTACAAAACTCTGAAACTACGTCTATGCTGGCCTGGGTCAAGCTCTTCACTTAACACCGCGCCTTAACAGCTCTTCACTGCCAGGCTGGGCTCACTCAGTTCTTCACTGAGAGCTTTATCTGTCAATACTACTCTCTCTCTTCGAGATGCGAATGCGACTTCTGAGAACTTGGAAATCAACACACAACTCACCATTTTAAGGCTGCTTCACACACACACTCGTGGCGTTCGGCCGACTCTGTGCTAATCTCCTAGCAGATTCTATTCTGCAGTTCTCCTTCTTTAACCGTGAGATTCCCTCTTGGGAACTCCTACAATCCTAACTTATCTATGATACACAGAAGAATCTTCGGTGTCGTCAGAAGCGTGGGGCTTTGGCCCTCCAGTGGCCTTGGGAACTCCTTCTTCTTCTTCGCGCCCTTCTTCTCTTTCCTTCTGCTTCTTGGCAAAGGTGCGTGCGAGTGAATGACATGTCTCAGGCAAGATTCGTGCCTTTCACAGGCACCACACAGCGTCATCTTTCGAGAATGCCGTGCTTAGTCACACAACTTAGCTGCATGTCGCCTCTGCCTAGCCATGCTCAACTCAAACTCGTAGTCACTCAGCATGCATGCACACCTTGTGACTGTCGCGCGTGGCTGCTTAGCTTCTCAGCTGGCAGTCACGCCTAATTGGCTCATGGCTAAGAATTCCTGAGCGGCGTGCAAGCAAATGCCACTTGCTCAAGTTTTCCCAACCAGGCGGCCGTAACCTATCTTGGCATTGCAACCATGACCTGGCTTAATCTGCCAGTCACACAGTACCTGACCTGGTACTTGCTGGGCGGCTCATTGCTGATCCCCAGCTCCTAGCCTCGCGGCTGTCTTGTCAAAACCTCCCCCATCCTTGGGTGTGGGTCACACTGACATTGACCCCTTGCCAGTGGTCTTGACGCCGCCATAACCGTTGACTGCGATGTAATCAGTCAAGTGGTCGGTGAGTCAACGTTGACTTTCAGCACTAGGTGGCCGTAGCTTGCGCTGCGCGTGCGACACCGTCAAACGGATAATAGTCGCGACAAGGATTCAAAATTTTAGGGACCTCAATTCAAAAATCGAACAACTTAGCGCCAGCGCCAGATTCCCCCCCATGGGTTGACCATTTTGGAATAATTTTTGCCACGAGCCTGCCACGAGCTCGGTCGGATGGCGCGTGAGAAATTGCCGGAGCCAGTTCTTCGCCACGCCCATTTTGGCCGGCCATTTTCGTGTTGGACTTTTACAGTGATGTGACCATATAAGACTATTAGACCTCGGCTTGACATGAAGCTGTTAGCGATTGCTCACAAGTTACAATCATCTATAGCTGGATTCAGCAGAACGACCATGCAGGCGTCGTACGACGTCCACTTATATGTTAAGTCTACATATTATAAGTTGCTAGGTGATCATGACCTTTACCTTCGCTGTCCGTAGAGACTAACGTAACAGCCTTCTCTCGACTTCTCGCGTATACGAGGGGGTACTATCCTCTCGTCTTCAAGCAGCATAATTTCAAGACACGTCACGTGCATGTCCGCTTGAGTTTGCTTACTATACTCTGAGCACCAGCTATATACGTACATGTCCCTACTCTGCATGATTCCATGCGCTGAATGAATAATGTTAAGCAGCTGCATGTGAATGCCCATGCAGCTATTCATGCCTGAGGAACTGGCTTAAATCTTCTTGGCTGTATCTTCTAGAACTGAAAGAATGTGGACATGTGCTGACAGTTGTTGATATAGTTGAGGTTCCTTGCCCAACTATATATATGGGACTAAGTTCGGCAAGTCAACCGAGGTCATGTTAACATAAATATAATGGCTCCTGCCCGACTGACGAGGTTAGTAGTGTTCTTCCATTCTGGCACTGAAACAGCTTTTGGGACTTCATCTTTCTTTTCTGCTGAACTCGATGTTCGGCATTTCTGTATGGAACACAGTGCTTCAGAGCACTGTGGCGCTTGCACTACTGGCTGCTCTTCCCGTTGTCCTTCCCGGTGTCTTTGCACTGGCCATCGTTGTGTCGTTATTTGGTTTTGCAGTGGCACCAGTCGTCATTCCACTACTTATCTGCTTAGGTTTTTTGCGCGATGGGATCCAGTTTGTCAAGGTGCAAGCCTTTTCCCAGGTGTTAGTGTAATTCCGCTCGGATTGTTTTTTCCGAAAGGGCAATATCATGGTATAATTTCTTTGTATTTGATTAGGGGTTAGCATCATGACCTTGCGCTGGTGATGCCAGGTATTATGATGTCCCCATTGAAAATCCGACATTACTTCAACAAATTGCATCTCATATGTTGCCGCCTGGAAGAAAGTGAAAGCTGGGACCAAGGTCAGCAATACAAAGAGTTCTAACATGTTTCCGATTTATTGTTGCAGGATGGATACTACCACTTGGCTGACAGATTCTGGAGGAAAAAGCCCTCTGCAGGCAAGCACATCGCACAAATTGCCGGCTTCTCTGTCACCTCGTGTATGCAACGTGCATGAACATTTTTTGCCTTGTCTATTGTTGGTCATTTGAAGTAACAAGACAATGAATTTAATTCAAAATTCTCCAGTGAGGAGGCAGAAAGCTCAAACTAGCAGGAAGCACAAGTAGCAGCATCTATGTGGTCTCTGCTAGCTGCTAAGTGGTGCTTCTCCATCTTGACGTAAGTGCGGAAGAAAGTTGTGTATAAGATGGTGGCCTGCATGTGAGATTAGTACCTGTTGGCAGTTTGTTCACGTATATGTTGATTGCTTGCGCTAAACACACAAATTTGTGGTCGCACTCATAGCTGCAAGAGTGAAGTATAAAGAGAAAAAAGCAGCGTGACTGCATGGGCCGTCTGGGATGACCCATTGTTTTTCAGTTACTTGAGCTTTGTTTGTCGACCGACCTTTGTTTCCAGCTGCCTCTCGACAGAGGGCTGGTATTACCATATTCCTATACTGCAACCCTTTGCACTCCTGACGTCAAAACCCTTTGTTCCAGAATCTTCTTCCTGGTATTTGTATTGAAATTAAGCAAGAAAAGAAAGCTAGAATACAAGGCAAGGTTGCTGACTTCTGAGCTCAGATGCCACTTTGCACTCTGTTCTTGTTTTTCAGTTAAGTTTGTTATTTCCAGCACCTTATATGGTCAGGCAAGAGTTCTCAGAACCAGAGGCCTGGCGCCACGTGGCAGGCTCCTGGCGATCAGGATTCAGATGCATCAGAGGGGCAGGTGCTAGAGTCTAGACGCGTTGGGTCAGCCAGTCAGCAGATGAGCTGTCCTCATCATTTGACGCTCACAGCCATTCGAAGACAAACTCTGAACGTTATATACCATATACTTCTGAATCTTGTGTATGCTCTGACATGTGCTTCTCTGAACATTTTCGCCATGTGGCAGTAGAGCCTGGTCCACGCCATGTGGCAGTAGAGCCTGGTGCAGGCGTCAGGGGCTGGAGGGGCGCCAAAGTAAAGCCTTACAATGTGGCGCCACGTGGGCCTCCAAGGGGCAGGCTGGCTGAGGTGGACGGCGCCTTGCTGCCACCTGTCGAGGTAGTTGGGGACAGTGGCTGGATGCGTCTCCTTCCGGCACCGCCAGCAGGTCGCCAGCTGTACACCGGGACCCTTCCCCTCGGCGGCCTCCCCGGCTTAGCAGACGACAAGGCGAGAGTTGTCCACATCACTGTGGCAGCCCCTTCTCAGGCCCCGGGCAAAGGCGAAGCTGCTCCTGCGCCTGCCCCTGCTGCTGCTGGTTGTGGTGCTCTTGCTGGTGCTCCTGTCCCTAGTGCTGGTGCTGGTGCTGTTGCAAGGGAAGTGGAGACGACTGCAATTGTACCCTCTTCAGCCCCTTCACCTGCTGCTGCTGCTGCTACTACTGCACCCGCGGTTGCACCTCCCCCAACTCCAACTCTGATGCCAGCGCCTGCTTTGGCTGGGACCCCAGTCCCAGCTCTGGCTGAAGCTGCTGGTGCTGCTGTCACTGCGGAGAGTGCGCCACTTGGAGGATTGAAGGTATCCTCCACACCCACCTTTGTCTCCCGCTGCTGTTGTACCTGCAAGAAATGAGTGGCTGATGGAATGGAATCATCGTTTGTCGCTCGTCCAGACTCCCCTCTGGGTCGGGCCAGGTCAGCAGCATGAAGAGCATAGATATGTATACATATGTATTGTCACACAGTCAAAATGTGCTATAGTTCACATTGTACAGTCAAGGATAATATGTATCTCATGACTTAAAAAATAAACCTAGATGTACGTGTGTGCATTTCATACACATCACTTCGACACGACGCGTTTTAATATCTTCTAGTATGCCAGCGTATACAATTTACATGCATAACACGGGTTTGCTTCTTGTCCTACATGAACAGCTGGCACACATGTGCAAGGCATAAACAGCGGCTTGTATATAGACGCACTCACCTGAACCCTCCTAGGACTATAGGTCCTCTGGTGCATGCACACATGTGACGGTGTGGACCTGCGTGCATGCGTCCATGTGGCGCAGGGCCCGCCTGAGGTGGAGAAAAAGACGATCAGGGAGATACCCGTCAGTCCCCCTGCGGTGAAGCAGGAGCCTCCGCCCAAGAAGGTAAGCGGCAGTTCATTGATGGGCGCTCATGCTTTGTATTTGCCTCCAGCTTATTGCATTTTGCGACCTGTATGTGTGTGTGCATGAGGGTGCGCGTGTTGCGCTGCTGGTGGGCACGTGTGCCTGTGTGGGTGTGTTTTCACAGGCTCAAAGAGATCAGTGGTACCTATGTGCTTGTTCTTGTCTATTCTGAGTCACATTCAATTGTGTGACTTCAGTTCTCTATCGAAAGTATGCGCTCCATCGTGCACTGGAAAGTAGATCACCTTTTTCCCCCCCTTTTCTTTTTCTTTGTTTTTTTCAGTTTATTTGTCAAATAAAAACGATTATAGGTTTTGGAGGTCCCTTGTAGTGCAATTCTGTTCTGGGCAGAAGAAGAAAAGTGATAACCTGCGCAACTAGAGTGTTCATGCGTGCTCTGTCGTCACAGTACCCATGCTTTTTTTTGAAGTCACACGTCTTGTCACTGCCTGCCATGAGTGGTTGAACGAGCACAACGGGTTCCAATCTCAGAATACAATTCAGGAGATAGGCGAGGGTATGCCTTGCGATCCAGGACTGGGGCGCGCAACAGATGTAAGAAGCAGAATGAGTTGCAAAATGTTTTCAACCAGTGAGCATTTACTCCTTATTCCACGCAGCTATAGCCCGCCGATACTGAAGCGTGAGCAAGTACTGGTCTGTCTCACTTCGGGGGCGGGCGGGCCGTGTGGGGCACGTGCGAGCATGCGAGCGAGCGCAGGCTGCGACGGGCGCAGAGGGGATGAACTGGCTGGAGGCAGAGAAGCAGGCGGAGAACCGGCTGTGGCCGGAGGTGAAGGAGCTGGAGGCGCGTGTGGTGGGCGGCAAGCCCCTGATTAAGAAGGGCTCTCTCGTCGACGAGGTGGAACAGCTGGCGGCCATTGTGGGGATACCCGCTCCCCCACCTTCGAAGGGGCACGGGCTCAAGGAGGCAGAGTCGATGATTCACGATCTCAAGAATGTGATCATTGGTGCTCACTAGGTGTTGTCGGTGATGTTCGTGTTTGTGGTAGTGTTAGTGATGGAATGAGTAAGCTCAACTTGGCCCTCCGCGAGTGTTGCAAGGACCATATTAATGCCGGTGCCGGCTCGTGTATGCACATGTACAAAAGGTGTAAATAGCTTTGGGGTTACAAGTTTACGGTGAAGGTTGAGTTTACGGTTAGCGTTGTAGATCACGCAGCGGTCATAGGTTTTGTGCAGTTTTTCCACAGTCAAGGAATTGGCACGTTGAAGGCTGTACGTGGTACCAGACGTACAGTAGACGCAGTGATGTAGTGCGTCTCTCTTAGAGCCACTAACGGGGTACCTGCCAAGGCGTCCTCCCACACTTGAGAATTGCATCCCCTTAGAAGGCTGGCGCAATTTGATGGACAAGCATGAGCGTGCGACTGACTCTGGCGTGTAAAGGTGGCCGGACCCTGCTTGGACTTCTGTGTACCATAGATAGCATGCTAGATTGTGCAGATTGATCATGCAAAATTAAGGAATGTTGCAAGATGAACACTCACGCACCACTGTATTTTCTTTCTACAAAATATGCTAGGCTGACCAGGAGCGACTAGGCTGACTAGGCTGCCAGAGCTGGCAAAAGGCCACATTTGAATACGACAATAATCATTCTCTCACCACTATTCCTAGATGGGGAAGCTAACCTTCGTCAAGCTTCCCTCTTCTTCCATTTGTGCCAGGCAGGCATCATCAGTGGCAATTAAGCCCGCCTAGTTTTCCCATCACGCCACTGACATCATCACTACATGCCATCCTCCTTCTCCTCTTCCTACTAGACAGCTTCCAATCAAATGAGGCTAGCTAGCGGGCCTTCCTCATGAGAGGCTTGTTGACATTGGCCTGGGGCTCCCAGCTGTTGTAGCAGGTGTCGTACCCCTCCCACTTGATCAGCACCTCCTTCACCCCACCCCTTGTCCTCCTTTTCAGTATCTTCTCGATCACAAACGACCTCCCCGCGCTTTGTCCCCTCCCCCCCTTTCTCGTGGAACCCTTGGACCCCTTGCTGCTGCTGCTTCTGCCGCCCGCCTTGGCCTTCCTCCTTGCTCCTGTGCCCTCCTCCACGTCCTCCACCACCTCCCTCTTCACGCTCACTTTCCTGCTGCCGCCGCGGCGGCCACAGCTGCCAGCTGTTGCAGCAGCCAGGGGCGTCGTTATATCCATGGCCGCCGGGGTCTGCATCTGCATTGCCCGGGAAGCTGCTTTGCTGTGGGCGCTGCAGTCCAGGCTGCCGCTAAAGAGCTCCTCTGTCCGCCAGCTGGCCATGCCCCCCCGGCGCTTCAATACTTGCGCCCAGTCGATAACCTGCTTGGCCCTCCGGCTGCTGCCACATCGCACGAGGGGGGGGTCCGACGCTGCCGCCCTACAGGGAGGAGCGTGCGGCGTGCCCTGACGCTCTCCTGTCGCCGACACCTGTCTCGTCGGAGCGCGAGCGCTTGCACTAGCACGAGCACGCACTTGGGCGGGAGGCAGCAGGGGGGATGCAGAAGAGCTCTTCCTCCCGGTGCTCGTCTTCTTCTGCCCAGCAATGGCCGCCCGAGTGGCGCTGCGGCCACCTCCTGCGCCTTCCTCCGCCTTCGGCACCACTGCCCCCGCTGTACTGGCACCCTGTCCAGCCGGCTGCCCGTTATCCGAGACGGCCTCCGCCTGGCACGGCTGCTGCCACGTGGCGGCAACTGCACCTTCCGCCGCCGCCACCGCTACCACCATCGACGCTCCCTGCCCCTCTATCGGGGAGAGGTTGCCACCCTCCTGGCCTCCTCGGGCACGTTTTGCAGGCGGCGCGCATGCTGGGGAGGAGGGGCCACGCCTCTTCCGGCCCGTGAGCAGCTGCTGCTGCAGCTTCTCATTGGCCGCCGACGCCGCCCCCCTAGGGGCCCTGGCAAGGATGCGAAGCGCCACGCCGCCAGCTGTCGCGGGCCCCGGCCCCAGCTTGGCCGCGGTGCCGAACGCGTGGCTGAGGCTCTTGCCCTTTGCCTCTGTGGCCACGGGCGACGCCGCCCACCCCGTGCCCAGCGTCCCCCCCGAGGGCGGCCGAAGCGCACTCTCGTGCGTTTCCTTGGGAGCACCTGTCCCTGCCGGCACCCTGGGACTGCTTGCCACAGCCGCTCGGCGAGGCATGGCCCGCTGTTGCACAGCTGGCAGAGCTCTGCTGGGCGCGCACTTTGTGGAGCGCGTCCTCAAGTTGCTGCCCGGGCCTACTGCGACTCTGCCGCCGCCACTGCCAGGTGTCACTGCAGGGGTGGAAACAGCGGCCGGCTCTCCCCCTGAGCCAGCGGCAGCAGCGCAAGCTCTTGCCTTGGCTGCCGGCGGCCGGGCGGCGCTCTCCATCGGGGACTGCTGGGGGAAAGAGTCCAAAGTGATGATGTCCCCAGATTGGGTATTGAGCGCCACTCTTGGTCCTGGCGTGCCAGGGGGCACTGGGCTTGCGTCTGCTCCCTCCAGGAGGAGGAGGGGGGGAGATTCGACAAGGTTAGTGAGCACCAGGTAGTGGGCCACCGACTTGTACCCCAGCTCCCTCACCTGCAACGTTGCAGCACGACCAGGCAAGAGAAAGGAGAGGACCATCACATCAGGTGAGCACAACTGGCAGCCCTGACAATTGGGAAGCCGGCCCGCCAGCTGGGGAGGGCCTGCCGCCTGGAGCCTGCAAGGCTCCCTTCTGCCGCATGCACCCAAGGAAGGTACTATGTGGGGCGCACTGACGGACTTCAGTGAACAGTCGCCTCTAGCTCCCCCCTTGAGTGGCGCAGAAGCTCACGGCAGCTGGTACGCACAAGGTCTGACAGTTCACAACAGCGCCCCAGGCACTCACTCTGCTGGCCCCTCGTGTGCGCAACTCTTCACAATCAGTGGTTCCGTTTTGACCCCCAAGCCAAACCCAAGAAATCATTGGTCAACCTCGAGATCCCATTTCTCTCTCCCCTTTCTCCCCCTCCCCTGCGCGTTCCGAAGGGAAGACCATATTCCCGGAGGAACGTGACCCCCACTGCACGGGAGGTCAAGCCTGACGAGCCACCACCATGTGGCCTATCTCTACCTCTACCTCCCCTTTCCCCGCACCCTCACGTCCTGCCCTTCCGGCACGCACAATCTCACACCGCAAGAGAGGCAGTGAGAGACAAAGGGAGGGATAGGAAGAGAGAGACACATGCCCAACAGCCTAGACCAGCCGGTACGACTGACAAACCGACGGACCGCTCGATCATTCGCCTGAGGCAGGCGGGAGCTGGGCGGTCGGGCAGCAACAAGGTGGCACCTTGCGGTAGAGCGAGCCGGTGGGGGGCCACCCGCGCTTGACGCGGCAGAAGCTGCAGTTGCACAGGCCGCGGCACACGGGGCACACCCACGCGCCGTTGGCGTTGGCCTCGCGCACGTTCTCGCCGTACCTGCTCACCCTCCTCCCCCGTATATATCCCCCAAAGGCCCAATGGACCAACAAGCACACACTCTCCGTGAGCTTCCACACGCTCTCTCTCTCTCTTTTACTCTCTCGCTCTTTCTCTCACTTCCACTCTCCCTCTTTCTGTCTGGGAATGGCCACGCTGTCCAAGCTGGCAGCAGCAGGGCGGCAGCGCTCCATGAGGGCGGAGCGGTGGCCAGAAAGGAACACGCACGGAGGGCCTCCTGGCAGGCACAAGATAATTGTTGGTGTGTGTGCGCGCGTGACCTCAGATGTATGTTTGTGCGCGTGTCTGTTTTTGCGCCTGTGTGTGTGTAAGTGTGTGGGGATGTGCGCGCTTGTTTATTGGGGTCTCTTCGCAGCATAGCAACGACAGCTCAAGTTGTGGACATCCCAAGATGCCAGCATGCACAGGGCAACACGCAGTCAAGTACAGAAGCCGCAGGCATGATGCAGTCCACTTGCCAGCATCAACGGGATAGAATTCGCCATTCACAAGCTGGCTATGCAAGCAGGCCTTGGGAGGACCGGGGGGGGGGGAACGGGGGACCAAGCAAGCACGTACCCCATCTCTACAAGCTCTGGCAACAGACAGTAGTGGTAAGATTGAGCAAGGAAGATTGAGCAAGGCAGCCCAAACCCTCCCAGGAAACGTCGGAGCGGGAGTAAAGGATAAGGTCAATGCACTGGTCAAAGCCGAGGCCTCATGAAGGGACTGTGAGCGGAGGGCGGAGGGCGAGGGTGAGGGCGGCGCACCTCATGAAGAGGCAGTCTCCGCAGAACTGGCCGTGCAGGCTCTGGCACTGGGAGCAGCTCGTGCGCAGCCCCATCGTCTTCTGCCTGCATGTGCGCGCGAGAGGGCACCCGCGTGTCCACAGCACAGCACAGCACATCGTAGCAGGCCCGCCCTTCAGAGATCAACACTTGGCAAGCAGAGGGACAATATTTGGAATCCTGCCTCTCCCCCCCTCCCGACACAGCCTGTCCTCTTGCTTCCTTCGCCCTCCACCCTGACAGACTTCAAACCCTGCGCACTTCTGCACAGGGTCTCGCCTGCAGCTGGTGTTGGTAGCCTAAGTAAGACATCCTTCTGAGAGCTATCTGTTACTTGTCACACCCTCGACCTCTGGATGGCATCACGTGCGCAGAGGACGAAGTGATCGGCAGGTGGCAGCGGGAAGCCGGCCTTGGAGCCGAAAAGGGAAGCAACACAGCAGCAGCACCTCGGCTGCCCCTGTTGCAGGAGGGCGCAGCGGCAACCTGTCTCTGCTGAGCGCCCGTGTGCTATCGAATGCACGTCGCTTCAGATGCTGACCAATGACACGCAGGGCATCAAAGTCCAGCAGCCGCACTGTGGCGCTCACTTCCCCTCGCAGTAGTAGCAGCAGTAGTAACCGAGCAGCAAGCCCCCCCACCAAGCAGCACGTCCCGGCAGCAGCACACCTCCCCCCCAAACCAACACCAGGAAAGCAGCAACAGCAGCAACAGGAGCACCAGCAGTAGGAGCAGCAGCAACCGCAGCAGAAGCAGAAGCAGGAGCAGGAGCAGGAGCAGCAGCGGCAGAATGCGGCGGCTGGCGGCTGGACCTGCACTGGTGGCAGGTCTTGCCGTTCACGCTGTCGTAGAGCCTCTTCCCGTCGCTTCCCAGGCCGTCCACAAACAGCACCCATGGCTCCCGGCAATCGCCCAGCTGCTGCACGTGCTCCTCCGTGTACGTCTCCTCCCGGGGCCCTGTCGGGTAGACAAGTGGCCCTGCCCTCGTCCTCCTCCTAGACACTTCTGCGTGCGCTCTCTCCTCCTGCCTCCGCGAGCCCTCCTTGTACTGCCTGGGCTCTACGCCTTCCAGCCTGGCCAGGTGGCGCAAGGAGAGGGACGAGACGTCACGTGTGAGGCTCAGGCGAGGGCGGTGGCGGCTTGGACGGGTTTGGGGTTTGCAACTTAAAGTTTACATTCAAACTTGGTATAGTGAGAAACCCCTTGCTTTTTGACAGGAAGAGTTTCGGGGCCGGCAGAGCTGGAATTGCTCGAGTCAACTCCGGTCAGCTCAAGTCCATTAAAGTCAATCAGGTTCCCAAAGATGTCTTCTATTGGGGCCAAGTGCTCTCTGTGTAAGACCTCTCTGTGATCTTTAAATGAGCTGTTGCCGAGTAATGTTAGCTTGTAAGAGAAGGGTGTGAGAGGGCCAGAGGGGTGCAGACTTTGGCTTGATCTGAAATGCAGGGAGGGCTTATTGTTTACTTTTTTGCCCAAATCACGTGAGTCAGTGGATGACAATGGAAGTCTCTACTTTAACTCAGTCCTTGTTGTGGCATATTTACTCCGTTTTTTAGACTCAAGCCTTAATAATCTCGGTACTTTGTATATGCCACAAGGACGGCAGTCACTTGCTGGAGCTTTTCAATGTCCCTCACACCCTTAATGCCTATCAGGGCCACGTGCATTCGTTGGGGAGAGCAGCATGGGATGCATGCAGGCTAATCCCTCAGAAAAATGACATATCTGAGTCGCCTACAATCACGCTACAGCCTGACTTGTGAACATGAATATTGAAGACGACAAAGCCAAGCATAAGAGCAGCAGTAGACTATTACCAAATGCACTACTACTATCTTCAACAGGCTGGCAGAACTCCACATTATCGTTAGAAAGATATGCTGTCAAATACTCACAACCCCCCAGTTCTCACCTTGTTGACCGCCGTCGAGGTCCCAGTAGTGGAGGTCTCATGCTCGCAGTTGTGTAGTGTCGGACCTTTCTACTCGTTCCATTGGCTGCCTTACTGACAGCAACCACTTGCTGCGCCAGCTTCTCTATCCCCAGGTCGGCCAGCCTGCGCTTGTTCTCTAAAATGCGCTGAGCTCTAAGCTCCTCGTACTGTGTGAGGTGCCCATTCTGAGACGCCATTTCCCTCAACGAAGTCTTGCTTCTGGCCGTCAAGCCAAATGCGATTCTAAATATGGGTGAGGATCCCAGATTGTCTTTGACGTTCTTCAGGTGCGAGGCGACATTGCTGATTAGTGAAATATAGAACAAGCCACCAGATCAAACAGCCCACGGCACTCCCACTGAGGCCTTCCGTGCTTCAGCAATTTATGAAGCCCCAGAAGCCTAAGTGTGTGCAATGGGCACTCTGCACTTAACAAAAAATGTGCTTGGACTTTCTCGACAACCTTGAGCACCACTAGCTGTCAAGAGAGGAGATTTGCTGTAACAGCAGCCATGAGCAGTAGGCTATGTCAGGTACTCTGAGCGTTAACCCATGATTGTGAATAATTTTCAATCATAGTAAACAATAAAGAAGACGAAATAGATATCTATGCCTTGGCTGTTGCACACGTGGCAAGCAGGCACGTGCTAATCAGCGTAAGTCAGCGTAAGTGTGTCAACTGGCTAAGAAACAGCTGAACTGCCGCTCGGGCACGAGTATAGAGAACCAATCATAATCTTTCGCGCTATTTTACCAAGGGTTCTCAGCAGGATCGACTGCAGGATCGTCTCGGATCGACCAATCGAGACTGCACGGGAGTCAGGACTTTCGGGGGGGGGACTTCGTTCAGATTTGTGAAGTTACGGAAAAACTTCAAACAATTCCTAGATTAGACGAGCCGGGACTCCAAAGTACGAACAGCTACAGTTCGAACCATGCTTCGAACTATGGGGGAGAATCTTGCCAAAGTTTTTGGCGTAATTCATTCATAACTTGCCTAAAGATTTCCGAGCTTTGAACTTTCATAGCAACAAATTTGATGACTTTTGTTTTTTTGTGTCTAATTGGCCCATTCTTTGTACCAAATCAGGCAAAAGTCAGGTCCTACATACAATATATTTTATTTGATTGGAGTATTATTTGGTGCCCAAGTCTCCAACTAGCGGTCACGTGTGACTACTGTCTGTCTGACTGCAGACCTAAGGGCAGTTGATTTCAGTCAAGTCAGGTCTTTCGAGTTTCTTAAGAAGATGTCGAAACAAATAATTGGCTCCCCAAACAACTATGGCCAATAGCCACCAAGATGCGTTTTGACAAGAAGATGTCGAGGGTGGTCCAGAGGATAATAATTAATACCTCTTCATCTTGAACATACAACCGAGCTTTTAACTTTTGGTTACATCCAATGACAATGAAAGTGAGAACTTATGATATGAACTCATTTCTCCACTACATATGATATAAGAATAAAATAAAATGGAATCAATAGTAGCTTGCAAACGATCAAGCATCTCCGCTAAAAGACATCCATAGAATCTTCTCTCTGCAACATACAAAGTACGTATCACGAATTGTTCATTTGAAAATGTATGGTTAGCTTGTAGTGACTCATATGCTCATGCACAACTATCGACAATTAGCTTGAGGCTTTTCCAATTGATTCATACAAACTATCCATAACTAAGGTTCCAAGTTTTGTGCTGGTGGGCTATAATTATTATTGTGCACACTTTCTTTGTTTCCACTAATTTATATTGAGTTCACCAATCGTTCATGAAGTTCATGAGAATGCCAGAAGACACATTGAGGAACAACGTAGGATGATACATACTTAGCCTTACATGAGTTGGGAATGTCTCTTAAACTCATGCACGTGACATTAAGCAAAGACTATAACGATGTGGGCCCTACCAAATTAATGTGCATGTTATCAACTATGTCATGATCTATTAGCTTGTAGACGTCCATTTGATGAATGCCTTTAAGTGTGAGGTATTACTAACATTGTCCATAACTAGCGACAATCTACGTCAAAATTCGTCACTCATGTGTAGGAAATCTTTTTTTTGTAACCTTTGTCATTTTTCACATACACCGTGTTGTCATTGTTGTCTCACCTTGTTTAGACCCATATTGGCTTCGATATTGACTTTTGAGTAAACGCGATTCTTTTAAGTTTGTGCACCTCTTTTGCCAACTTGTATCTCAAGAACCAAACCTGTTTCATCTCAAAGTTGGCATTTGGTTGTATCTACTGAGAAAACCACAACTATTCTCTTAGCATCCTTTTAGATTTTCACGAAGTTTTATATATTCAGTATATATTAATTTGCTCTTGATTGCTTAAAAATCTATTACCAAAAGACACGTTGCTTCTACAACTTACCATGCCTAAACTTGTTCGATATTAGAGTGTACGATCTTATATCCATCTTGCAATGATCAAGGTAACATTTGGCCATGAAGCTAGTTACATTGTAGATGCTTTGTGTATTATGATAGTGCTTATAATGGTATCTTTGTGTCTGCTATGAAAGTGCTTTAATTGGAATATCCTTCATTGCTTAATTTGATCCAAAAGGAGACTAGATACACATTTATCTATTGTCTTCCAGTTGCATTTTCTTGTTTACATAAATTCATGATAGTTTTGATTTTGCCTCTTGCAACAACCTCTTAAGAAGTCCGTTATTGTAGCCGCTTAAGGCATTTTGTACGTCACATAGTGAAAAAGGCTAAATTTCCATTGTGTTCTCGTATTTCACTTGTTAGTCTTTGCATGCATTTTGCCTGCACCAAATGTACCAGACGGTTCCAGACATTGTAATGAAACCTCTCAATACAAACCACCAGAATTTTGCAAAATTGGATGTTATCACACAGAGCAAGAAGCTTATTTGTGGTGAGCAAAGTCACAGCTTAGCCAATTATGCAAGGACTACCTTAATGAATCATTCCAATCTTTTGGGGCATACGTAGAATAAGTCTATAATGTGCACTTATGTGATGCTCTCCCCGATAAGAATAGTGTATAATTGCCCTTTTTTTGCTCATTATAGAGATTCATCCATCATGGTCCTTCATTGCTATTACGCATTTCATTCCATGCATGTAGACAATGCAACTGCCATAAAATTCGTCTCCTAGAGGCTCCATCATGGTCCTCCTTTACTATCACACAATTCATTCCATGCACATAGACAATTGCAACAAATTGTATGCCGAAGAAATTTATGATTCGAACCGCTTACAGCTTAGATGTGCCTCACCTTATTGTGCACGACAGCAACAACGATGGTTACAACGACAGCGGCTGGCCAAGATGTCTTCTTGCGCATCAATGCCAAGGTTATGCCATACTGCGTATAGCCCAAAAAAAAAGTTGAATCAAGCGTATTCATTGTGCACAATGTACTTAGAGAACTTGGATAACTTTGAAGTGTAGTGAAACAGATAGATAAAGTACTTAGTGAAATATAATACTTTATCTATTCAAGACAAGGATCTTTGAACACAAGTGGTAGCTTCTTGAAAGAGAGATGGCTTCTTGAAAGTTAATATATTTCTGGATTTTGGCAAGTACAAGAGTGATTCTGGAATGTCTTTCTATGTTCTAGCTCTTGTTTATATACTTGCTAAATAAGTAACTTCTAGGAAGGTGTATGTTGATGTGTTGGCACCCAACACATCCCAAAACTTGCCACCTCTTTCTAGAATAATGTACACATGTCCTTTTGACCTAAAAATGGCACATTTGACTTTTGCCACATGGAGTTCTTCTAGGTCTTTCCTCTAACTTCGAAAATGCCTTAGAAGGTTCAAAGGACATGAACCAAGTTACTAGAGTACCTATTCACACTTGACTTCACACAACACTACTCCAAATATATTTGAAAACATTAAAATATATGCGAACTAATATATAATAACTCAAATCACTACATCACCCCCCCGATAGAAAAAGCGACGTCTCGGCGCGTCAAGTCAGGTCTTACACATGTGGAGCAAACTAGTCAACAGTTTCAAGTCAGATGCCACACATGTGAAGAGGACTAGTCAAAGGCGCCAAGTCAGGTGCTACACATGTAAGGTAGACTAGGCAAGGTCGTAGGTGGTGTGACCTTATTGGCTAGCCTACTCCTTAATGATGAAGAAAATTGTACAAGTTGGCCCAAAATCTGCCACAAATTCAAAAATTCATAGCGACCACAGAACTGCTTCAAATCTGAAAATTCAAGTGCCAAACGGACCGCGTCGGAGAACTCTATTGGGTCACTAAATTTGAGAGCATTCTAATTTCTGGAGTGTCGTTGAGAGCTGAGAGAGTAGGCACTCCTCCAAATCTGTGCAGAAACTTCTGAAAATCATAAGTCCTTCTATACTTCTCCAAATTCTGCAAACTAAGTTCCAAACAGCTTGTAGTAGAGGGACTTGGGGCTGGTCCAAGATGGGGGTTGGCGGCATAGAAGCGCTTCAACTTTCTCTGAACTTTGTCAAGGTA